>CM059325.1:1635826-1813326 GCA_030340685.1 Protosalanx chinensis | reverse complement strand
AAGGCAAGCAGCAGTCACGTATAGAGAAACCATCCTTACATGTCTACCATCTTGTCCCACGTTGGTCTGGCCTCTCACCACAGTCCGGATGCTATCATCCAGACGCCTGAGAACATAGAACACACAGCAGACACAGAAATACTGTGTTAAAACACCTCGGATAAACGTCCCAACACTGCCCTGAACACTTGGTCGATGTAGGATCTACTTACCGAATCTTAAGGCGGATCTTGTTCACCACATCGTCAATATTAGCAAGTGACTATGAAGGAACAAATTATTATCAAAATTAACATCATTGCCATATTTAAGTTTAAAGATAACATGTTTTATGTAAATAGCTCCTTCAACCGTTAGAAGACAGCGCTCTCTAGTGGGCAGATATCTACATTACAACAATAGGTCTCCAAAATGCTAACTTTGTAAACATTGAAATTAAAAACAGGTTTGCGTTTCAGAAAAAAACGGCAAGACAGTAATAAAGTGTATAAAGATGTGATGAGTTCGTACCTGTTCAGTAGGAAACAGGGTGTTAATGTACTCCACTGCATTGAAATCTGCTCTGTCCAGTGGGTCTTGACTGGGAAATACCTTGAGAGAGGAAAATACTCCACAATGTAAATATGTAACCAGTAGAAATAATATTATAATGTAGCCTATAAGGTAGTCAGACTATGTGGAGAGTAACCTAGTAACATTACTGTATCAATACTAAAGACCAGTGTGTGTCGTGTTTACTGCTAGCTTACATTAGTGTATGTTGTTATCAAACAACTAAACAGTAGCCTAACTGCTTGTCTAACCAAACTGCTTTTTTAGTGACTCATGTTGTCTTTAAGCAGCATAACTCAGACCACAGCTACTAATAATAGTTATTTTAATATGACTCTGGTTCTTCTAGCTATCTTGCTATCGCTCCCTAAACGTTAAACTAGACCAGCTATATCGACAACTACATCAGCTATCTACACAACTAAAGTGACCCTTAAGGTGCATTAACATTGTCGTTTTACCTGTTCAATAGCCAGTTGCACCTCTGGAGTCAGGTGCAAAATAGCCTCCAATTCCTCAGCCAGTTCCAATTCTTCGTCTTCCATCATTTTAGGGGAAAAAACCTCTGATACAACCTTTCAACAGAGGACCACTTCCTGGTTGACGGGCTTCTGGGATATCTGAGGCAACGCCGCGGTGTCACGTGACGATACAAGATAAGCATGTTTAGTCTGAGTCAGGTGGCTCAGTGGTTTATGGTGTTGGCCTCATGATCAGAAGGTTGTGAGTGTGATTCCTGGCTGTGGTTATGTGATGTTGTGTCCTTGGGCAAGGCACTTCACCCTACTTGCCTCAGGGAGATTGTCAGTGTACTGGATGAACCCCATTCTGATTCTAAAAGCATCCGATAGATGAATATTTAAAGTACATGTATGCCTCATGTACATTTTACATATACAGTAGAGAAAATAGACATTGGACCATTTAATCATGGCTAAATTGACATTTAGGTTAATCAAATCACACGTTTTCCACTCAGGGTCTGCAGAAGAAACCGACTTTTAATTTCATAAGCCACAGGGCAGACAGAGCATAAAAGGTCAGTTACCATGGTTACCCTACCAGGAAGAAAACAACAGATCCTTACAACCTTTGGTTTACGCAAGAAAATATTGGTAGAATATATAAATACACTTTGGCACTGGTGAAGAAATACAGTGAGAACTGTTCCTGTTGTGGTGAGAACAGGAAGCTTCAGGACATCCTCTTGGTCATAAAGATGAATCGACTGATCCATGTTGCACATGTTACATTTGTAACCAGCTCAGGTTGTCAGATCTGAAACAGACAACCATATTGTGTGTCACATGACTAAGACATGTATTTAATGCAAACTGTTCACATCCAGGTAAATGTTAAGGTTTCCTTCTATTCATTTATAATGTAATCATGCTGTAACTCACTGAGCTTGTGCCTTAGTGATGACCTGTCCACAGGACATCATCTCTGCAATACGGGCCACAGCTGGATCAAACATCAAGCTGGCTGCTGCCACCACCAAGTCATCTCTGATGAACACAATGACAAGGTGAAGTATTCTTGAGATCAGCCTAGTAAGGTGGCTGTGTGGTTAAGGCGTCAGACTAGTGATCAGAAGGTCGTCAACTCGATTCCCGGCTGAGGCAACATGACGTTGTGTCCTTGGGCAAGGCACTTTACCCTACTTACCTCTGGGGGAATGTCCTTAATTGCTAAATGACTAAATGTAACCTAAATATGAGGTTATCAGTATCAGACTGGGCAGGTTGATAGACTTTCTACTCAAAGACGAAGTACTTACTTAATATAGAATGCGAGGAACTTCCTATCCTCTACTTTGCCTTTGAATATGATTTCTGTGTATCCCTCCCCGTAACCTTGGTTTATGAGACAAGTCACACTATAAGTCCATTAAACAAACATGCCATCGAACTTCATACTGAATACATTTTTTGTTTGCGGAATATCACCTGCATAACGAACACTCTTCCCAAGCAACACTGTCCAGAAGAACGGAACCGAGTGGATCATCGTGTGGTTCTGTAACATGTTCAAGGCTGCGACTCTTCCTGTGGACAACACAGAGGTGCAGGTTATTCCTGGAGATCCAATGTGTGATGCTGACTTGATCCTGGTGTTCGACCGGCAGGTGTAAGAACGGAAGTGCTTTAGATGTTTACCGTGAGCATGAGCCAGCTGCCAATGGCCGATGTTAACCCTCTGGTCTCCTCGTATAGTCAGAGGAAAGGCAGTTACATCACCGGCTCCAAACACATCTGGAATGTTGGTTCTCATGAACTGAGTAGAAGAAGCAATGCATATGTATTGAATTGTCTTAATTAAATGACTAAGGATTGACGACTTAGATTAAATACAACGTCACGATTGCTTCATAATGCTTTTAAATGACATACAGTCAGATCTGACTACACACACACTGCACACACACACACTTTTCATTGCACTGGTTTGTTACCTTGTCAACGACGACAGCATTTCTGGAGTCCACCTCCACCTGGCTCCCCTTTAGGAACTCAGTGTTGGGGATGGCCCCTTGGGGTAGATGAGGGCAACTATTCAGATTCTGCGTAGGCCTAACACTGATTATTGTAGTAACATTATACTATTAAGAAATTAACTGGATAATTTGACTTTGTAAAGTGAATGTTTTAAGGTGCAGAATCACTTGATTTAAAAAAAAATATTTACCAATTCCAGCCACAACAACATCAGCCTCCAGGACAGCACCACTCTTCAGTACCACCTCCTTCACCTAGGGTTAGAGTACATGACAAAACATGTTTTCCTATTCAAAACATTTAAAATGACTAATATCCAACATAGTAAGGGTCTACAGATGTCAATTAGAAAGACATTAGCAGGTAAGATCCATTTGAAAGTTCTTGGTGAATCTACCTTGCCGTTCTCTCCTCTGATTTCTTCTATTTGGTCGTTCATGTAGAACTTGACATTGCATTCCTCCATCATCTTCAGGAAAATAAAAATATAAATCAGAGAGAAAGTTTTCACACTGTACATTTCTTTCAAGGCCCACAACAACAGTTACCCCATTAAAAAGGTGCCGACATTTACAAATCAATCCAAGACCTGCATCGTCATCTTCCCAATCTCCGGGCCCAGAGACCTCTGAAAGGGGAACGCTGTGTTCCCAACCATGGCAACACTGGCCGCTTTGTCAGACAAGTAGGATGCCACTTCCATGCCTGTGAAGAAACAGAAAAAATACATCAACATAAAGAAAGTTTGCAAAGACTGAAGTGATCAACATTCAAATGAATGATAATTGGAAGCCATGCATTCAAGTCTTCTTCTTTCTTTTCCCACTGTAAGATCGAGTACTCTACCTACGAAGGAGGCTCCACAGATGACAGCTCTGTGGCCCACACAGGCATGGTGGATCTCCTTAGCGTCCTCATGGCTCTGCAGTACTTTGACTCCATCCAGATGTGAACCTGTGCAGCTCAGTGGCCTTGCCCTACAGGCGGCAGAGCACACGATACAAATGGCTACGTTCAGAAGTCCTACACTTATATATATATATTCATCCTTAATCATGACTGACTTGACAATATCATCTTTAAACACAGACCCAGGGTTTGTAGATAATATGATACTTCGTCAGCAGTGCTTGTGACTAACCTGCATCCAGTTGATATGAGTAACTTGTCGTAATGCTGCAATGTGCCATCAATGAACTTCACTGTATTTTCTTCAGTATTCACTGAAACTGCCTGAAACAAAAACATCACACACACACACACACTTCAGATACTGTGCTTGCTTGACATAATTGGGTCTTAAAATGAAAATCACAGCAATCTACCCTCTGAAACACATTCAGGTTGTATTTATTGATGCAAGTCTGTGCTTTTTTTACTTACCTCCTTTTGCATCCACAGTTCTATATCATGCTGTTGGAAGAACTCAGTCTGACGAAGGAGAATGGCGTCGCTCTCTGAATTCATTGCCTAAGAACATCAGGAGTCAGGTAAAAAAAAATAATAATCACATGTAACACACAAAGAAAGCTTTGATCAAATACTCCATGAGACATCCTTCCAATCTAGCGCTCAGGAAAAGATGGACAGATAAAGAGGCCAAAGAAAGAAAGAAAGAAGGGCCACGCATAGCTTCACTAAATCAGTCTAATTTGAGATTAGAAGGGACCCAGAACAGGGGCCTATTATCACAACCATAACCTTGCAGTACCTTGCTGAGTTTAGGCCTATCATATGGAGGCAGAGTGTCCTTGGTGGCCATTATGATTCTGCCTTCGTAACGGTTTTGTCTCAGAGTCTCAGCACACACAAGAGAAGCAGGGCCTAAGTAGACAGAACAGAACGTACAGAATGTACAAACAACTGAAACTCATCCTTATGGATGATGGCGTCATTGTTGACAGCAGTAACATGTATTTGTGGAGGGGTTTGGTCAACTTCCTGGTGTTTCAGGCACCAGTTCTTACCTCCTCCAATCAGAAGAGTGGTGTGACTGACCCCTGGCACCCTGCCGCTCATCTCTCTCATCCTCTTGGTCAGCGACATAGACTGATCATGGAGAAATTGTATGTTTGACCAAAAGCAAAACATTTAAAACACATGCATTGTGTGTGATTATATTTAAAAGATGTAACAGAGGTTTACATAAATCACGGTGTCAAATTTAAAGAAGATATACCTTCTTGTAAATAGACACATAAACCTTGCCATCTTCAACCTTGACCTGTCAAAAGAAAAACCTATGTAAAAAACAATGCACTCAGAAATACTTTATTAAACATAATGTTCCTTTTAGCTAGCGTACCCTGTGCATTACAAACTAGACTTACTCCTTCACTATAAGTCACAAAGTTCACCTTATAACTGGGCAAAGAGTCCAGGCCTGGATATTCCTCGATATCCCCAGTCTTGACATTAAAGCAGGCGCCATGAAAGGGACATCTTACTCTGTCCCCAATTAGTGCCCCTGCCAGATAGCATAACATTTGCATTATTCGCTACCATGCACCAATTATACACACATTAACCACACCTCTCCTACATATGACCTGACAACGGCAAACTATATATTTGAATGAAAGGAACGGTAAACAAAGGCACCCGATTACATTTTCCAATAAGCAGATTTTAATATAACATCTACCTTGTGTACAAACAGTTAAGAGACAAGATAAGAACATCCTTTATTTGTTCCACAGAGGGGAAATTGCAATCAGCAACAGCAGCAGGGTACAGTGCAACACTTGTGACAGGGTAAAATATAAAGTACAGAAGATACAGTAGAATACATGTATATGAACAAATACGAATCATAAAGAACGTTATACCATCTATGTGTGTGTATTTGTTGGGTTGTGCTGCTTACCTTTGATGAGAGGAGCACCATAGTGAGAACACTTGGTCCCAACAGCACTGTACTGGCCCTGGGTTCGAACTAACAAAACCGTCTGTCCCTCCACCTCCACCTCCTTCATTCTGTCCAATAAATACAGTCATTATTAGAGGATCTAGTGCAACTTTAACATATTTTTACTGGGTGACATTAGTAAAATCATGAAAAGACAAACGTGTACAAGTCATCTTACTGTCCATCCTGGAGGTCAAACTCCTGGCACACAATCCCTGAGACCTCCTGGTCCAGGTCCTGACCTGAAGAATGACCCTGACTCATATCTGTTTACAAAAAGACGAATTTGTATCTATTGATGAGAGTTACAAATACATTAGACATAAGCTACGATACAGCAGGCTGCAGTAGAACAACAATCCTTTCCTAAGCGTTAACACAAGGAGGATCACTACATTTGCAGATGAGCTACCCTACAAACAACACATCACGTGCATCTGCCTCTTTAGACTCAATATCACGTTATTATAAAGATGCACAACACATTATAAAAACACTGGTTTAAACACTGTTCAAACATAGGAAACATTTGATAAACCGGTGTAGGAACGAATCTAGCCTACAGCCTCATTCTGATTCTGATGTGCATCGCGGAGAAAACATACCCGACAATGAAGAAGTCTTAGTAAGAAATAATCGCTGTTTGTATTTCTGTATGAAAACACTTGTCACCGTATTTTTCAACCAAAGAATTGTTCGCATGTGCATCCTTAACATGCAACATCCAGTCACTGCCTACTCCCGTTATCGCGTGCAGAGCCAATGTGTAAGAGTGACTAAGCAGAAAAAGTATTACAGTATAGCAGGCTAGCTTGTAGCCTTGTCAGTTCATTTCAGCGGCTTTATTTGACAATCAAACGTAATAAGTGATATGAAACCAGAAATACGTCATTGTTGTTACGCGGACGTCATTGCTAACGTAGCATGATATGGCAGCTCACCGCTCGTGCCGGTGTTAGGGATCTCGAGCTCTTATCCAAATGCAACACCGCACGTTCTTGGGTCATGAAACCGACATTTCGAAAATTAAAATTGTACCTGTGTGTGCCTGGTTCTCGAGCTAAAGCAGTCTATATAACTTGCATAGACACATTTTTCGCATTCTAGTGTAGGGAAATCCGCTTTAAGTGGCTGTAGTAGACTAACATGCATTCTGTCACTAGGTGGTAGCCTACTGCAGATTGAGCTTTAAAACCCTGGCTGTGCCAACATGTCGTTGTGGCCTTAGGCAAGGCACTTCATCCTTCTTGCCCAGGGGGAAATTCCTACTTGCTGTAAATCGCTTTGTATAAGAGCGTCTGCTAAAATGTCATATATTGGCTGTCTGTTCTTTGAAAAGGGATAAACTGCTGTCTGACTCATTCTGAAAAGTCATTGCCCTTTAAGAAGTGGGCATACCTTTATAGAATTACTATTCCCTTTAAGAAGCGGGCATCCCTTTATAGAACTACTATTCCTTTTAAGACGTGGGCATGCCTTTATAGAACTACTATTCCTTTTAAGACGTGGGCATACCTTTATAGAACTACTATTCCTTTTAAAAAGTGGGCATCCCTTTATAGAACTTCTATTCCTTTTAAGAAGTGGGCATTTACATTTATTCATTTAGCAGACGCTTTTATCCAAAGCGACTTACAAGAGAGAGCTTTTACAAAGAGCATCAGTCATTGAGCATAGCAACGTGATAGACCCCGAACACAGTGTTTTTTTTAGATCGTGAATCATACATCATGAGAACCAATGTGCCAAGGGAAGAACTATGAATGCATAAAACAACGATTGTGAACATAAAGCAAGAGATACAACAAACAACACTGGCAAGTCACCATATGGGGACCAACAAATAGTTCTAAAGCACATTAACATTAAGTGCCATTCAATACCTTTATAGAACTACTATTCCTTTTAAGAAGTGGGCATCCCTTTATAGAACTACTATTCCCTTTAAGAAGTGGGCACCCCTTTATAGAACTACTATTCCATTTAAGAAGTGGGCACCCCTTTATAGAACTACTATTTCATTTAAGAAGTGGGCATCCCTTTATATAACTACTATTCCCTTTAAGAAGTGGGCACCCCTTTATAGAACTACTATTCCCTTTAAGAAGTGGGCACCCCTTTATAGAACTACTATTCCCATACTTCATCAGAAACCCTTTGAATGAACCAGACTGGTCGAATGTAAAACGTCACCTTTTCTTAACCACGCCCCCTTGTAGTAGGGAGGAGACTGTTGTTCGCTTCTTGCGTTGAGGACGAAAAGTTACACAAGCGCTGTCAAGGTTTTATAATAAAAGCGTTTCACAACTCCTGCTCTTCATTACGCTTTTGCATCCTCCAAATAATTTCTGTCGTTTGCTGTGGAAACCTGATTTGCATCTGGCAAAAACCTTTAGCACTTGTGGACACGCCTTCATTTTCGGGGAGAAAAACACTGAAAAATCATTTAGCGAATTATTGTAGGTCTGCAATGAATACATGACATTGTTTTGGGGTCTGTAAAACACAATTTCACGTAAAAAAGTCATTATGTACCGTTTGACTTTGTGATCATCTAAATCGAGCGCAAATTTGGTGCTGAAGATCTCGTTCCAGTGGAGCGCGCGAGTTTTCAGACGTCTTTAAAGTCTGAAAAAGCTGCAAACAGGGACTTCGGTCAAGCATGGAGCTGAATAAGGTTATTTTCACGGTGGGAAGCTCTGTAGGCTTTTTTAGAATAGTCAACTCAGGATTTGGAAAACTCCCCATACCAGATTCTGCTTGCAGAAACGCATGGAAATGGAGGAATATATCGACATCTTTCGTCCACAGTTTCATAACTGGGATATGGTCTGTGCTATGGTGAGTCAAAGCATTCAACAGCTCTGGATAACAAAATGGGCAAGTTCGAATAATCTGGAGGGAGACTATTGGTTTGTTGGATAACCTTTTCATTTCCGTAAACAATGTAAATTTACATTTGAGGGAAATCACTAGCTGGTCTTAATTAGGCTGGTCGAATTAATTGACCGCATCTGGCTTCAACTATGTGGATTCAATTTTGCAAAAGTGCTGTTATTTTTTGGTTTTGAATACGCCCACTTTCTGTACGTTATATCAGTTGTTTACGTTTCTTTCCTTTTTTTCCTTCATAGCTTTGTCCTTCACCCACAGATGGCAGAGGATTTGATAGGGACCCATTCTGCGTTTTCTCACGCGCTAGTATCGGTATCAATTGGTAAGTCCGCGTGGATTCGAAGAGAAGGGGGGCGAGGGGTTGGGTCACTAGGAATGCTCTTGTGTGTAATGTAACACGCTGGTGAAAGGGAAATTACGAAATAAATTAACAAATGAATAATAGCCCATTTTACTCATCATTGTTGCCAGTTAATAAGTAGCCCACAGCTGGATTACTAGGATATGGAAGCAAAGTATTCATAAAGTTTAGGGTAACTTAAGTGTGTGTAGGTCTACATAGTGAGGTGACAAGAATACCATCGCATTTTTTTTCCTGATTGACACAAGCATAGTCACTGTAAGTGATGGAATGCCATACAACATTGGAAGTCTTGGAATTTCTAGGATTTTGTCAATATTTTAGAAGAATCCCTCCCCGAAAGAGTGGGAAGTCACTAGTAAGAATCAATGGGGGGCATTATGAGCCGTCCCAGGCACTAAAGCTAACCCTGTTGGCCATGTGACTCCAGACCTTAGTTCTAACAGTAAGAGAAGCCAGTAGATTGATGTGGGTTGTCCAGTTCAGAGAAGACATTCACAACCAGTGCAGTGTCTTGGGCCCTCCCACTAACAGTGGTGTGATTCTGAGGCCACAGTGTGTTTGGTGGCCATCATGGAAATGGATGTTTTGTGGGCCAATTCAATGTTTTATTCCTAATCATTGATTCCATATTTTGTAAACCAATTGGATGTTTACTTTTCAAATTGAATAAAAAAAAAGACTTGTAATATTTGCTTTGAACAATCTGTCACATAATTATTAACCGATGGTTTACCATAAATCACGGAATGAAATGGGCTATAAAGTCCATGTAGGGATACATATCTGATCTATTTTTTTCTTTTAAGATCAGACAGGTCAAACCACAGTCAAAATATTCACTGCTCGAAATTAACTGTTAGCATCCTAACAGAGTTATATAGCATAAGGCAAGCCTTTGTTTTATGTGTGTGCTGTGGATGGATAACCTTTGAAGTGCTCACGTTACATTAAAGATAATACACCAAGGGTCAATGAGCGTGTGGTTAAGCAATGCTTGTTAAAACACACACACTTCCTCCCAACTCAGTACAGATACACAAAGGTGAAAAGAGAGCAGTTAATGAATGCTAAGGAGACCCAGCCATGAGATAAGAGACCTTTTATTAAAACCCAGCGAACAGAGACTACTGGCCACTTTACAGAAAGGTTATTTCACAACAAGTGATTTGAAAAACCATGGCCTGAGCCTAACATTGTTCCTGATCACGCTAAATGGATTGGGTAAAATCACTTGTGACACCTGAATGTGACAAGTACCTCAATGTAAGTACCTCACAGGCCAGTGGCATGATGTCTGTAGGTTTCAGACTATAGGAGCACATATTAAGGGGTGAAGTTGACTATAGCCGGGGTCCCCTGCCTCCCCACTGGCCCTCATCTTAATTCTTTATTATCTTTCTGCCATTCTGAAAAGCCGTCTCCATGGAGACACTCTTTGCGGGGAAACAGATATAAATAGCTCTCCAACCGACATCTTGGTTGCTATACTTGGTGTCGTCATGGAAGCAGAGTACCACCAACACTTGATATGCACAAGGTTTCGTTTTTTTTATTTTTTTCGGAAAGGTTTGATTCGTTTTTAGCTTTTCTGAGTGTAATTCTCTGATGTCGACAGGTTACTTCATATATGACTTCTTGGACATGATTCTACACCAGAAGATTGGCCAATCATGGGAGCTTCTGTTCCATCATGTGGTGGTAAGTGGTTTTGGTTGCACCTCTGAAGGCTGAAGTAGACCTTCCATCTTTCCACGTTCAACTGCTGTCATTTGTTATATCATATAACTGACGCATAGAATATCTAACCATTATAGAGGTGGAGATGGTCTTTTTTGAACTGTTTCTAAGCCTAGCAGTTGGTTAAAACTCAGTGATCTGTATTTCTAAGCCCAATTGCACCTATAATTCAATACTATCCACCTTAAAGGTCCTGACATAGCAGACAGCATTCTCCCAGAGTACTGGAGCTGTTTTTCCTGTCAAGCGACACAGAAACCCGTTTGCCGCCATACCCTGCCTAAAATTCCCAAGAGATCATCAACCGCCCTTCAGGAAACCGCTCATAAGTGACTTCACTATTCCCATCAGCACTAATAGGCTTCTGTTGTGAAGATTGACACTGTTCCTCAGACAGAAATGGGTAAAGGATAATGGGTTAGCCATTTTCTTGAATATGACCGAATGTGTTCAATGTCAGTGTGACATAAACAGGGAGATAAAATGTGTCTAGGTGGAAGTCAAGTATTGTCTCCCCTATGTTGGAATATGAACAGGTGTTCCAACAGGTGGGAGTGGTGACTGAGGTTGTCTGATTTCTTATCAAGGTTTTGTCAGCAGCGTCAGGTCGAAGGTTTCTCCAGGAGAATTTGACCACTTATCCGACAGTGTTGACCCATGAGGCCATGGCACCATGTGCTTATGCAACCCCCCGTAACCTGGTCCACTCACTCTGCACCGAGCGGGTCTTGAACCCGGGTCTCCGGCAAGACTGACGCTCTAACGAGGAGGATAAAGGCTCACTAGAGCAGGGGTGAGCAATTCCCTGCTCCAGCACACCTGATTCAAATTAATGGTCATTATCAGGCTACCACAGAGCTTGATAACAACCCCACTTTATTTGAATCAGTTGTGCTAGACCAGGGAAACATCTAAAACCTTCAGGACAGCGGCCCTCAAGGACCGGAATTGCCCACCCCTGCACTAGAGCATCCTTTGAGGTCAGAGGAGTGACATTTTACTCGCAAAACAACTACCAGTAGCCCCTGTTACACTTACTTCACAGATCATTTGGTGAGCTGGTGCAGGTGTTGTACTTTGTTAGGGTGTGTCGTCTTTTCAATTGAGCTGTATTTCTGTGTGCTGGTGACGAGTACAGCACACATCCTTGGGTGTACAATGGTACTTGGGAACGACTTTGGCACTTATCTAGTTTCTCACATTGTATGCTTCATGTTTTGTCTACCGGCAATGTTCGTGGACTATCTCGTTGTTATGTGACCAGTGACCTACTAAGCTCTCTCTTGAAAGTCTCTTTGGATAAAAGCGTCTGATAAACTAAATGTAAATGGGTATGACTCACAGTACAAACCTTCCCCGTTCAATTTGTCTACCATCTGTTGCAACAGTGCGGTGTGTATCTAAACCTACCGACCCGGTTTGCCAGCTCTGCACCTTATTGTCACATATAAGAATTTAAGTGACAATGCTTTGGCAAAGTCCTTATGCGTTACATCACCCTTGGAGATTGGCCCATCCTAGGGAAAGGAGCCAACAAGCCAGATCACATTAGTAGGCTCTGTTCTGCTAACCTTTTCCTTACTTCTTACTTACTGGGATGGTGAACCTCATTCAGGAAGAGGTCTTATCTGGAAAGCTGCCCAAACAGACTGTCAATAGCTTTGAAGGAAACCGGGGGACTTCCATCTTTTTTCTTTGATTCACTTGCGTCACTGTTTGGACTCTCTTTGTAGCGTGTCTCTCTCAGTTTGCTCTTGCTTTCTCAAGTGATGGGGGACATGTGTGGCCTGTGCGTTTGTTGACAATTGATACCTTGCCTAACAAATCCTAGAAGATCCTTCTTTGTTAAATTCACTCATTTTGAAATTCGCTCATTCTTAAAGTTAGCATTACAAGGAAAGTTGTGTTGATGCCAGTTCTAGTTTATGAAGGATGTTAAACTAAGCAGTCAACTGTTCCATGGAAATCTTTTTTGTGTGTGTGTGTGTGTGTGCGCTCTTAAGCAAAAAGGACATGCATACATATAGACATACCACATCCACTACGAGACAGGAGTACACAGAGATGTATCTCCTCTCACCTTTGACCCTTCCCCTTCCTTTTGGAAACAGGAAGTCCTGATGCTTGTGCCAGTAGTCACTCAGTCAGTCTTAGATTGGAAGAGTGCCAGTAAACATGGCCTTCATGAACAAGGAATCACGGTAATCCTATTTTTCGGGGAACTTCTTCCTACTGTGTGAGTGGAAAAGATGAGAAATAATTGACCGTTTGCCTTGTCAAAAGCACCCCACCTGTTTTAAACTGCCCCGGATGAGAGAAACCAGACCTGGGATGTTTTTGAAAACGTCCACTGTGTGGTTGCTGTTTCCCCAAAGCGAATGGCTCTCATTCCTTTCGTGTTAAGCAGACATTGAGTTTCTCATTAAGAAGGGCCCATGTGCTTGTCTAAAGGAACAAGTTGCGGTCACAAGCTAGACTGTTATGGACCGATAAGTTCCAGCACATCAGCTGACCTACAATTCAGCATGTTATTCACAACCTTAGACCACAAGACGCACTATCTAATTGAGGGCCTGCCATGAGATTTACTACTACATCTAGTAGGATAGTAAAGTTTTCACCTCATAGACCAGTTTGAACTAAGTTAAAAATTAATGATGGTCTCATGCCTCTCAGGTGCCCAAGTCCAAACAAATAACCACTCCTATATGCTTCATGTCTTGGAGAAGCCTGAAATAATACGCTATTCACTGCCATTGAAAAACATTACAACTTGAATCCTGCAAGATCTGCCTGGTTACAGGACTATTGGAGAAGTTCCTCAACATATTTCTTCTAAAGGGCCATAAAACAAATCCTGGAGGAAACTCATATGTGCTAACTGGAGGATTGATAGTGGCAGCAAACAGCATAGGTGGAGTGTGAGGCAGCTTGCTCCCCCAAAGCACGTTGTACAACCTGACACCAAGGATCTCATCGCTACACTAGGAAGACGTGACCATATTTGGATATCACAGGTGGTGTCATCGAGGTGTGGCCACCTTCCATGCTACTGGATGCCTCCCAGTGCCCCCCCCCCCCCCCCCCCCCCCCCCCCCCCCTTCCTGTATAACTTGATTCAATTCAGTATAAACCTGTTTGTCCAATATATTTGTCATTTCAGTTTCCTGTCCTGGGTGTCACTGCCTCTGGCTTCACAGATCACTTGAGTCCACAGCCTAATATGGGTCCAGTTCATCCAGCCAGCTTCCTTACCTTATTTTTAAACTGCTCTCCCCTTTGAGCTCTGGGTCTTCCAGTTCCAACTATTACACAATATGTATAATATGGAGTTCTCTTTGTAAAGAAACTGAAAAATAAGGATATAAACACTATTGCACTAGGTATCCTTTACATCCATCGGTAGGTTATTCTTACATTTGGTACATTTCTCACATAGATTTGATTCTCAGTGTGTTATGGCATTCCTGATAAGCAGCCATAGCAGGAATTGAGCTGGTACAGTACACAGTGTACTAAAGAAGAATTCCAGAGATAGTCAAGCTTTCCATAGTGAGATTCCCCTTTTGGAAAGTCATACTGCTGTGGGTTGAGGAACCAGAAAAATAACATAGTTTTTCCCCTCTCTTTCTATCGAGCAAGAGCCATATTGCTTTAGCACCCATTGTGCAAACTTGAATGTTATTGAAAGCTAACAATGCAACAAAAGAGAGAAAACTTTCAGAATTCGTCTGACAAGCTTTCTCCTGCCTGCTGTGATTTACAATAGCCAAATGACAATAAGGTTTGAGGAGAGCTGGTGTTTTTAGTGAAGGCGAGCAAGAGAGAGGGAATGTAAACATTCTTGGTGGGAGAAGTAATGTGAATGTGGGAATCTCTCCTTGGAGGGAAAGCACCATCTCCTTCGTTTTTACCAGACAGAAGCAAGGACATCTGGTGTCCATGACTCTACACACACACACATGCGTGTCTTTCTCAGAGGGATAGTGGAACCTCTTAGACAACATACATCATGTCCCTTTTCACATACCTCCGCCCAGCATTCACACACACACTCAAATCTACTCTCTACCCCCATATTTCTGCCCACACAATCAAAACATCTTCACCATCCCCCCCTTGAATCAAGCCACTCTGAACAGGCTCCGCCCCCTCACATGACAACACTCACTGAGGGGTATCTTTGGTTGCATGTTGTTTTGTAATACATTTGTGTGTGCTCTTTCATGTAGGAAATTGTATAATGTAATATTACATATACAATATCATCATGTGTTTGTTAAGATAAGATATGCACGAGTGTGGAAGTGGCACCTACTGAATAAGATGGGGAGCAGAATGTGTTTCAAGAAGGTTTCATTGACAAGATTACTTTGAAAACAGGAATGTAGTTCTTCCAGGAAGCAAGTTCAGTTTGAAACATTCCAGACAGTAACTGCTGTAGACCATATAGACTTGAGTGTTTTTGTAAAGGGATGGTTCCACCCAGGACATCAGGGTGAGAGGAGAGAGAGAGCAGGGAGTGGTGGGGGGGAGGGAGGGGAGGGAGGGAGTGGGGGGGGGGGAGGGGGGGAGTGGGGGGGGGAGGGAGGGAGTGGGGGGGGGGGGGGGGGGAGTGGGGGGAGGGAGGGGAGGGAGTGGGGGGGGGGGGGAGTGGGGGGGGGGGAGGGGAGGGAGTGAGATGAGCGAATGGGAAACCCAACTCGTCTGACGGGCAGCTAAATACCTCTGTGGATTCCAAAGGTATGTGTATGGTTCCTATAGTAACAGTCTGTTTATGTAGTGTTGTGTGTGTGTGTGTGTGTGTGTGTGTGTGTGTACAGTTTGTGTACAGCTGGGCTGTCCAACAATGAGACGCTCCTAGTTTACTCTCTCCTTCCCTGAAACACATGGACATGGTGTCTGACTAATGCTGTGATGTCATGTTAATGGTCATATATTTCCATGACAGTAGACGGGCAAGTAGCCCATCTAGTCATTAAGGCTGGTCTGAATTTAATAAGCAGTCATGTTTATTATAGTCCCGCAATAAATCACATTTACATTAACTCAACTTTTTATATTTATTGGTTGCTCACAGGATGTGAAATGTATTTAACAAAATTTGACACGTTGTATATTTCTACAACATGACTAACCGTGCCTTCAAAACACAACTGATTGAGCAATATTTTCTTTAAAATGCTGGATGGGCAGTAGAGCAGGCTGTGGTGTTTCGGTTGTTTTAAGCTACGTCTTGTTGCTATGGATTTTATGTTGTTGCTATGGTGTTTGTAATCAAAGCCGGAGTCATTCAATCAAGACCTGAACTTTAACGAGAGGATCCCTATTAAGACCTGATCATTAGCCTGGCACACACACACACACCCACACCCCCCCACACACACACCCACACCCACACCCCCCCACACACACACACAAACACCCTCTTAAACATCCAGCAGATTCCCCTTGCATTGGCAGGTCTTGCTGTGTGTCAGGGCAGCAGTGCTGATCAGTGATGGAAGCTGGCTGGCTGCTTGCTGTTTACACAGTCCTGTTATATTTAGATCCGGTGGAATGCAGGAGATGTCCAGCCTTTTTCTGCCAGCTGCCCTGTGTTTACAGTACAGTTGGACTGTCCCAAAAGGTTGATCTGATTACCTTTTGACCAGCCGTGTGACCAAGTTACCCTGACCTCAGTTTTGCCCTGTTCATTCTGCTACTGTTGAATCTATTAACAAAACATCTCCAATGTAAATTGTATGGGTTAGATTAAAGGCTATTTCTTGACCCTTGACACATTAGTGATTGCATTACTAGTGAGTAATTGATGGATGAAAGGAAGTACAGGGTTGTGGGAGGGTCTTCTCAAGAAGGAAGATGGGTGTGGCAGGATCTTTAGAGAGGGGAGGGGTTTACCTGTCAGGGACTTTCAGGGCAAGCTGCCTGGTATCTCAGGAGTTAATAACTCAGTTGACTTCATCTTTTGTTTGTCTAGTCTTTCTTCTGCGTCGCTCCATGATTGTTGCTGAACAGGCTTTACCGGCTGGCGTGCAGAAGTACAAGCGGCACAACCAGTTTCAGTCTCAAGCACCGGTGTGTTTGCTCAGCCTCTTGATCAAGTTTGTTCCGTTTCTCATGAGGTGCACATTTGTCAGACAGTACAAATGGTAGGTTTATCCCTCCAATGGTTGTGGGCGGAGAGGTTTTCAGTTAAGGAACAGCTTCGAAGAGGGAATCTGTCAAATCGAATGGTCCTTTCCTCAGAACTTCTGGTTCAGAGCTCTGGTGAGCCTGTGCTCGACCCCCATGTCACCACAGCCCAGTTGCTTCTAAAGGCTTCATCCTCTGTGTGTCTGGCTGTGTGTCCTATCCTGGCCACTTTTAACAGGATTATATCAGATCCTGTGACATCTAAAAGCCAAGCCTTACCCTCGGCTTAGCAGGGGAAAGCCTGCTAATGCTGAATCATTGGAATAGTCCACAGGGGCTTTTAGGGAGTCCGGGGGCTAGGAGTGGGATTAAAGAGGCTTCAGCCCCAGCCGGGACAACTGACGGTTGGGGATGGTGTGAGGATTCATTCCCCTGTCATGGTTAGTTGACCTGGGCTTCAAGTCTGTAAGCCCATGACAAGATCCATGGCTGCTCAAACCAGCTAATGAATTGCCTCCCTCTCCTGGGATGGCTCAGCGATTGACTCAGTACCCCAGGAATGACACAGGTCCTTCCCATTCGTTTACTAGTCAATGTGGTTAAAACCTCCATCAGCCCCACACTTGCATTGTTGAGTTTCAGATAGTTGCGTTTCCAGTTTGATGTAAAGGGCGCAAAGGTTTCATGCTCAAAGGTTTCTTTGTATTAAGGGATGAGCAAGGTAACACAAGTTGCTGTCATCGTAAACCTTGCAGTTAAGAATGACTGTCATGGATCAAAGTTCACCAGATTTTAGAGTCCAGGTTTTTTGGTAAATAATTCAGGTAAACAAACATGACCTTGTTTCAGATATCTCACATGTTAAGGTATTGGTTGTTTAAGTTGTTGAGGAAGTGTATTTTTACCCATGCCTATCTAAATGAGTAAAGGTCAGTCCAGGAAATTGCTGTCCCTGTAACCACTTTATTGACATGGTTTACCAGTGATGCTCTTCATACATCATAAAAGGGAAGTTGGTGTTATAAAAGTAAGCACTCGGTGTGTGTGTGTGTGTTTATAAGCATTAAGGATTTAACAGCTCAAAGCTTCAGGTAAATCATGATTTATCCAGTTCATGAATGTGACATCGTATGTAGTCTGCCGTTATCTATGTCTCTGGGTGGTTTTGGAAGAGGGTGAGAAGTTGAACTGAAGCATAGTATCAATGTGAAACAACTCACTCAAGATAGACTGGAGGACAAGTCTGGGTCAACAGAATGCTTCTTTTCTAATCAGACTGTTTCATGACAGACCTTTTGCCCACTACATGATTGTGTTTTGTCATCCTTTTTTCTCTCTCAAGAAGGTATGTGAGACTTTGTCTCAAAAAGCAGTGCTTGTTATGGGAGTCCTCCTCTTATATAGGTGTGTGTGTGTGTGTGTGTGGGATCGAGAGGGAGGCAGTGCAGGTACACTGACACAGGAAGCTTAAGGAAGGTGCTTTAGGCATCCAGACTGTGGTTGTTTACCTGAGGCTTTTCTCTGGTGGGAGCTCCCTCACAGGGGTAACAACCACAGGACACATGGCTCATTAGTTACAGCAGCGAGAAATGAGGCCCCCTGATCCCTGTTCTCACACACACACACACACACACGTTCAGCCTTGATAACATTGATTTTTTGGTTGTTGTTGTTGTTGTTGTTGTTGTTGTTGATGAGGTTGTCAGGGGAACGGTTGAAGAGCTGAAAGAGTAGAACAGTTATAAATGTACAGTATTTCTCTCAGATGTATTAAATACCTGATCGAGCCTTGAAGACATTCGACCTCCTTGTTTCCATTGGGTATGAGCCCAGGTAATGTATTTGCCATATTGTCCATAATGGCGGTCACAGCCAGAGATGATGTCTGGTAGAGTCTGGATGACTAGCTGTGGTTTGTAGTCTGCAAAGGTGGGGGGGGGGGGACGTCTGGGCATGATTGTAGTCTCAAATGGTGTCTCTGTGAGGACGGTGTGACTGGTCTGTAGAGGAGGTGGCAGTCTCTAATTGGTACTCTCAGGAGGGCCAGCTTACAACCTTTAGACCAGGCAAGTGTTTACCTGAGGGTGTGTCAGTGTAGGTCAGTGGTGAACTCATGCCTGCCGCCAGTGGAACACAAATAACTTTTGTTTTCGATGCAGAATGTCACACCAAAGTGGGGCTGTGGGCAGGGATGCAGGGATGCTTTGCAGTGTGGCTGTAACACGGATAGCTACCTCATCTGTTGTGGACTGTTGCAGACTTTTATTTGGCACTGTTTTCTCATCTGAATAGTGGAACTTTTGGTTTTGCGTTTCTGACGAGAGCTGGTTCCTACCTCGCGCAGCAAATCATTCTTAAACAAATCATTTCTAAGTACCTTTTTTATTCCCAGGGAAGTCCTAAACTGCAGGACTACTGGACTACTGTTCAACAATAGTCCATTGATTTAGTGTGTGTGCTATGGAGGAATATAATCTATTCATGCTGTCAGTGGACAGTTAAATGGAGATTGTTGTCACATTGTGGAGAGGGTTGCTACAGACGGTTTTGGGATCAATGGGAATTTGTTTGAAATAATTTATGCCACACAGAGCAGTTTTTCCCCCTCAATACTTACAGGGTCAACACACATATTCACATCAAATAAAGATTCTGAGAGTTGAAATATAGTTTAAGTTGGACAATTAGGTTGGCTGTAGTTCGATATCACGTCTTCATTTAAAAAAGATCTACAAGTAGTTGCTGCCCCCTATAGTTTATAGTGTGCTACTACAAGTTACCTCACATACTTTCGTAAGCATGAACTTGCAGAAATGATTAAACGAATGACCATGAATTGACCATGACCTTCCCTACCATACTGTCACGTGATATCCTCATTCTTTTGGTGATAATATCAACAGCTGCAGCAAGAAGTATTTGACAGTGACTAGTTAAAGAAGATACCAGGGACTCTTACTGACCTTACAGAGCATTGTAGGTCATTTGCTGGACATGGAGTTATGAGGTCTTACTGCCTGGTTAGAACAGGAAGCATTGTGTTATCTTGATGTGACCATGACAGACAGAGCTGTGTTTGCATACACTGAATGATTTACAGTGACAGGTCTGAGGATTGAAGCCTAATAACTTGAACACCACCTGCATTCTGAGCTGCATCCTCACAAAACCTTTTCCCTCCCTCCCTCCCTCCCTCTCATCCTCTCTTCCAGGTCATCACCTGCTTCGGCATCTCTGTCCTCACCTCCCGCTACGTGGGTTTTGCCGTGGTGGCGCTGCTGGTGGAGATCAACTCTGTGTTCCTGCACCTGCGTCAGGTGCTGCGCATGGCCAGCCTGGCCGCAGGGACCCTGTACCGCGTCAACAGCATCATCAACCTGGGCACCTACGTGGTGTTCCGCATCAACACCCTGGCCTGGATGACCCGCTGGCTGGTGCTCAACCGTGACAACGTGCCACTGTTCGCCTACACGGTGGGCAGCGTTGGCATGGCGATCATGACGGCCATGAACATAGTGCTGTTCTATCGCCTGCTGAGGAGCGACTTCCTTAAGGGAAGCACCCGCGAGGCCAAGAAGGAGAAGGACATGTAGGAGGACGGGGAGAGGGCTGGTGACAACAGGGCACATGCATACTGATAGACGTGATGATGCATGGGTTAGACACATGCACACACAAACAGACGTCTACAAACACTATTTTGTTCATTCATTACTTGAGACCCAATCTTCGACCAAGGAAAAATGAGGTGGTGGGGCGTAGGTGACCCACACATGACTTGTTGTCAACACCCTGTAAAGACTACAACCAAATTCACTCCCTTATGCCTTTTAGACATTTTATTTCCATGCTGTACTAGTTTGGCATGTGATTTTAAACATGTAAATTTGAGTACAGGGGAAGCCATTAAACGTACAAAGGAAGCTAGCATACCTCAAGACTAGTAAGAAGGCACTCTTCTAGATCAACACCAAGACTACAGATGTACAATGTGAAGATAAACATTTTTGCTATTTAATATATTGCAAAAGTGAAAAATATACATAGTATGTATAAAATATGTCACAGACAGATTATGGTGCAAAGTCCTATTGCACTGACTAGTGAGATACTAAAGGAAGCTGTTGGAATCCCAAACCTGTCTTTAAGTGATTTAAGTGAACATGTTCAGTAGCAGTAGTACTAAAAACCTGAAGATGTTGCTACACCAAGCCTCTTGTACAAACTAAACACCTGCTACCTCAAGAAAAACCTGTAGCAGTTTTATCTGTTTCTAACTTGATCAATGTTGTTAAATGTTGTTTAATCTTCTTTCTTGGTTAGTTTTTTATTTTTATTTTTTACTTGCAAAGTATCACCTATTTTTGTGTCAAGGCTCAAATGAACCCATCTGGATAAACAAAAACATCCGATGAAAATGATGAGGTCTGCTCAGAACGGTCTGTTGTAAATGTGATGGGCTGTTGATTCTGTCAACTACACTAACATGGTTGAGGTCCAACTGAAGTCAGGCAGCACAACAAATACAATCTTGCCTTAACAGAATACAAATGGTTTTGCATACACACACACATACTTTCTTAACAAGCCCCAAGCATTGTAGTGACTTGTGCCTCCCTTAGCAACTAACTATTTAGCATTCAGCCTCATTCAACCTTAAAGCCTAATGGGCTAGCATATAGGGCTGTACAGTGGCCCTTTAGCTGGCCTTACCGTCCTTTTAGAGGGGAGCAAGTTCACACAAACACACAGTGACCTCCGCCCTTTCTAATGGTCAGGTTAAAGGGTTGTCTGTAACATCTGATTGTAGGTCAGATTATTCCATCACAATTCAAACGATAGAATAAATAGAAATGACAGTGTATCCGATGATGGGATTTTACAGGCAGGTTCGGGTGGCCTTCCTTCTTCCAAGCTTGCTGAAACAACCATCATAAGATTCTTGTGTGACACCCAGAACATTTATAATGTGATTGCTTTTGCAATACTTTGTTCTAGTTGTTTGCATATTTTTGTATACTTGTAATTTATTTGTATTGATTGTCAAGGATGAGCTGTTGTTGACAACCACATCTTCTATCCCTTATTTGAATAATTGTTGGTATATGGTGGTTCTGACTGATGGTAGTTATTCTATATTGTGCTGGTGTTGTGGTTGTATGACCATTAAGGGTTCTTGCTTAAAAGGGAGTTTCATACCATTTTGGATTGCATTCAGTCATAGAATAGAGGAGTCAAGACTCAAACCTTCAACAATAAAAGGTAATTTTCCAATTAAAATCTATTCCCAATTGTAGCTTGGTAACATGAAGCTCAATATTGACAAGAAAGAGCCTATTTAAATTAGATAAGGCAGCCAAATGCTTATGAAGCAGGGAAGATAGTCTCTTGCTATTTGTTCCCTTCTGCTTTCAGAATGAAGAGCCGACAATTTATGTTGTCATTTTTGTGTGTGGTGAAACTAGTGTTTTAATGATGTTTCACCAAATGTAGGATTCGTACTGTATGTGCATTTCTTTTTAAGCTAACTTTTAAGGCAGCTTTGCTTGTGTGGTTGATGGTGTGAGCTTGTTTTGCGGATTTATTTTTTATATATTGTAATGATATAACGGTAAATATAATTATTTACTGTATGCCATCGTATTGAAGAAGAAAAAGGAAAAAAAGTACCAACGTGGCTTAGTCGTAAAGCCTGTTTTTTGGGGGGTGTAGTACTCGTTTCTAACCACACGGGGGCTGTTGGTGGAGGATGCTGCTATCCTGATAACTGATGCTGTGTTCAGTCCATGTCTGTGTTCAGTCCATGGCTGTGTTCAGTCTGTGTTCAGTCCATGGCTGTGTTCAGTCTGTGTTCAGTCCATGGCTGTGTTCAGTCTGTGTTCAGTCCATGGCTGTGTTCAGTCTGTGTTCAGTCCATGGCTGTGTTCAGTCTGTGTTCAGTCCATGGCTGTGTTCAGTCTGTGTTCAGTCCATGGCTGTGTTCAGTCTGTGTTCAGTCCATGGCTGTGTTCAGTCTGTGTTCAGTCTGTGTTCAGTCCATGGCTGTGTTCAGGCTGTGTTCAGTCTGTGTTCAGTCTGTGTTCAGTCCATGGCTGTGTTCAGTCTGTGTTCAGTCCATGGCTGTGTTCAGTCTGTGTTCAGTCCATGGCTGTGTTCAGTCTGTGTTCAGTCTGTGTTCAGTCCATGGCTGTGTTCAGTCTGTGTTCAGTCCATGGCTGTGTTCAGTCTGTGTTCAGTCCGTGTTCAGTCCTTGGCTGTGTTCAGTCTGTGTTCAGTCCTTGGCTGTGTTCAGTCTGTGTTCAGTCTGTGTTCAGTCCTTGGCTGTGTTCAGTCTGTGTTCAGTCCTTGGCTGTGTTGAAGTGCTTGTAATGCTCGCCTTGCCTTTTTTCTTCGTCTTGTTCCGTGTACTCAGTCTACCTGTCCATCATGTGTCTTATTCTGACTCCTATGGTCAATCATCAACGATGAGAACAAAGAGAAGAGGAGGGAACACTACACTAACAAACTGAACCAGTTTAAGTGGCTTCGCTTAATTAATTGGTTTCATGTCTCGTTAAATGTCAATGACAGTTCTTATTGAGGAATTGAACATAATTCCAAAAAGAATATTAGCAGGAATCAGCCTTGCAAAGTATCTCCGACACTGAAGTATAGTTCATATCATATAGTTTCACCTGGCACAACTGGGTCCTGCATTCTCTTACCTGTGTGCCTACATGGGTTTTATTTTGGGGGGGAAATAAATGTGGTTTTGTAAATTAATAAGATTCCAATGTGTTTACCGTATCTGTAACAAATGTTTAATAATGTACAAAATAAATAACAGTAAAACGTCATTTAAATTCCTTTTACGTTAGGTTTGACGAGCCGTTATCAGGTCAACGAATGACATTAGCTGATACATATGGGAAATAATATAGGCTGTTTGGAGTGGCAGCACTGGGCCTATAAGAAGGGGTGTTGTCCATGGTGCTTTAGAGACCTGTAAATGTCTTCTCTTTATGTGTTCATTTTAGCAGAAGGCCTTGTCCAAAGTGCCATGCATAAATAGTGCATGAAATATGCTAAATGTTGCTTTCAAAGTGAATTAATAGCCTAACAAGTAAGCTATACATTGGCCAGGGCGATTAATAGAAGAACATATACAGGATTAAAAAGATTATGAAGTTTAGTGTGAACACCAACTCATCTGCTGTTTTGACTAACTCCCAAAGATCAGATAGCTATAGTTTAGATATATATATATATATATGGATAGATCAGATAGATAGACAGATAGATGTATGCACTTGAAGTAGCAAGTGCAGCTCTAAATGAAAATGCTCATTTGATGTTTATAGCTCAATACAAATCCATCAATAATTGTGATTGTTCCCAATCGGCCTGTATGGTGTATTCAGATTTGCCAGCAGTAGACTTTAGGTCTCCATCTCTTTCTTCAGAGGGAGTCGTTATTGATCCTCTCCATAGAAGGTGAGTGGATGTACAGTATGGCCATATTGTTCAGCTGCATTGCTGAGTCTTGTCATCCCATCGTCTCACGTGTTCCGGTCACAATGTCTTGTTTTCATCAGACCACAGTGTCCATCTGTACCAGCTCACTCACCAGGGACGGACAAGATGCGCTCATGGATGCGCCTGTCGAGATACTCTCTATTTCTATCAGTTCTATGAAAGACGCTTCTTTTTTGTATTGACCTCCCTCTGAATGCAGCCTCTGGTTTATTATACTGACCCTCCTCTGAATGCAGCCTCTCTTGGATGCCGCCTCTCTGGGTTATTATACTGACCCTCCTCTGAATGCAGCCTCTCTTGGATGCCGCCTCTCTGGGTTATTATACTGATTGACGCAGCCAAGTGGTGGAGGGGAAAAAAAGAGAAAGCGGTTTCCTTCTCCGTTGGAAGACCGAAGTGGGAAAGACGTCCTCTGATTTAATCTCTCTTTAAATATTAAGAAGATACGATTTATTTACTTTCATTTAGTTCTTAGTAACGTCATCCGGTGCACATTATATTGAGGCGACTGATGTCTGAATAAGAATCGCAAACCGATAACAATGCCTGGCTCGAGGGGCTTGTTTTTAAAGCTTGTGAATCATAAATCGTAATTTTTGGGTTGACTCCGTTGGACGATCATCTTTACAGCAAGGTAAGAGTAAAGTGTCTTCACAACAGTGGTGTCTCAACTGAATTATATGTTATTGTAATGAAGCCATAATGCAACATGCAGTGATGCTACAGTGTTATTATCAACATCAGGAAGTCTATTGCGTTTCTTCCATCTCAGCTGGTCTCTATTGGATGATCAATACCGCATGACCTCAACGAGTATCTCATCATTTGAAAGGGTTTTTATTAAATCTAAACCTGCGTTCTTGTTGTCCGGGTTTCTTGTTTAAATGAGCAGCCAGACTCAATGTACTCAAATTCTCAGTATAATGAATGCAGTAGCTGCTAAGCTCATTCTAGGATTAGACTACACACATTAAAATGATCACAGGCCTTCCACACCCAGCTGCCTTGAAACATTTGAATGTCTATCACAATCAACAATAGATCAATTAAAGAAATGTGTTATACCAACATAAAGTGTTGTACAAATCTCAAGTTCAATATGTACGAAGCTGCAATCAGATTTGATTCATTTTGACATGACAGGTATCAGTAGAGTAGCTGGAATGTTATTACATGGCTATCGGTACCAGGAAGTTAAAAAGTGCATCACACATTTCCAAGCAGAGAACCTGTGTTGCGTTAACATGCCTGTGACCCCATTCTGTGAGCAGGAGCGTGGGTCGTCATGGATACAGACTCCTTGCCCATGCAGGTGGAGAGGGTAGAGAGGAGCATCGTCTTCCTGAGACAGGAACACATGACCTTGCTGCACGGTTTACACCTGGAGATCCTGTCCCTGCAGAAACGATGCACCGGTGAGTGACCAGTGTGTTTACAGGAGGAGTCATGAGATCAGGCTTGTGGCTTATTGACAGAGCCTAAGATACCGGACTGAACGTTTACATTGAGTCATTTAGCAGATGCTGTTATCCAGAGCGACTTACAGCAAATACAGGGTCACCCCCATCACCCCCACTCAGCCACATGACTACCTACACAAGTACAGGCCTGATGCAATGGTGTTGGCTCAAACACACACACACACACACAGACCCACACACACATAAACACGTTACTCTTCACATGAATGGCTTGGGTGAGATAGGGGGAAAGACTAAGAGATATAGTGAAATAGAAAGAGATTAAGGGAGAGACATCAACCACAGCAGTCCAGTCTTGGGGGATGGTCGAATCAAATTAGGCTAGTAGAGCTGTAGACAGTGACCTCTGTACTCAGCAAGCAGAGCAGAGCAAACCCTCCCCTTCTCGTTTTTCCACCTCTTGTCTCACCCCCTCCCCTCTCTGCCATCTGTAGGGGTGGAGGGGGGGTGCTGAGCTAGTGAGAAAGAGAAGGGTGTTGACAGCCAAAGAGATGGAGGGTAGAAAGGGAAAGAGACGATCCTTGGTGGATGTGGGTTTATCGTGTCTTTATCTTTTCAGGATGGATTCAGTCTTTCTGTCTTGTGGCTATAGGAAGTGTCAGCAGTTGTATGTAAAGTGACAAACATTTACAGTACACCCCTTCTGCTTAGTTCATCTTGAGGATATATTTGTCTGCCGGATAAAAAATCTGCCAACTAAGCAGATGTGTGTCGGTAGTCTGCTCGATCACATCCACACAAATCTCCATTCATCACTGTGTGAATCCTGATCCAGATGATTGACAGTAGAAACACAAACCACTTGGGCTATGTTAAGCAAATAGAGACAGTCTTTGAAGACCATCATCTGTTACCTCCTTACCCTATCAGTTTGCAGTCTTTTATTGTTGTGTCTGTCACCCTCTGGCTCTGCTTCTGCCTGTCTCCCTGCTCACCCCGGCACCTCTCTCTCTCTCTGTATCTCTCTCTCTCTCTGTCTCTCTCTGTCTCTCTCTCTCTCTCTCTCTGTATCTCTCTCTCTCTCGCCCTCCCTCCCTCCCTCCTGTGGTTCTTGTCTCTCCAGAGCTGACATGTGAGCTGAACGTCAAGCCTCCTGGCAGGTCTCAAATGGGTGAGTTCCATTTTTGGTGTGGAGAGTTATGGATGCTTACTTTACCCTTTGTGGCCAACATCAATATCCTGAGTATTCATCACTCATTCCACCCATCCCTCAGGCAAGGGTCCCTGTCCCCTTTCTTCCTGATACACCCCTTTCCCAAATCTCACAAGAGCACTTTATTGTCTCTGGTTTACTCATATGGTTCACTTAATTGTTTTTCCTCAGTTAAATAAAGTCGTAGTTTGTATATTAGAATTGAGGTGGATGGTCTAGATGGAATATTCAGCCAACATTTTAAATGCCAGCAGAAACATGTGAATGTGTTCTTTAGATACAAGACAAATGCCATTACACTTGCCTCGACATCATGCAGAGAAAGTGGGAGGGGAAGAGGGATGGAGACAGATGGGGACTTTACTGCATCAGGGAGGCTCCCGGGGGGTCATCCACCTGTGGCTCGGCAGAAGCCATGACTCCCCCTTCCTTCTATCAGGATATTCTGTTGTCCTATTGGTTTTCCACAGCTGTTTCTTGTCCACCCTGGCAAATTGATCCATTCCTTTACCTCCCTCTCCTCTCCTCTCTTTTTCCTTACAGCCCCAGTGGGGGGATCCAATTACAGTGGGTGCTGAGACAGAGGGATGGAGGGAGGAGGAGGAGGGGGGAAGGAACAGTAAGAAAGGGGGGTAGTCAGAGTGTATGATAATCAAGAGAGGGAGAGGAGGGAATGGAGAGTGAAAGAAAGAGAGAGGAGAAAATATGATCAGATTACACTGCATTTTCTAAATATAGTGCATGACTTCATCCAGAGTCTGGTGGAGGGGCGACATGTGGATTGAGACAGGAGAGAGTGAGACCCTGCGGAGAGCAGGGGTTACCCTGAGACAAAGTGAGGGAGGGGCTGGATATAGACACAGTCACAGAATTCAGATGGATCATTTGCTGAACCAAACCGAACTTACTGGGAACCACCTATTTAAAACCAGGTGCTTCGATGCCAGTCCGATTTTTACTTCAGAGTACGAACTTCAGAAGTCCTCCTTTAGGGATTCTCCTTTATCCTCACTGACCTAGTTCTCAGTTCAACATACCCGGAGCCGAGGCTCAATGTAATCCTTCTCTTACCAGCTCTGTCTGGTCAGCCAAGAGGCACTGCACTGGCAAAGAGGTTTTTATTCATAATGTACTTCCATGGAGTCTTGAATACTGAGTGGGATGTTTCAAGCTTTTTGGCTGACTGGGCCAAATTGCCTCTCAAACATTTTCATTTGATTTAATTCAATGTTCCACCTTCAGAGCAGGAACCTGTATTAATTATTCACACACACTGACCATAACAAACACATCACCCTTCTCCCCTCAGCTCACAGTGTATCAGGGCAGGATGTGAGCAGTCTCCATGTCTCCTGCTGCCCAGCGGGTGACTGGCAGCAGATGGCAGGTCCAGCCAGTCGCTGATGCAGAGATCGGGGGTGGCATGAATTTACTCCATGCCGGTTAATCCCCCACCTCCCCCTCCCCATATGTGCTCAGTTCTTTGCCTTTGTCTGGAGTCTGGACAAACCTGATCCCCCCCTCCCCCCCCCCCCCGCAACCCCCATCATCCCATTTCCTATCACAGAGATTATCTCGAATAGGCTTTGTGCAGGGAAATCTGTGATTTAAGACCTGCCAGTGGTTGGTCACATTACCTAAGTCTATATCTGTTAGACAGGCTGGAATCAATCCCCAAGATATCATCTGGATGTGCCTCTTCCTCTGGATGTGTGCCCATGTGTCTTTGAGGGGGATTGGGTTCATGAGTACTGCACACTGTTCACTGTGTTGGGCCATAGATTGGATGATGGGGGCACAATGCATCTGATGTACATACCTAGGGATTATGTGGGTTTTATTTTTGCCATCCAACATTCAGTTGCCTGCTATACGTTTGTGGTTTGATACTGTTGAAGTGTAAGCGTGTCTTTAGGTGTGTGCACATGTGTCTCTAAGGCGTGTCTCTAAGGTGTGTCCATGTGTGTCTCTAAGGTGTGTCCATGCTTGTCTCTTAAGGTGTGTCCATGCGTATCTCTAAGGTGTGTCCACGCATGTATCTGCGTGTGTGTGACGCTGTTCTCTGGGTTTCAGAGCTGCAAGAGGAGGAGGAGCTTCTGGAGGCTCGCTGTAAGGAGGTGGAAGGCCGTCTGGCCGATCGTCAGTACGCTCTGGGAGAGCTGCGGAAGGAGCTTAGCCAGAAGGCTGGGCTGGTGGGCGCGCTGCGCTCCAACCTCAAAGACAAGGAGCGCCACTTCCTGGAAGAGCTCAAACGCCGCAGCCACCAATCGACGGTCCTCAACACGGACCTCCGGAAGCAGACGGAGGCGGCGGCCTTCCTGTCCTTCCAGCTCCACGCCGCCAGGCAGAAGTTGCATCACCAGAGGCTGCAGCAGAGGCAGAATCTCCTCCGCGCCAACAGCCAGGGGTCCTCCTACCACACACCTGAGCGGAACACCCCGAGCCCTCAGGTGCCCTCCTCTGCGGCCACAGAGGGCTCCCAGGTGGTGAAGCCCAAGCGCCGGGCTGGTCGGTCCTTGTCGGGCCACGTTCGGGTGGAACGCTCGAGGGAGTGCGTCCCTCAAGAGCGGGTGACGGGCCCAGCGGAGCCTACAGCCATGCCTGACCCGGCTCTGTTCCTCCATCCTCGCAAGCATAGAGCCAAACCACGCAACAACTCACTGGCTCATAAACAGCCCTTACTGGACATAGGTAGGGAGGAAGAGGAAGGGCAAGGGAGTGGGGAGGGGCTTATTGAGCCACAGGAAGACGCACAGATGCTGGTAGCCACAGCACCCCCTGCTGCTGAGACCAAGGCTAAATAGCCCCACTGTGACTAGGCCTTTAAACTGCAAGGTTATAATCTTGAAACAAGTTATATTTATTTAGTTTAATGCTATTAACGATTGTCTTGCACCTTGATTGAATTAATATTGAGATGGATCATCAGATCCTTGATTATAATCGTTTTGCAGCACTACACACAGCTATGTTGGACATTCCTTAATCTTAATGCTTCTCAATTTTGAAATAATCCAGTCTAAACCAAGATTTGAAGAAGTACCTTCACGACTAAATGAAATATAACCACTTGTCATTGCTGAACATAATCTGACGACACTAACAGTAGCTCTATATACTGTAGGGCTTTTAATGAGTGACTGCTTTTGATTGTGGAGGTTCTTTTGACCTCTGACCTGTATAGCAGGCACAGACTGTTCCCACATGGCTCCTGATTATGTCTTTTTAGGAACAACCATACATCAACTCTGTCATGTTCGTATGTTTATGTGATTTCTAGTTTGCTAACCAGTGGCTGAGAAACACTTTGTGTATATTCTGTGTGTATTCAATACAAACTGTAGAGATGTCTCAAATCTCCCTTCCCTTGTTAAGGTCTCATGTGTGACTGTATATGCCCTTGAAGTTCAGTCATGCCCTTACAGTCCATCCTTATTCCTGTGTTGTTTACTTTGACACAGTATAAGTAGCCAACTACAAGCACTCTCTTTAAACGTGGCCTCACATGTTAAGTACTAATGAGTATTTATGTAATGTGCCTCTGTGCTGTAGTATTTTATATCCTTGGATGACCAAACTTAACCTCTCTTTTGACACCGAGCCACAATTAGTATTTCATATCTGCACCACACAAAAATAATAACGGGCTATCCATTCTGTGGTCCATGTTTTGTTGTCAAAGGAGATGTCATGCTACTGCATGTGGAGCAGCTGGATAGATGGCTGTCAGGCGTTACTTGTGGCCTGCAAAGGGGGAAAGATTGTTTGTATTCTTTCCTAACCGATGGTGTGTTGAGGATCTTTCACCTCAGGGAAAATGGACAAAGAGGGAAATTGTTTATTTGGGTTTTCAAGGATAGTGGGTTTTTTTTATGAGTTTATGACTGTGATATGGAAGAAGGGGAAGGAAAATCATCACACATATCCTTTGGTTTGATCACATCATCATTTATCATCAAAGTTTTTTTATATATAAATGTGGGGTTTGTTGGGCATATGATCTGTGAATATGTATCCCAGAGGATTGAGCTTGTAGGGAACTAAGAGTTTACAGTGTTCCAGAATTGCCATCTCTTGGCATTGATTTGCACATGTCGACCCGCCTCCTAGTGGTGAGATGAGGTAATAGTATTCCATGATGCTCTGAGATGGCATTTTGTGTTGTTGTCGTTCTCAGATTCTCAGAGTGAGTTTTCTTTATGTTACACAGACGTTTTGCCTGCTGACAGCCATTCATAGTATAACTTCTATAATACATTTTTATTGCTTTTTACAATTGTTCACATTCAATCTTGAATAGGAGTGGAAATGTTATTTATTAGAACTGGCTTAACTTGAGTAGCAAACGAGTCAGTATGATGTCCTTTGTTTTTGTGTTGTTTGAACTGTAGCCTATATCTTTGGTAAGCAATATATGCATTAAACCTTATATCAGTGTACCTGCAAATTATAATAGCCCCATGTATCTGGGCAATTAATTGAATACATTTAAAATTAACATATTTGAATGATTTTGTAATTATTAACTTTAATATTTTTTACAATTACTTAGCATAATATTTTTATGGATTGTTTTAAGAAAAACTGGATATATTATGTTTAATGCCAGAAATCCTTAGGTCTTTACTTCAAAGTAATCATAATGTTTTGAGCTTAATCAAGTTGGAAGGAACTTGTAACAATAACCATGTCCTTGTATCCAAGTCAGTTTAAGGAGGTGATGCCAACATCTAGGCCTCTTTAATGGCATTTAACTTTGACCCAGCAGGCCTATTAATCATGACAGTGCACTATTCCCTTAGCTTTTGATAACATGACTCTCATTCATGTTTTGGGACCCGAAACTTGACTGTTAATCTTTCTTTTTTTTTCATTTGGGGTTGTAGTGACATGTACTGTATTTAGCCATGGCCTGCCACATCCAAAAAAGGACATTCTCTCTAAACTTCCTTTTCTCACTGAGAGATCACCTTCTTATATTTAAACAATGTCCCAGATGTTGTAGACCTGGTCTGAAGAGGACTTCAGACAATGAGCCAAAGAGGCTGACCACTAACAGAAAGTTGAATGGTTTTATGCCTTAGAAATCATTGATGAAATTATTTTTCCTGTGCAACTGAATAATTAGAAGCGTTCTCTATCTAACATGTTTTGCTCGTACACATTAACAAAATACATTCTCTTGCTCTACCTGCATGACTGGACTAACCAGGGAGGTCCATAGTTTTACTTCATCCTCATGAAGAGTACATATATATTTAGTTTTGCTGCAAAGTTTTGCCTTTTGTACCTTTAGTCATAGGTTGAGCTCAATGAAATGGGCTGAATTGTGTACCATGTGATGCAACTCAGAACGTTTTTCTATGTCTTTGGCAGCATATTGAATTGCATCATGTTCGACTTGATCTCTTCTTCTGTTGTTTTCTAGCAATAATGCAGTTTGGCACAGCAGTGCTTCCTCCAACACTTTAGGGACCTGTTCAAACTCAATAACTCTCTTCTACTCTTCCATGAGGCTACACCTGTCTGTTACGATTGGAGAGGTGGAAATGCTTGAAGCCACACACACGCTCATCCACCAATAAAAGACCTCAGATACACAGAAGGATCTGATGGATGCATGAGGTGCTGACTGGGACACACTCGCATAAAGGAGAAACAGGACATTTTGATTTCTGGTTAGACAAACTATCTATTAGTCTGTCTTTATTTACCGCATATACTGTGTTATCTTACTACAGTCGAGCTTAAAGCTGTACCTTTTATTCCAATAAAATTGAGATTGTGTGCTGTTTGCTTACTTTGTCTCTGATCCAAGCAATAACAAAATATTACCTTTCAGTTTGTGTTCATGGTAAATATAATACAATACGATTAATATATTATTATATATAATATATATACACACACATGTATACACATATATGTACATAAGTACATCCATAAACCTGTATGTGCAGGATGCACAAGTTGTTAATGGAATGGGAAGATTGCTTTGGCACAAATCTGGATATATCTTGTCTTTCTTAATACTTGTTAACAGTTCTTGTACAACATGTTCGTGTTTGATATGTTAAGATTGATAAATCCAGTCTCTCAAAAGTGGCACATTTATCTATACGTTTATTCAATAGGTTACGGAAAGTATTGCAAAAGCCCTTTTTGTCTTAGTTCTCTTTCCGTAGACAGACGCTCAAAGGCGCAGAGGTCAAGGGGAGGAGGAACACCACGTGGGTCTGCTGCTATGTCAAGCACTGTCCTTCCTCCAAACACTTGTTTTTGTAAGATCGTACCCTTTGCATGTAGCTACCCGGCCTCATAGCTGAAGGAAGCACATTTTTGGGGGGATTCTGTTGCAACCTTTGATAAGATATCAAGTCACTCTTGTCACATCATGGTGAGCAAAACGGATGACATCCCTGCCTCAGTACCCAGCTGTGACACGGTGGATCTGGCCGAAGAAGGAGGCGAGACGCCGGATAAAGAGACCATGAAGGACCCCTGTGCTTGCGGTAAATGTCAACCCTACCCTGTCTACCCTGTGAATTGCTAGTAACTTTAGTTTAATTCTGTCTACCTGCATGGGGTCGGAACATTGCTATTCAGTTAGTTATCTTGCTGAAAGTCATTGTATGATTGGTCTTAAATGACATTCTCACATCACAACCCAAGACCTTTAACTTTGCAAACGATGTGATGATGTGAGTTACAGTACTTTGTTATAACTGATGAGAATATTTATCAATATTATGGGACATAATCCCAACTATCTAGTGGTGAATTGAGTTGGATTGAGCAGCTAACTAATGAGCTGGTAATGTTAATACTCCTGTTAGTTTGCTAGGCTACATTTTAGCAAGTCAGCCGAGGACCTTTAAAGAGGTCGATGATTCACATTAAACCACATGGAAGATGAAGATGTTAAAACAACCTCATCAAGCGACACTGCAAACATGAACCTTGAGAACATTTCTATGATTTAACCTGTTTTCTGATTGCAAGTTATGCAGTTTAACAGCAAGCTACATATCTGCTGGCCTCTCAATGAGGATGTTGGCTAGATTTCAGTGATTTGCTAGTGGTGCAGTGATAATATAAAAAAAAATCACAACATAGTGTTAGAAGTTAACTAAAGTGACTGACAGGTATTTATATTTTTTTACATGTTTATTGAACTATAATGCATACAGGATATGTCAAATTTAAGCAAAACTTACAAACAACAAGATCAAGTCTTAGTTGGAAAGACAAAATGCAAAAAGAAAAAAAGATATTTATATAAAGGAGTGACTGACAGGTAGGAAGATCATTATTCCAGCCGCACGTGTTCTGTTAGATCAGGGGAAGGTCACCTTCAGTGGAACAACACATCCAGACACAACGAGAGGGGGGTCGGGTGTCGTGCTGGCGGCTCCCTAAGTGTTCTCTCATCAGATAAAGCGTTTTACGACATTTAGCATACGATTTAATGTTGTGATAATATGATATGGATGTACATATCTAGCGCACGAAATTCCCTAGACACTTTGTGAATGATCTCGGAAACGCAATCCCCCCCCCTCCCCCATGCAGAAATGTAGAGGTTGGCTATTCCTCGACCGGGAAGCGGAAGCGGCCGCATGGTGCATGCAGGGGGAGAGAAGGTTATAACTTGGATATAAAGACATAAAGTCTTATAGCCGGTAAGATACGTTATAAACTAATTGTTTCATGTCTCACAATCAATCGATTGAAGTATCGTTGATTATTGCAGCCAGGTAGATTCGGGATCCTGATTGTTAGGCCATTGTAGTTACACAACTTTTAGCTTGAAAGCCCTCTTAGTCTAAAAACCAGCCTTATTCTGTCACATGTGATAGGATCTTTAGTTGGTTATTGTCATAATGTCCTCTGATCTTCCAGTTGGGACATTATTCAGCACGATCAGATTTATTATGTGGATGGACTGTCAATTGAATGACTTTGCTTGTACAATATATAGCCTGGCTTACTCAGATATTCATGTTATAAATGTTTAAATTGTAGAATCATGATGTTGTGCACTTCCTTGTGCTAAGCTCTTGGAAGAGTACATTGTTTTTTTACATGCCATACTGTCATGCTCTAGGAATAGATAGTAATTTATTGAGTTGGTCATCTTTGGGATAGCATTGTTTCTTGTGTGTAGGACAGAAGCCTTCTTGAATCAGGCTCTGCTGGTGCACATGCTTTATGTGAGTCTGTAGTTTATTGTAGATCCTCATTAAATTGTGACAGTGCAGCATCAATTTCACGCATTAATGAATGCCATGGTGTCTGTAAAGTACAGGGTAGTGCATATGTTATCTGACTTTGTGATCTCATGCTAAACTGAAAGCAAAAACCGTTAATAGATTGTTGCAGTTGTAAGCATCGTTGCTGAAATCAACATATCCCAGATGGTGATTATATTAACATTTACCAATAAGTTGATGTTCAAGTATTTTGCCCTGCGTCTTTAAAATCGAGATCCTTTTCTGCTAAATGACCTTTCTTGAAGTTTCTTATGAACTCATCATGAACTCATCGTGCCTGTTGAACTAACGACTGTAGGACTGCTGGACTCACACCAAGACGATGTTATCACTGTGGCCTGTCATCATTTGACAGGCAGCACAAGTTGGTTAGACAGATTGGGGGTAAGGGGGTCCATTAGTGGTTTTATGAGGCTTAAGGCTCCTGTTGGGCAAAGAGACAACCTTTTTAATCCTTACGGTCAATGACCAACTGCTTTTTCCTCCTCTGCATGCCTGGGTCTTTTCTGGAGTTTGTGAATTTTTCCTGCACACGATTAGGTTCCTCAGGTTTAAGCCCAGGTTAGGCTGTGTTGTCTGATCACTAGTTATGTTCACGACAAAGTTGAGACCTGTCTATTGTTTCACATTAACCCTGGGTCATTCAACTACCTCGGTCCAGTCACGTCAACAAGCTTTTGTTATATATATTGTATGTTTTTTGACATACTTTGAATTCTGAAACTTAAATGGGTGAATCTGCTTTTGGCTTTTCTCTTGCCAGGTTGGCGTCTTGTGGTTTAATGAATCGAGAGAATTCCCCCCCCCCCCCCTGGTAATTTCCTTTGACATGCCTGTCTGTGTCCTGTTGCCATGACAGCAGTCATGGTCGCTAGACCCATGTCAAGGTCCGTAAAGTGGATGGCTGAACTAATTAATCTGTAGTCAAAGCAAGACGTTTGCTCAAGCGGTGTCAAACCTTGAGAGATAAAACAGTTTAGAGCAAGGTAACAGGAGAGGAATGGCTAGCCTTTAGGATTAGCCACTTCACTACGAAACTTGATTATTCTTCGGGGGGGGGGGGGGGGGGGGAGAGGGAGGGAGGGAGGGAGGGAATTAATCCTTAATTCATTCCTTAAAAACATTTCGATTTTCTGACTTGACCACTTATTCATTTGCCTTATTTAACCTTTGACCCCTTTGACAGGTAGGAGTTTCAGTATAACTGTAACTGTCAAGGAAAAGTAACAAACCAAATGAAATAAAGTGGCTGCGTACACAGCAGTGTAGCTAGGCTTCCCTGTGATGAAGTGATTGTGCTCAGCTCTTGGCCTACTTTCTTTGCTGAGTTACCAGGGGCCCAAAGTCTAATGCCTTGCTCAGTTCTCTACTGAATGCAATTTAATTAGCACTAAAAGGGTTAGTGTGGAGCCACATACTTGCTTGTTGTGTGTGATCGGCTATTGTGTGCCATGTTGTGTAATATTGACCTTTCTGACTCCCCAAATCCTCTTCTTACAGCCTCCTCTACTTGATTCAATAGCTGAGTGGCCAATTGCACTGGTTTAGCAATAATTGGGTTTCTGAATTGCTCCAAACTAAACCCTGACCCTCCTCAATTAAATCCATGCATGGGTGGAGGGATAAAAACCTTGATTAACCTCCTTTTGAGAGTCCCATCCCTGCTCTGCCCAGGGGCAGCATGGTTAGAAACTGGTGGATCTCCTCTACAAGGCATTTTAGTGTTTGTCAACCATTAAGCCTTGGCCTTGTGTTTGGCATCCAGAGCGTACACTCCTCTTGTCCTCTCTCTAGTCTTCTCTCTTTCTCACCCTCTTTCTTGGTGGGTTACCCCACAGGGGACTCGGGGGGGCGGGCCAGCTGTTTCACCACCCCCCACCCCCTCCTTCTCCGTGGTAACCCTGACACAGCTTTACCCTTGAATATGAACAAGGACACACAGCAGTTGTTGGCTAGGGGAGAAAACAAGTCGCTGCTCTGCTGCCCTGCTGCTCTGCAGTTCTGCAGTTCTGCTGCTCTGCTGCTCTGCTGCTCTGCAGTTCTGCTGCTCTGCTGCTCCGCTGCCCTGCTGCTCTGCTGCCCTGCTGCTCTGCTGTTCTCACTTCATGCATTGTGACCATTCTGGGTCTATTTGTTGCATCCTGGCCTTAACTGTTGTAATTAAGTTAGTAAGTTAGGGGTCAAAAGATCTTGAGGTGAATCCCTTCTGGAAGGGCAATCGACTATATTCATGAACCTTTCCTTTCAGTTTTAGAATGTGGTTGTTGACCTCAAATGAATCCTGATTGATCCACGTGGTCTTCATCCTAAATTGAACCCAAGTGATGAAGCTGCTAGTCAGCTTTAAACCAATGAGCATTTCCAGGATATTGAGGCTCCACAACAGAGGGGGGTGAAGTCATGTGATCTGTTTGGTGGGAAAGCTGCTTGATCATGTTGCTGTGGTAACGTACAGTCACTCAAGCCCCCCAGTGATGTGGTTCAGGAGAGTGAAAGGGTGGTCTTTAACCCCCTCATTGAATTTTAAAGACCTTTGGAATGGTGCAAGCCCTCAGTATTGCAACATCACCACACACATCCTCTTAGTTTCCACACCACTGGCTTCAGCCGGTCCTGTAAGACTTTAGAGGGAATGTTAGGACAACATTTCCTGACTGGTTGGATGCTCCTCATTTTGCTTTTGATGTTTACTATGAATGATGATAGATGGCATGGCTGGAATTCCTCTAAAATTTATCGTTATTGTATTCAGAATATGATAGTATTTTTCTTTTCTCCTTCAATTTTGTATGAATGAATACTGGACTGAATGAATGAATGAATACTGGGCCCATATACCATGAATTCTGGGCCCAGAGTAACACACCAGTACATCCTCCACCAGCAGCATAGGTGTGCCTTGTTTGCCTGCTGCTTGCCATCAATATTTCAGGACGTAGCTAGTTAGGTCATCCTGGATGTATGTGAGTGATCTAGCTGGCTGCATGGTCTGCCTCACTTGGCTGCCAGCTTCTGGGGCTGAATGTCAAGGCCTCTTTCATGAATGTGTTCAGGTCTTGAGCTGGTGTTAAATTGTGATGTGGGTCTTATGGGTCACAGTGCATGTGATGCAGTGGGGGAGCGGGGGGTAAAATATTCAAATTAATTGATTAGGGTTTCATCTGAGTGCCTTATTTGAATTATTCACCTGCTGAAGGTTGAGTTGAGAATACCAGTCGTGTTCAGACACGACCTCCAAATAATACTGATGTGACGTGTCGCCATCTCTCCAATCACAGGACACGGTGCGGAACCCACAGTGATGAATGGCAACGGGGCACAAGAGGACGAGGCAGATTCCAAACAGGACGGGGGAGGGGACACCGAGGGCGGGGATGAGTCTAACGAGCAAGAGGTTATCGTGATCCAGGACACAGGGTTCACTGTGAAGATCCAAGCACCTGGGACGGAGCCCTTTGACCTCCAGGTACACGTGTGATCCAAGAGTATTCCTACTAAAGTGATTGCCAGGAGATGAGTGAGAGGAGCAGTCAACAGGTCTTCTCCCCCCCCCCAGGTGTCTCCTCAGGAGATGGTGCAGGAGATCCACCAGGTGCTGATGGACCGGGAGGACACCTGCCACCGCACCTGCTTCTCCCTGCAGCTGGATGGCAACGTGCTGGACAACTTTGCCGAGTTGAAGTCCATTGAGGGTCTGCAGGAGGGCTCCTTGCTCAAAGTGGTGGAAGGTACGAGAGGATGGAGACCTGGACAGACTTTCTGGACCCCATCTTTTAATATCAGCCATTTGATTGTCTTGTTTTGGGACCATAGATTAACGAGGTAACTTCAGGTGTAACCCGATACAGAAAGCTGAAGTTAAACCTGAAGTTATCTCGTTAACGCCAAATATTGATCGAACAGACACAAGCTAAAGACACATGAACCTCATGCTGTTCTCCTCTTTTCCATCCCATAATGCACAGAGCCGTACACGGTGCGGGAGGCTCGCATCCACGTGCGCCACATCAGAGACCTGCTGAAGAGCCTCGACCCGTCAGATGCTTACAACGGAGTGGACTGCAACTCCCTCTCCTTCCTCAGTCTGTTCACTGATGGGGACCTGGGAGGTGCGTCTGTCTGTCTGTCTTTCTGTGTCTGTCTGTCTGTCTGCATCTCTGTCTGTCTGACTGAATGGCAGGTGGTGTGTGCGTTGTTGGCAAATCCGTCTGTCTCTGCGTACATGAGTTTATGTAATTGCCCCAAAAAAGAGCTGGTTAGTATTCTGTCCAGGGAAATGTGGTGCGTGCATATTCATGTCTGTGTGTGACCAAGCCTTTGTAAGCAGGAATATTTGACCTTCTTGCTGCCTTCTGCTGCAGATAGTGGAAAGAGGATGAAGAAAGGTAGTGAGCTGGAGCAGATTGATTGTACCCCCCCTGAGCACATCCTGCCAGGCAGCAAAGATCGCCCCCTGGTGCCCCTCCAGCCACAGAACAAGGACTGGAAGGTATGTAGTGAAACATGTTAGCCTGCAATGTAGACTGTAATGTAGTGAAGCATGTTAATCATATCAGTAACATATCGACACTGGAAATTGCCTGAATTTGCCATTGTCATAGAAATGAACTCAAGTTTAAATTGATCATGTACGTACAGCGTGTTGGGTAAAAAACATAAAATACCAAATGCTTAAACTAAATAAGTATCAGCAGTTTAACATATAATAGGCACCACCACAATCTACAGAATTTGCTGCTTTCTCTCTCATACGATGATTGTGATGATTGTTCCCCCCCCAGCCCACGCTGTGCCTGAAGGTCCTGACCATGAGTGGCTGGAACCCTCCCCCAGGGAACAGGAAGATGCACGGTGACCTCATGTACCTGTACATGGTGACGGTGGAGGAGCGGCACATCAGCATCACTGCCTCCACCCGGGGCTTCTATCTCAACCAGTAAGACTGGCCACCATTTATTTTCTAAATTAAGACGTTTCAAAGCACATCCGGAAGTCATTCTCCATCGAGCACGTCATCGTGTTTGGTTGGACTGCGCTCGTTTTGACCAAATGTGTTTGGACTTTTGTTTCCTAGGTCCACCACCTACACCTTCAACCCCAAGCCAGCAAACCCCAGCTTCCTGAGCCACTCTCTGGTGGAGCTGTTGAGCCAGATCAGCCCAGCTTTCAAGAAGAACTTCACTGCCCTACAGAAGAAAAGGTAACACCTCCCCCTGCTCCTCTTCCTGTGGTCATGTGACATCGCTGCGTCCTCCAAGGCTTAGAACCCGAGTCAGGAGCTCATCCTCATGTTGTTGGCTGCAGGGTGCAGAGGCATCCTTTTGAGAGGATAGCCACACCTTTCCAGGTGTACAGCTGGACAGCGCCACAGATGGACCACGCCATGGACTGTGTGAGGGCGGAGGACGCCTACACTTCCCGCCTGGGCTATGAGGAACACATACCTGGACAGGTGAGAAGGACCCAGAGGCCATCAGTGTCTGAACAGTGGTAATCGTGACGGTTGTGAAGTGTTGGCCCAGAGGAAGTCAGTTATTAAACTGTCTGGGTTTGTTTACAGACAAGAGACTGGAACGAGGAGCTCCAGACCACCAGAGAACTGGCCCGTAAGAACCTTCCAGAACGTCTACTGAGGGAGAGGGCGATCTTTAAGGTACGTTCCTCAGCTGATCTCTGGTTTGAGGTACCTTGATGTGGCCTCCTGCTTATCTTGCTCTTAGCTTCACTGTTTACAAACATAACCATTGTTCTTCCGTACTTATAGAAGTTCTATTCAGTAATTTTTCCACAATAATTTTATTTTATACTCCTCTCGTCCTCTTCTGCCTCCTCTCAGGTACACAGTGACTTTGCTGCGGCTGCCACGCGTGGCGCCATGGCGGTGATCGATGGCAACGTCATGGCCATCAACCCTGGAGAAGAGACCCGCATGCAGATGTTCATCTGGAACAACATCTTCTTCAGCCTGGGCTTCGACGTGCGCGATCATTACCGCGAGCTGGGCGGGGACGCGGCTGCGCACGCCGCCCCCACCAACGACCTCAACGGCGTCCGAGCGTACGGGGCAGTGGACGTCGAGGGCTTGTACACCCTGGGGACTGTTGTCGTCGACTACCGCGGTTACCGTGTGACAGCCCAGTCCATCATTCCTGGCATCCTGGAACGGGAACAGGAACAGAGCGTCATCTATGGTTCCATCGACTTTGGGAAGACTGTAGTGTCACACAGCAAGTACCTGGAGCTGCTGGAGAAGACGAGCAGGCCGCTCAAGGTGAGGAGGACACCACACATCTCAAGAAATCCACTTCTTCTTACATTTACATTCAGTCATTTAGCAGACGCTCTTATCCAGAGCGACTTACAGCAAGTACAGGGACATTCCCCCCCTGAGGTAAGTAGGGTGAAGTGCCTTGCCCAAGGACACAACATCACATAGCCACAGCCGGGAATCAAACTCACAACCTTCCGTTCATGACCCCAATGCTTTAACTGCTGAGCTACCTGACTCCCCTTGGGATTGTCTTACATGGTCCCTTCAACCAAATATGTTTTTTTTTTTCAGGTTCAGAAACACAACGTCCTCAACGACAAGGATGAGTCTGTGATGCTGTGCTCCTCGGTCGAGTGTAAGGGGATCATCGGGAACGACGGGCGCCACTACATCCTGGACCTGCTGCGCACCTTCCCCCCCGACCTGAACTTCCTCCCCGTGGAGGGTGAGGACATAGCCCCAGAGTGCGTCCGGCAAGGCTTCCCCCGCCCGCACCGCCACCGCCTGGCCTGCCTGAGACAAGACCTCATCGAGGCCTTCGTGGAGCACAGGTAAAGGACCGAGCAGACAGACAGGCTGGGAGACTGAAGCAGACATGTCAGTGATGCAGGAGTGTTCAGTGTTCCTCAGTACACTCGACACCTGACACCATGTCTTTTTTTTACAGGTACCTTCTTTTCATGAAGATGGCTGCTCTTCAGCTTATGCAGCAGAAAGCCAACAAAGAAAACAAGGTAGCGGCCCTCAAGCAGACCAGCAGCGCTGCCCTCGAGGCCCCGCCGGCCCCCCTCCAAACTGACTCCACAGACTCCTCCGAGACCTCCACAGAGACCCTCACAGAGAGCAACGCTGACGCCCCCGCCGCCCCTACAGAGACCCAGCCTGACACCACCCACACCTCCCCTACACAGGAGGCCGCCACAACCACCACCAACGGGCCTTCACAACCTGTTTCCACGGCCACCCAGAACGGAGAGTGTGAGAGCCCGCTGGATGGTAAGGAGCCAGAGGACAGTATCCCAGGGTTAGCCCAGGCTAAAGAGCTGGCCCAGTCCTTAGTGGCGGAAGATGGAAGCGGTATTGGTACGTTCCCCGAACGCGTCAGGGAGCAAACATGGAGAAGGCAAGGGAGAGCCGGGTGAACCTGGTGGAGAAATGCAGCAGCACTCTTAGTGTGTTTACGTGGGTACTTGGGAGAGTGTGTAGTAGTATACATGTGCTTAAGACTTGTAGTCAAGTTAGCTTGTTAATAATCAGATACTCAGACCTTAGCTGTGTGTCTCCACCAGGCAGAGTAGCCCTGTCACCTGCTCGCCTGGTATGGGGAACGCATGGCCCCCTACACCTCCAGCTTCCTCAAACCAAATAATCAAACACACAAGGTGTGGAAAAATCAATTAACCCTCTCTTGACCCCTGACCTCGTCACAAAGATTCTCATTGGTGGGTGTGAGTGATGCCTATAGGGAGGAAGCAGATGATTTGCATGTCTGGCCACAGAGCTTTGTCTAATCTTCTGTCCAGTCTTCTCTTCAGCGTACAGTATGATACATTTTATCTACTTACATTTTGTGTCTTTGTATAATCATTCAACTTTTCCTACCCTCCTGGTCGATCTTGCGATCACCTCATCCCTCCAGACCCTAAAAGCAGAGAAGTAGTCCTCAATGCCTGCAAAGCTGTCGGCTCCATCAGCAACACCTCCTTCGACATCCGCTTCAACCCAGATATCTTCTCTCCAGGTAAGGCTGCAATGCTTCTTAACTCTGCACAACTTGAGTTCCTTTTCATTGTTACAATTCTTTAAGGATACAACTGTGTTGATATGTAATATAAGTCTGATGGGAGGCTTCGTGGGATGTGACAATGAAGGTGGAACCTGTTTGTGTTCCAGGGGTGCGTTTCCCTGACGACAGCGCGGAGGACATTCAGAAACAGAAGCAGCTTCTGAAGGATGCTGCTGCCTTCTTGGTGTCCTGTCAGATCCCATCACTGGTCAGCAACACTGGACAACATCAGATCAGAACTTCCAGCAGCTCCTCTGGAACATTCCTCAGTGTGTTTGTGTGCCTGTGTGTGTGGTGGTGTTCAGGTGAAGGACTGCCTGGACCACAGCGCTCTGCCCATGGATGGAGCCACGCTGACGGAGGCTCTGCACCAGAGAGGCATCAACATCCGTTACCTAGGCAACGTGCTGGAGTTCGTTGACAAGACCCCCGCCAAGACACAGCTGGAGCACTTCTATGTAAGCCTGAACTTGACCCCTGAGACCTTGACAGCTGAGGGGAATTGATGAGAAAAGCCCTGTGTTGGTACACATACAGAAACATACACGCTAAACCCTGGTGTTTTCTATTATTGTTGTAGAAAATAGGAATCAGTGAGTTGATCACCAGATGTGCGAAACATATCTTCAAGACGTACCTTCAGGTGAGTTCCCCAGTAACTGGCAGGCACCGCTCAGTTCCAGGAAGAACCACGTACCGTATTCAGAGAACACAGCAGCCTCACTACAGTCCATGTTGGACTTCTTCTTCCTCTCCCAGGGTGTGGAGCTGTCTGCGCTCTCTGCTTCCGTTAGCCACTTCCTCAACTGCTTCCTGAGCTCCTATGCCGACGCCGTGGCACACCTGCCCACCGACGAGCTGGTCTCACGCCGCAAGAACCGCAAACGCAAGAACCGTGTCCCTGGAGGCGGGGACAACACGGCGTGGGCCAGCATGACGCCCAGCGAGCTGTGGAAGAGCATCGTCACCGAGGCTCAGACCTACTACCACTTCACCTTGCACTGGTGAGGGGAGTCAGCATGGGGGGGCTGAGAACAGAACCCACACTGTGGAAAGAACCACAAAGAAGTGACCGTCGCTTCCGGTCTTGTTTTCAGCATTGCTCTATCCTAACGTTAGCGTTTTGTTTAAGTTGGGCTTTAGTCAGTGTCAAGCGTGTCACATGTCATTAGAATGTAGCCATACGTTATGGTTGACATCATGCCGACCCGAGTGATGTAACACGATGCTGGTTTCTGTGGTAATGCAGCGAGAGTGTGGACATGGCAGTGGAGAAATACGGCCTTCAGAAGATCACCCTGCTCAGAGAAATCTCCATAAAGGCCGGCATCCAGGTGACATGCCTCTGTCCTACACACACACTCACTACATACACATTCACTACATACACACACACACACACACACACACACACATTCACTACATACACACACACACACACACACACACACACTACATACACATTCACTACATGCACACACACATTCACTACACACACACACACACTACATACACATTCACTACACACACTATATACACGTTCACTACACACACTACATACACATTCAATACATACACACACACACACAAACACACTGAGGTTGAGGATGTGTAGGTGCTGTCCTGACTTGTATTGACAAGCCTGCCTCCCCTCCTCCCCCCCCCCCCCCCCCCCCAACCACCATAGATCTTAATAAAGGAGTACAACTTCGACAGCCGGCACAAGCCTGCCTTCACTGAGGAGGACATCCTGAACATCTTCCCTGTGGTGAAGCATGTCAACCCCAAAGCCTCCGATGCCTTCCACTTCTTCCAGAGCGGCCAGGCCAAAGTGCAGCAAGGTCAGAGGACTAGTCATGCTGAGCGGGATCTCACACACACACACACACACACACACACACGTGCGTCTCAGGGGCTGATTACCTGGCTTCGTCCTTCAGGTTTCCTGAAAGAGGGTTGTGAGCTGATCAACGAGGCCCTGAACCTTTTCAACAACGTGTACGGGGCCATGCATGTGGAGATCTGTGCCTGCCTGCGCCTGTTGGCACGCCTCAACTACATCATGGGAGACCACGCTGAGGTAAGATCACATGATCAGCAGGACCATGTAGGTAGGAAGAGACACCTACTCATACCTGCTGCCACCTACTTCAACATGCAACCTGCCCATTGCAGGAGGTTGTTTTATTTATATATATATATATATATATATATATATATATATATATTGCTCTGGTATATTATGGTAAATTACATTCATCTTTTTGCTCTTAGGCTCTCAGTAACCAGCAGAAGGCTGTGTTGATGAGTGAACGAGTGCTTGGTATTGAGCACCCCAACACCATCCAAGAATATGTAAGTTTGCATCAATAACGAAAGAAAGAGTGAATTGTCTGTGAATGTTTTTCATTAACTAACTAGTTCTCTCTACTTTGCTGTCACTCTCTCTCTCTGCAGATGCACTTGGCACTGTACTGTTTTGCCAACGGCCAGCTGTCGACTGCGCTGAAGCTGCTGTACCGTGCCCGCTACCTCATGCTCCTGGTCAGCGGGGAGGACCACCCTGAGATGGCACTGCTAGATGTGAGGCTGAAACTATTCCCTGTTAAATGTCTCATTCAGTCTCAAGTGTCAATGACTGCCTCTTTGTTTCAGCCTTGCATGTCATGTACCTGGTGACTCAGGAGTGTAGTTACCCTGAGTTTTTTTTTTTTTTTTTTTAATTGTTACCTGTTCTCCATCTTGTCCTCGCTCACCTTCGGTAGAGCAACATTGGTCTGGTTCTGCATGGAGTGATGGAATACGACCTGTCTCTGAGGTTCCTGGAGAACGCCTTGACCATCAACTCCAAATACCATGGGCCCCGCTCCCTTAAAGTGGCCCTCAGGTAGAGAGACTACAGCGTTATTTGCCGAGGAAAACCAATTATAAAGGAAACTGTATTACTTTGTTGACCAGTCATTTCTAACGAGGCAACATGTTTGTCTTGCAGTCACCATCTAGTTGCAAGAGTGTATGAAAGCAAGGCAGAGTTCCGCTCAGCACTACAGCATGAGAAGGAGGGATACACCATCTACAAAAACCAGGTCTACAACTGATACTGATCATGCTGAAACAGTCTTGTGGTAAAGTCGATAATATGTATATATCATCATCATGCATTTCTGACATTGTCTTTCTCTTGTTTCCCTGTGAAGGTGGGTGAGGCCCATGAGAAGACCAAGGAGAGCTCAGAGTATCTGAAGTACCTCACACAGCAGGCTGTGGCTCTGCAGAGAACCATGAATGAGATTTACAAAAATGGCTCCAACGCCAGCATCATGCCCCTCAAGGTAAGAGTCTCTGAGCACGTGTGCATTCTGAGCTGTCGTTTGGATTGGACTAATGCTGATTTAGCCTAAACTTGCTTATTTGTGTGATGGTGATCAGTCTATTTGCTTGAAAATGAATGTGTAAAGTCAGTGTGGGTCTGTCTTACATTGTTGTGTGTTTCCCAGTTCACAGCTCCCAGCATGGCCAGTGTTCTGGAGCAGCTCAACATCATAAATGGCATCATTTTCATACCTCTCAGGTGAACGGACAAAATGACTTAAAAATAAATCATATATATATATATATATATATATATATTGCATGTTCATATATTAGAAGATATTTTATTTTCACATCAGCCAGAGAAAGTGTGAATTGCTGATTTCTCAGAGACCATTGTCAAAACAGTCTCAAACCCAGCTGTAGCTCTGTACCCATCAGCAGTTATCAGCCGTCTGGTAAGTCACACATTAACTGTCGACTGGGCATAATGGTGACGCCTGTCCTCATCCTCCTGCAGCCAGAAGGACCTGGAGAACCTGAAGGCCGAGGTGCAGAGGAGACAGCAGCTCCAGGAAGCAGGGAGGAGTGACGAGCTCACTGTGAACAGTCCACTAGAGCTGGAAGACAAAATTCCCATTGACGATTAATGCCGGCCGCCCTCCCAACACTCTGCAAGAGGGGCTGTGACGCAACAGCCATCTGTTCAGAGCCTGTGGACGGACCTGAGACCAGGAGCTGTCTAAGATCAACCAATGAAACAGAGGGGGGAGGGAGTGGGACACTGCAGACCAGAACACAGCAGTACAGTCGCTAGATTATACAAGATGCAAAGTGGGGGGAAAAGTTTAATATGGGGTGGGAGAGGTATAAAAAAATATGTATAAAAAAAACAGAAAGAAAGAAAAAATACCATTGAATCAAAGAAATCATGTGCAGTCTGACTTGGTCCTAGTGCTTGGCAGGAAGGTGCATTGCCAGATAGCACTCCTGACATGGAAGGTGCGTGCATGTTCAGAGTGTGAATGGTTCTAGGGAAGGAGATCATGGATGACATTGTATACCAGAGCCTTATCCAGTATTCACCCCCCCCCCCCCCCTCCCAGCCTCCCCCCCCCTTCACTCAGAGCACAGGGTCCCTTGACTTCCCCCAGTAAAGCCACTGAACCATCAGGGCATCCCATAATAGTAGGTACTTCTACGGTACCTCAAATTACAACACGCACCCTGTCCTAAAACTCAGGGGACTTTTTACCGTGCACTAGGAGAAGCTAGATAAAAAATAACAAAAACTGAATTAAGAGATTGTAATGTTTTGGCTGGAGAATGTATCGACTACCGTTTATATTCTGTCTTCAAGTTATTCTCCTTCCACCAATCACCCATCAACCTGACTGCCCTTTGGTTCACCACGATTTAGTGCTTTTATCCCATGTGGTCAGCTGCTACATCTATAGCGTTCAAATGTCACGTTTATTACGTCTCAACCCATCTTTTAGATGGATTGTTGCGTTTTTCAGTAGAAATATAAATAAGGAAACTCTTTTTGTAAATGGAAGGGGAAGAAGAAGCCATTTAGGTCTTGATTTATCCATTAATTTAAGCCATGTCCTTTTTATAGAGAATATACGAGGAAAAAGATGTATAAATCTGTCTCTGGGGTCTGGACATGTACTGGGTCAATGTTGATGGAACTTGGCAGATTTGAAAACGTCCAGCATAGTTTTGAACAGTAAATGATCTATATTAGCTGTGTTCAATCTTCTTCTATTTTTCCAATATGTGCATGTTTGTTTGTTTGTTAGTTTTGTGTGTGTGCGTGGGTGTGTGTGTTTTATGTAGTCAGAGGGAACCAGACAGCCAGGAATTTGGTGCGATGCTGCTGCTGTGTTGTTATAAAGACTGGGTTATTAAGCAGGATTTTTCCAAATGCTTTATTTTTTTATACACATAAAGAAACCATGGGACAACTAATGCAACTTGTATCCTCTTGTTACATTCTTGGTCACCTGTGTGAATTTGCTGAGGGATTTATATACTACGAACTTCTCCCCATCGTTAGACTGGTCTGAGAGGGATACAATATGGCCAAATGATGTTTTGGTGTACCACCTGCCACCAGGTATACACCAAGCTGTATTGAGTGGCACTTTTGAGTGCTGTCTGGATAAAAACACACTGCACCACCTAATGTGGTTTGAGAAGGGCTGCTTCATTGTAATTAAACCAAAAAAGAGACTGGTGTGTTTGTGTGTGCTTGTATACATGCAAATATGTGTTCCTTCCTTGCAAATATCTTTCTAAATTGTTGCTGTGGCTAAATGTATGTGATTTAAGGCAATAGAGATCATGTTGAAACTTGATTGTTTTTGAAAGTGCAGCTTTTTCCTGCACTTTTTGTAAGAACTGTTGCTATTGTAGCTGCATTGTATTTGCATTGCAAGCTTTGTAAAGATGAAGCCTTCTACCAAGAATAAGAAACTGTTGCTTAAAATTATACCTGAAGAAAAACAGATTGAGACAATAATGGAACATGGTGTGTGATTTGTGCCTATTTATTCAGTGAAATGGGTGTTATTCCTTTGCAACTCTGTGTTGCTCTGTTAAAGGTTAAATGGGGGTGGGGGTGGGGGTTGGTCTTTCCTAGGGTCCTGGTTTTTCTTTTAATAGGGTTACACAGGAGTTGTGTACCTGCATTTCCTCCCCTCTAATTTGACAACTTTCCCCATGAATGTTTGTCTCAGTACCGCTAGTGGCCATGGGGTGGTATACAAGAGATTGTACTTTCTCAAAAGCAAGGAAAACTGCTTTTGTAATGTGAAATAATGTGAGCATATCACAGTATTGGTGTTAAACTGTTCAATATGCTTTTGTTCATGACTGCAGTGAATGGGAAATTTAAACAGTTTGGTCAGTTAAACCTATAAAATGCTACAATGCAAATGCTGTTCAAATCACTTCAGTGTCTCATTTAGACTGTTCAGCACACTTTTTTTTTTTTGTTGAATGAATCAAAGAATGATGGTGCTGCTAACAAAGGCACCACTTCTTCTTTGGTGAAATTCCACTGTTGGTTGTATTCTTTAGCAATATACTTTCATACATTATGTATGAAAATGCATGATAAACTGACATGACCTTTTGTAGACTTGTTCAGTTTCGGTAGCGTGGGGAAGCAATAACGTTTCATTAATTGTGTTGTAACAGTTGTGGTTTTGCCTCTGGTACTAAATCCAGTTTTATCATGAATGTCCACAGAAGCAAAACAAATTGTGAAATGCATTTGATTGAAATGTTAGAAATTGGAACCTAATACATTGGACCTTTTAGATTTCTAATTAAACAAATGATAAGGTGTTGATCTTGAGAAACTGTTGAATACTAACATGAAAATAGTTTTCAGACAATCTTCCTGTCATGTATGTGAGATTAGCCAGTTTCCCCCTCCCATTCCCTGTTCTTTATAATAGTTTATTTCTGCTCTTCTTTATTTCCCAATGCATTTCAGTCTTTGAGTAGCTACAAGAAACCATCAGCAGCCTTTCAAAGATTGAGGATTATCAAGCAGGAACGTATTTCCTCGCCTCCCTCATGGCTTTTGGAGGAAAACATTGTTTTTGGTGAAGTTCCCAGCAGGATTTGTTCACATCAGGGGTTCAGTCTAACCCACACTGTTCATCCAGCATTGTTAGTGAAATTCATGGGGTTAGTAGTTCCTTCCTTCTGCACATAGTGTTTTAAGTCTGCTTTCCTTGCTGTGTGGTACTTGTCTGTTGCTCTTTAAAAAACAATAACAATCTAATTATTTTTGGTCTGAGTATGCTTTTGTATTAAAATGAATAAAGAACTAGTAAATAACATTTTGTCGAACATTGTATGTCTAGCTAACTATTCTCTTTGCCAATCTGCCAATTGCAAGCTTTTTTTGAAAAGATTTGTATATTAATTTCCTAATAATTCATCTAAGTTCCAGTATTAAATAACCTGATGTTTAATAACTAGCAAAGACTAATAGTAGACTAAGTGCAGAGGTAATTATAACATTATCATTGAATTTGAATCTGCAGTCAAAATGCAACCATTTTCTGGATTTGTCAGACAGTGTTTCGAAGCGAACGAATAACAATGATGTATGCCCACAGACAGGTTGAAATAAAATGTATTTAAATATAATGTACATTCCACCTCAAAAATATATGGCTGTGCTCAAGGGCGTGCGCGCCGCTGTCAGTCGGCTAACGCAAGCTCGTGCGCATGCGCGAAATCCGGACTCCGAATGCGGGTGCGGAAAAAAAAACAAGCTAGAGAGACAAGACGTTCCACTTCACCTCCAGAACGGTTCTCCTTTACTTTGGAACGACATTACGAAACCCTCTTGGGTTGTATGATTGCTCCAACTGACTAAAGATCTCCAGTTAAAACAATAAGGTAAGTTAAAGTAGTTTTCGTATGTCAAAGGCTGGCAGTATCGAAGAAATCGAGCTAGGAAGGGAAAATGACGATGTGGCTGTAATTTCTGCGCCTCCTTTCGATGTCTCAAAATGGCGGCCAGGCCGCTTGGAGCAGCAGGTAGCTGGGCAAGACAGTTGACCGTTAAGATGTAAAAGTGTATAACTTCACGGATTGTTATTAATTGACCGTAGATTTAGGCAATTGTTGTAAGTTAATTTACATTATTTGGTCCTCTTACTGGGATGTTTTCACACATATATGTGGTTGCCGAATTGATTCAAATGTCAACTTTCTGAATGCAAAACTTGCGCTGGCAGCTCTGCCTACAGCCGGTCAGCATCCTAGACCAAGGATTGACACGAATACTGGGTGGTTATTTGATATTTCAACAACAAATCGACAAATAACAATGCACATAATTTTACAGTCGGTTTACACCAAGCAAAGCCTGAAAACAAAGTATGACAGTAGGTATCTAATGAGTCTGCTGCATGATCTGGCACGTTATTGCAGATCAAAGAGCCTAGTTGACGACACTTAATAGTGTGATAGATAGATTAATTAAAATGATGTCAAATGAGATATTTCCCAGGCTTGACTCAGTCTTGCTTTATTAATAAAATCCTTGGAATAGTGAAGCTTGTCAGCTAAACTGTTAGCATGTCGCCCTGACAAGGCAATGTAGGTCATGCTTAGAAAATTGGTAATTTTCGTTTTTAACACAACTTGCAGTTATCTTGTCTTTACAGGTTTGTCTGTCTATATTCAATTGATTATTAGCTCTGTACGCAGTGTCTGTCATAAAATGGTTAGAGGTTATAACGTCTGTAGCATGATGTAGTATTTTGGAAAAGGGCGTAGCTGCTAGCCAGCCACTACCAGATAATCAGACAGTTAACATGACCAGATTTATCATATTTATCTGTCTCTGGTACATAAGGACATTTTCGTGATCATATCTGAAAGAAACACTTCTTTCTGGAACACAGTAGCATCACTAAAAGTATTTTGTTTTAAATCTCAACGTTTGTCATAAGCTAGCTTGCTGTGGGTTTGTTTTGACTTAAGTCAGAACCAACATTGAAAAGGCGTTTATTTTGTTGTTGTTTACTTGATGTTGACTTGGATGACATAATGTAAGTGTTATGAACCTTGTTGTTAATTCGTGACAGTAACGGACAAGGGTGGAGCACAGCAGAGAATATAGACTGGTGCTGTAGCCTCTGGGTCTATTAGCTGACTAACTGGCTAGTGATGAAATTGAGGCATTTCAGTGTCTCTTTTGTATCTAGGCTACCAGCCTCCCACTGATATTTGTTCGGTGTTATTTAATTAACATATTGCCACGGTTGGGCGACTGGTAGATGTCACACATAAAAGTTTGCCAGTTCATCTCCAAATGCAAGTTGGTTATGCCCAGCTGTATAATACTAAGTACCCTGAAATGCTTCCCTCTGAAACAGTCACTTTATCTCCCTTATTCGCCCTGTTGAAAGGCTCCACTTCTTGTTTGGTGTCAGTTGATGTTCAGGGAGCTTGAAATGGTGAAATGGGGGAAGACATGTGGGCAGGGTGTCTGTGAGTGGGGTCTGGAGGTTCACCTCTAGTCAGCAGCCCAGCCTTGTTTTTTGTCGGTTGGGTGAGCTGGCAAACAGTTGTGGGACTGTTGTTGTTCAGCTTCGTCCAAACTGGCTGGTCATCTGAGGGCAGTCGTACCAAAGCTCTGTAGTGATAGTTTATTTCTAGCCTTGTATTTATTTATTGCCTTGTCAGCAATCTGTTTATAGGCTGCTGTGTGTATTACAATAACAGTGAATCTGTACTCTGGGTATGCTGGGTATTGTGATTTTCAGTGACATATTTAAACATATTTTGTTATATTGCTGTAACTATCAAATATAAGATCCATATATTATCAGCTTGCTTTTGTCCATGTGCTAGCCTTTTATTTTCTTCCTCTCTCATTATTGAGGTCCACATCTTATTGTTAGTGCCAGCCACGCCAGGCAGCAGATGCCCAACGCCAGCCTCAAGGTTACAGTAGGATGCTGCATGACCTTCAGGATGACAGGAGCTGGCTTTGCCATGGTAACAGTGACCTGCCAGCCGCTCCTCTGCCACATGACTTGTGTCTGGGTTGGGTTCAGCAGCTTAGTTCCATAGCTCATTAATGTGGCCTTTATGGTTATGATGGGATACGGTAGCTTACTTCCTCTTATCATGCCAATATAGTTTTTATTAAATGTTTTAAGTGAAGACCACAGGGGTGGGGAAACTGTAAAAGATTTCTAGTGATTATTCATAAAAATGTATGGTGTATGAAGAGGCTTAACATGAACACAGCGAATAATTTGATTGGCTTCTGTTAGTGGTTTGGCAGATCAATAAAACAGTTCCCCTGTTTCCCCCCTGTTGACTCCCCCATCGATGTCACTCTGCCACTCAGTCAGCTGTCCCTGTGTGCTCTGATCACTCCTGTCCAGGGAAGGGCTCTGATAGGAGCATCCATGAAGAGAGGGCCCTGCACTTCTTTTATTGGCCTTGCTTTTCAGCAGTGGCAGTGATCTCACACACACGCACACACACACACACACACACACTGGCATGCAGCACAGAGAGGTGGAATATGTCTTGCTGCCATCTGTCTTTACACTGTTAGAATATGCATGGCTGAAGAGATGAACCTCATCAGTATTTTACCTTGCCTCAGAGCGGATGGGAGGGGGCTTACATGTTCTGAATTAGCTTTAGTCTGCACCGATTCTGCCATTGCAGCTTTGTGTAAGAAGCTACAATGATTAAATGCATAATGGAAGTAGAACAAGTCCAAGTCTTAACCACAGTAGCTGCAGGCATTGACGGCCACAGGCCTGAAATGTTCACCATTCAATACCCCCTTTCATTTAAATTAAACCTTTTAATTGCTAAGCTGTATTTGTATAGAATACATCACTTAAACTTGTTTTGACATCGATACGCGTACATTAAGGTAATGTTGTCTCTCAGGCTCGTGTTTCATGTTGTCCATCTGTAGGTGGTAAAAATTATCAATCTAATTTTCCTATCAGTCAGTTGACAAGAGGTACAGTCAATGCTGAGAAAATGAATGCATTCTATATTCAAAGCTTATTCACTCAATACCGCAGGGGTCGATGACATGTAGTAGCCAGAAGCAAACCCAAGGCTATTGTGGAATGGAGGTGAGAATGCAGCCATGTCGACCAGCCCGGGGCTGTTTGATCCTATTTAATTATTGCTTGTGCTAACGGCTGTTCGTGTGGCTTGTTCAATTCCATTGTTTTCATTGCACTCCTGTAGAGTTTTGCCAGTTCTTTGTTCGTGGTTTCAGAAGGTTTGGAACACATGCCATCTTCCAAACCTCAATAGATGTTAAGATTCAGCATGGCCTCATCTGCTGATAAAGAGACAAGTCAATGGAGTAGCATTTGTTGGTTTTAGAATTGTTATTCTATTGATTTAATTGTTGGATATTAGTATACTGCAGTCCAAGACAACAAGCCTTTTTTCTTATTTTTTTTACTTAGTTTTACCTGGTTTTCTGGTTACGTTGTTTCATTTGAACCCAGATACCACATCAATTGAACCTTAAAGATCTATTGTTTTTCTAACTACACAGAGAAGAGACTAAAAGCATGCATAAGCACCTTACATCTCACAAGGCTTGTTGGCACGGCTGTCTGCTGCCAGTTTAACCATCTCATGAAAAACAGACAGCAAGTAGTAATTAATCTCTTGTGAAAACGGTGCTTTGATAACTACTGACGCTCCAGTTGAAGGGAGCCAGGCTGCCAGCCTGTAGAGCCCATGCCAGCTCCTGGTGATTCTGGAGTCTCACTGTGTGGATGGTAGGACGGTCTCCTCAGTCTGCAGAGCCCGCTGGTACACAAAGACAGGATAATCGATGAAGGATGTCACACGTCCGATTTATGGATGCTTCATGCACTGGGAAACGCTTGGGCAGCACAATCACTTCCTCCTGGGGAGTGTGGGGGGGGGGGGGGGGGCGAAGCCACATTTCCTGCTGAGCCAATTACCTTGATTGTGGAATTGTACAAACATAGTGCCCGCCCTGCCGAAACACAGATATGTTTTGCTTAATGTCATGTCTTAACACATGAGTGGCTGCACACTGCGGAGCCAGCTGCTAACAACATAGAAAGTGCTGGCCTGGCAAATACAGCATGGGGTCATTACTGATGTACACTGTAGAGTGCAGAGCAGCACCTCTGCTTTGATGGGACCAGCACTGTTCCTAAGGGGAAGCTGGTACATGGTTCAATGACATATTTCAAAGGAGACGGAACTACTAGTCCAGAATCGAGACGTATTTTATAGTTTGACTTTCAGTTGAAGGTGCAAAGCTGTTAATAATTGGCTGGATATGGGCAGGACAGATGACCTTGACCAATGTTCTGAATCAGTTATCTTACGGATGGTTTCACTTTCTCCACAGGCCTCTGTAAACCTGATAACGGCCGCCTTTGCCCCAGCTGTGGCTAAGCTAGCATGCTGATGTCATGAGCCGTCCCATTGGTCAATGATGTTCCACTGGGAGACTCACAGCAGCAGTCTCCTTATCGGCTGCTGATAAGTACTGCTGCATGAAAGTCCATCTCTGATCAGAATGTCAGGACGGCTGTTGGTTTGACTCATAGTGTCAGCCGCTGAGATCTGTCACCCCTGTGTTACACATGTATGTTGACAAACCTTGTGAAAATGTTCTGAGGGGTTCCCTGTACCTAAAGCAGGGGCTTCAGACCAGCTAGCACCTGTCAGGACCAGGTAGCACTGCTGTGCTGGACTAATGGGCCCAAGGCTGCTCTTCTCTCCAGGGTTCATGTGGGGATCTCTCTGCCTATACTTAGCCAGCTAGCTTTTTAAGAAGCAGTCCTGTTTGTTGGCAGCCAGCTCAGGTGACTTAGCGCTCTGCAGCTTTATGTACTGGTGTCTCAGCTTTGCTCTCTGGGTCTCAGTACACAGCAGAGGCTTGGTCCCTCACCAGGAGTGCAGTCCACAGGACTGACTTCTGATCGTAAGCTAGGCAAGTCAGCTGGTCTGGTTGCATAGAACAGACCATTGGTGTTTCCTAATGGTTACTTCATACTGTATTATCATATGGTTTATTGAGCTCAATGCATTCTGTTGTTTGTTTAGGTGAACAACCTCAACAATGAATAAGTGAACACTGAACAGTTAGGAGAAGCAGCCAGTCTTGAGTTCCTTGGCCGTTACACTCTGTCACTGTGTCTTGTTTTTCTGCCTGTTAGAATAGTTGAGGGGGAAATGATGTAGGCAGCTTCTGGAATCTAGGTCACGTGCTCCTCCTCTTCATGTCAGGAACTCCCCACAGGGCCAGGCCGTGTCCTCAGAGAAAACTAGCAACATGCCAGTCAACAACATTGGTGCTGTTGGGCAAATTAGATGGGGGGGCGGGAGGCGGGGGTACTTGATGGTATAGATTGATTAAAGCTGAAATACCTCACCTTAAGGATGTTTGTTTCTATGTTGTTATCTACCTCATATCAATTCCTCATATCACGTTCTCATTAAAGTTGTTGACTGGATCAGGCTGCTTCTGAGTGGCTGATTGGCTGATTTATTTAGCTGGCCGTGAAGGGGTGTCTCTTTACCATTTCACCGAAAGGAAGATGGGTCCTGATCTCTGCTTCAGCTCCGGTTGAGACTCCATGTCTTCCCGTATCTTTTTATCATCCCCTCCCCCTCCCTTCATGTAAGTTGTAGAGGTTCTTATCATGCATACTTAATACTGACCTTCTCCCCCCTCTCTATCTCTCTCTGTCTCTCTCTCCCCTCTCCCTGTCTCGCTCTCTGTCTCTCTATCTCTTTCTGTCTGTCTCTCTCTCTCTCTGTCTCTCTGTATCTCTCTCTCCTACAGATGCAGTGTAGTCTTGGCTGGTGACTCTGCAGGCTCTCATCTTCTTCCTGGAGTCTTGTGTGTTCAGGGGCTCCAGCGTGAGTGGCAGAGCCTCCCCCAGTGAGCCAGAGTGTTTGGCCCCTCTCCCTCCCTGAGCTAGGAGACCTGACCTCTGCTGGATCACACGTGTCGGTCAGCCCTCGTCCACCTCGGATTGGCACTGCTAACCTCCTGCCCGGGGAGACCGCCGCCACTGCAGGCCACCACCCTCTCTGCCTGATCTCCCCCCCTCCCCACCCCCCCACCCCATCCCCGGATCTGCCCACACCGCCCTGTCACCATGGTGCTGTCACAACGGCAACGAGACGAACTGTAAGTGAGCCTTTCTTTTCATCGTGTTCACCAGGACACACGACACAGTAGCAGGCTGACAGTGTGTCCTCTCCTGCTGCCTGTGCCCACCAGCATGCAGCTTGTTAAACAGCGGTCCCTGTACTGGACCAGCTGCTGTGGGCTCTCAGCATGACTGTCACGTGTCTTCCTTTGTTGCTTTTACTATCCGACGATGGCAGCATCCTCAGCTGCATCAGTCCCATGCTGGCAGGTCTTCATGTGGCTTCATGCACCTGCATGGTCACCTGTTCAGTTCATGGGAGAAGCTGGTGCTGTTGTTCCGTTCAGTCTTCAGTTGCAGCAAAGACGCTCCCTCAGAAAGGGATTTTTTAATGTTATTTTCTACCTCGAGGCCCAGCTGAAAGAATCAATTGTTAATTTACCATTACATCAGTTGAAGTTTTGACCTCTAACTGGGACCTAAATTCCAGAGGCCGGTCATTGTCTTCATCAAGGCTTGTTTTTAGGGCAAACATGTTATCAAAGTTAAGAGATGATGAATGACCTCATGTAGAGGGTCGAGGGTCTTTAAATTTTCTGTTGCTCTACGACAAGGAAACACAGAGACTCCTGAAGAATACACCCCTGCCCTCCCATCCAATAATATAGTTTGTGGGGAGCCAATTGTTGTGTCAATCAGTGCGATATCTACAAATCCTCACCCAGAGGGATTGGTATGTGTGGAATAAATAGACTAGGTGTGTGTGCTGTGCAGTGGAGTGTTGAGCCCAGAGAGAAGATAACAGTGCAGCTAGCTGTAACTTAGTCCTGTAGTCGCTGCAACCTTGATAATTAACCCCTGAGGTGGGGATAAGAGGGTTAACCCAATGTCAGGGACATGAGGGGAGGTGTCTGTGTGGATCTGTCTGACCACCAGGTCTATAGATCTATAATCCACCTCATCCCCACCCCCTCCCCAGCTAACCTAAAATGGCTTCAAAGGTGTGTTTTTTGGGGATTGTTGAAAGACATCATGGAGGTTTAATCAAAGGGAAATTCTTGATTTTTGTTAATGGTGCATCAGTAAAGTATTATTTTATTTGCATATTGATCAAGTTATATTTGTTTTTCCAATTAAGCTGAAAACCTTTTTTTATTGGATGTTTGGCTCATTCCACCATTTATGGAGAAAAACAGCGGTGATCACCTGACCCCCCCCCCCCCCTCCCCCCACAACAATGTGCATCTCTGTTTCTGTTGGCTTGCCTCAGACACTGGCCTGTGTTAACATCAAGTGTGCTATTGGAATGCTAATCCTCCATGCGGTCCCTGTTGAGAAGGCTGGACTCCTCGCACTTTTTGTCCTCTCCATTATGTAAGAGCTAGGCCGCCCCGTCGCAGACAGGAAACCTAATTGGGTCTGTTGCACCCTGAGAGCAGTGTTATCGTTCCAGTGGCATTCCACCCCGCTGAAGCGTCCGTTGGCCGCAGTATCCACCTCGCTGAGAGATCTCATTTACCAACCGCTCAACTCAGCCCTGCGAGCGGGAAAACCGGGCGGCCATGTTGATTAATTACAGCAAAAACAATGGGGTTGGAGAGGAAGGTGGTGGGATGGGAGGGTTCAGCTGACCCTTCCCTGTGTAGTCAGTATCAGGGCCCATGCTTGCTTTGACATGGCTTGATTTTAGTGGGTTTTTTCTCTCTCCCTTCTGTCAAGCCTCCCACAAATGGAACTTGTTCCCATTCTATTCATGCTTGTTTTACGGCCTCTAGTGTTTCTTAGCCCCAACTCCTGGGAGGCTGGCAGAGGCCCTTTCAGACCATGTGATAGTGTCTGTAAATGGCCTTCTCTTCAGAGAACGTTCGCAGTGGTGAGTGGATGTAATGCTGGTGGATGTAATGCGTTCCTCGGGGAGATTAACGTGTGGGGGAAAGAGAAGGGGAGTCTACAACATGCTCTTACCGCAGGCTCCTTCAGGAGATCCTGTTTTTAAATGATTAGCAGCAAAGTAGGACAAGTTTACATTGTGAGACCGGTTGCGAGTGTCATGATGAGACGTCCAAAATGTGTTGTTGTTTTTTTAAGCCAGATTCTTCTTTTAACTACAAAAATTCCTGTGTAGACGATGAAAAGCACAGTTGTGTTGTTTTTGTTCCTGGGTCAGAGGATTCATACCTGGAGGCGTTTGGTAAAAATAGCTTCAGAACGCAGCCCCCCTTCCCCCCTTCCCCATCTCCTCACTCCCACTAAAGACCTGCAGGCAGCCTTGTGCAGATGTGCCCATGTTAATAGCCTCCCCCCCACCCACCCAGTCCAGCTCTACAAAGAAATTCCATTCAGTGTTATCCAGGCTCTCGGTGTAAGATGTTTCATGTGACCCAGCCCCTGTCCAGAGCCCCTGTTTGTACATGTTGTGATGTAACACGGAGAATGTTCCAGATTACAGTAAGAAAGAACATGGGAGCGACTGCTAGTGGTACAGGCTATCACTGGAGAAGCAGACCAGCCCTTTGATCCCTGTGCATAAGGCAGATGGATTTACAACCTAGCTAATTACCCCAATGTTCTTTTAACACTGGGGATTGTTGTGCAGTCGTTTGACTGGGGGGCTGTTAATTATTGGTCATGTATGTTTTCTGGAGTGATTGGGGAAGGTTTGTAGTTGTGTTGGTTGACAGCTGATGTTGGTTCATGTCCATCCTTCACTCTGCTGATGGAAAGACACGCGACAAGTGTCAAGTTATGACAGTTTAAATTGATGGCAGTGTAATTGTAGACCACTTGTAGCTAGTGCTATGTTTGCTGATACTGGTTAGCGGGTTTGGGCTCTAAGAGAAATGCTCACACATATTTTGTACACAGACACACACAGCTCCCCTCAGGGTGTTCCTGGGCCTGGCTCCTGCTCAGCAGGGTATCGAGCCCATGGGGGTGTGGAGGCAGGGGGTCCAGCAGCTGTATGGATCCATCCCCTGGATCTCAGACATGCAAACGTAATAACCGATGGATGGATTTCGTGACATCCTCTCTGGTGACCCTGATCATCTCTGATGGAGCTCAGTCATCCACGGGTCCTACACAGAAGAACACAAACTAAAACCTTCCTGCAACCACTACAGTTGTCGGTTGGAGGTAGAATATGGGAAATGGATGTTATCGCTTCATGTTGCCGGCCTAACCGGTTTGTGTCTAGCGTCTGTTCCAGAGGCATCTCAAATTGCCATGGTGATATAAAATACAGTATTCCTTTCTCGCACAGTAATCTTAAGGCTGACCTGTTTGTTCTTGGGCTCCCATGCGTAGAGCCAGCCTAACAAAGAGAGTTCACCATGGAGAAGGGGCTGAATGCAGACAGGCTTTTTACTGCGTACATGAGCCTGCATTTCAGCAAGCAGATCAGAGCTCCATGTTCCCCCACCCTCTTTACATGTACATGACATTACATCCAGACATTTAGCAGACGCTCTTATCCAGAGTGACCAGCCTGTCATTCTAACCTTCATCCTTCCCCCCTCCTCCTCCTCTCCTCTGGGCTGATGTCAGTCCTGAGCACAGTGCTACCCTGAGGGATCCAGCGTACTGAGATCCTCTAATCTGATCTCAAACCTGTTTCATTTCACCTGGTTTTCCTGTGCTGTGTGGGTGGGCTTAACTGGCAGGCTTAAGATAGACCCACCTATCTTAAAGAGGTAGGTTAACTACTGACTGGTAGAGGAATTAAAGTCAGATCAGAGAAGGTTATAAAGTCACGATAAGAGAACATTTCGCCCTCTATTTTGTTCGTCTTATCCATTTGGCCTGGCTAAGTGTGGCCTGGCTAAACTGCAGGTGTGACTAAATAGTCTGAAGTGTAATGACCTGGACTGTTCCACCAATCAGATGCGTCCCTGCTGACGAGGGCTCAGTGGATTGGCCTTCCATCTTCTTCAAGCTACGAACTGGAAACATCCCTATCCCTGCACCCCAAATCTGGGATACATCATTAAAACTGTCCCCTGCCCTGGTTTCTGTCCCTCCCCCCCATCTGTTGGAGGGCAGACATGTTATCCACAGCTACCTTCCACTCCACTGATTATGCCCCCCCCCCCCCATCCACGCCCTGCCCAGACAGCCTTATCACCAGTGGGAATCCCAGCAGTGGAGCACGAAGCTAAGTCTCCTCCCTGGGTTAGAAGCCCAGTCTGATGCTACGGCTGAGCACTCAGGAAGTTGCCTTTAATGAAGCAGACCTTTATGGTCCTCTGCCCGGTATTACCGTTGACGAAAATCTATATTAGACAGCATTCCTGCTGCTAATGAAAGGCTTCGCTCGTTGTCTTGGCTCATCTGTCTGCTGTACTGAGGGGTATGTGGAGGGTTTACGTCACTGCCCCTCCCCCGTCCCCCGTCCCCCTCCCCCGTCTCCCCCACCCCCAACTGCTGTTGACACAAGGGTTATCACTTCACAGGCTAGCGAGAAAAGCTCAGAACAGTGACAGTGTCACTGATCTCATGCTCTAAAATAAAACAGGAAAGCAGGAGTTCATGCAGCCCCGTTGGCAAAATATCAATGAGCGGCGAAACCAGTCCTCCTCATTTACCCATATGGACCGTTTGGATATTATCTTTTCTCTCTCTGACACCTGTTACTGATACACCTGTGATTGTGTCTGAGTGTGTGCACACTCTGAGCAGGCAGACTTCTACAGCACCTGTACAGAGACCTCCTGTAGACTGGGAGAAGGTAATATGTGATGAGGGACGTCTAGCTAAGCTTCCCCTATAAAACATTTAAAGGCAGAGCTGAAAGGTCTGTGGATTTATGGGCCGATCTTGTGTGATATAAGACGTGGCTTAAGACTGCTTGCGCCGCTGAATGCATTAGCCCAGCAGGTTAGCAGGAGAAGCTATGGTGGTTTATGCCTTATTGGCAAGTCAATAAAACGATAAGTAGCCCGTTCAACCAAGTGTGTGTTGTGAGTTGTGATGGAGTTATATACATAGAGTTAGTGTTAACCCTAACTGTACCATTCTACTCATTCAGTTAGGGTTAACTCAAACCCTGGCTGAAGACTTTGACGATGTTCTATCTCTTTAGGCATTCTCGGGATGTGATTGGCAGTATTTAGGGGTGTGGTAGTTGATCAGTGGCCGCCGCAGTGTGGTGATGTGGAAGAGGATGTTAAAACTGTCAGGAGGAAGTGATGTCAGGGATGAGGTCATGCTGCTTCCACCACCACACAAACAAACGCCTGGCTTGTTCATCGCCCTGGAAACAGTCTAGTTTCCCTGACGCTCGGGTGCCATACCTTGAATTCCGTCTCTACTGACTATTATAGGATTGTAGGATAGGTTGCTGTCTGTCTCTCTGCCCCTCTTTCTCTCTGCATCTCTTTCTCTCTCTCTCTGCCTCTCTTTCTCTTCCTCTCTGGCATGCTGTGGGCTGGTAGTCGTCATGGAAACCAGTCTGTATTCTCCATCCATCTAGTGTTAGTGTCCCCCCCCCCACTAGCTTTGCCCCTCTTTTCCCTCCCTCTCTCCAGTGTTCAGCCCTGCCGCATAGTGACAGTGTGGAATGTGGATGTGTGTATCCATCTTTCCAGCGTGCCCATAGGTGGAGGCAGGGAGAGCTTCCTCTGCACCGCAGTGCTGCAGCGTCTTAACGCACGTCAACACACCAGAACACTGAACCTATTGTATCTTTGACCGTCCGTCACCACACACATTCCAACTTCATGTGAGGCAATAACAGCAGAATTCACCCAGGCTCCATGGATATTACCACTGATATTCACCCAAGAAACTGCACTGGAACACTTTATAGCTCAACTGGGAATTGGAATGTGAATAGTCGGCACATTTGCAGTCCTTGCATAGTGACCTCTGTGTTTGACAGTGGCCAGTGATGGGAGGATTATTGTGTCAGGCTAACGGCTCTTCTGGACTCCCCTAGCATCCTCATGCAGGGCTGTATGAAGAGGTGACAGGCTGGGTTCTCTGGGTGGTTCAGGCTGGGTCCTCTGGGTGGTTCAGGCTGGGTTCTCTGGGTGGTTCAGGCTGGGTTCTCTGGGTGGTTCAGGCTGGGTCCTCTGGGTGGTTCAGGCTGGGTCCTCTGGGTGGTTCAGGCTGGGTTCTCTGGGTGGTTCAGGCTGGGTCCTCTGGGTGGTTCAGGCTGGGTCCTCTGGGTGGTTCAGGCTGGGTCCTCTGGGTGGTTCAGGCTGGGTCCTCTGGGTGGTTCAGGCTGGGTCCTCTGGGTGGTTCAGGCTGGGTTCTCTCGGTGGTTCAGGCTGGGTTCTCTCGGTGGTTCAGGCTGGGTTCTCTCGGTGGTTCAGGCTGGGTCCTCTGGGTGGTTCAGGCTGGGTCCTCTGGGTGGTTCAGGCTGGGTCCTCTGGGTTCTTTGGCTGCTGTGAATTACAGTAAGCTCCAACTCACAGTTCGGCTCTCATTGGAAATCCATTCGTCTTAATACTGTTTTGACGGAATGCTTTTTGACCACGGAAATAAACTGCTCTGGGTAAATTTAGCTTACCTTTAAGTCTGCAGCGGTAGAATAAGCACGTATTATGGTTTTAGTGTTTGTGTGAGTGATGCTGGCATGTAATGGGTAACACCACACACACACACACACACACAGACAGACGCTCGAGTGTGGCGTGTATGAGGACGGGTGTGAGACGGTCTGTCTGGTCTATTGTGCTCCTATCTGAGCATCTCCACACCTCCATGCCTGCCTCCCTGCCTGCCGTTCCTCCTCCTTATCACTGGATCACCTGCTCATGGAAAGTCTGCTGCTTTGAATAGCCTCTGGATGCTGGCTAGGGTTTTGTCTGGGTAGATGAAGTGGGTGGGTGTGTGTGTGGGTGTGTGTGTGGGTGTGTGTGTGGGTGTGTGTGTGTGCGTGTGTGTGTGTGCCTGTCTGCAGTCTTGCCCAGCAGCTGATTCTGTCCACAGAAATGTATTTGTATAGTGTCTTTGTGTGTGTGTGTGTGTTTGCACACGCATGCGTTTCCTCTGCTGTAGAGTATTTCTCCATCAGCTCTGTGGGGGTCAGTCTTCATATTATTTGCCCACAGCAACAAGCGCTCATTATAAAGAAAGGACAGATGTTCTATCTGTGTGTGTGTGTGTGTGTGTGTGTGTGTCTGTCTGTCTGTGTCTGTCTGTCTGTGTGTGTGTGTGTGTGTGTGTCTGAGTTTTTTTTTTCTCTTCTTTAAAAAATGTGCAATTTGAAGTCTTTTGTTTGACATTCTAGGTCTGTTTTTGTTCGATTTTTTTGTTATCAAGCAGAATCACTGACTCTGCAGCTGATTGGCGTTTTCTTTTGTCCGTTACAGAAATCGAGCGATTGCCGATTACCTGCGCTCCAATGGATATGAAGAGGCCTATTCAGTTTTCAAGAAGGAGGCAGAAATAGACATGGTAAGACACGTACACACACACACACACACACAATCAACCAGGTCACTTTAACCAAACAATATGCCTTAATTCCCACTTTCTTCCATGTTATATTGGAGCACATTAGCATGGAGCGTTTATGTGACTGAAAACATGTGTGGCCAATTAAGCTGATTCCAGACCTTTATTAGGCTGTCTGATACACAGGCATGCACGCTCACACGTGCACGCAGCATCCGAGCATGTAGAGGTGCAGCCTAGAACAAAAGAGCCAGTTGATGGAGGCGGAGGGGGTGGAGAATATTCAAACCTGCTTCACATAGGGAGGCAGGCTGCATCTCATGGAAATGTCCCCCTCCTCCCTCCCTCCCTCCCTCCCCCTCCCCCCTCTCTTCTCACACTCTGGACTTTGTTTTCATATCACCTGTTTCTCTCTCTCCTCTTCTCTCCCCCTTCTTTTTTTATTACCTTAATTACATCCCCTACTTCCCCACTCTCTCTGTCTCTTTCTGTCTCTATCTGTCTCTCTCTATCTCTATCTCTCTTTTGCTCTATCGCTGATGCTTGCTCTCCCTGTTTTCTCCTCTCTTCATCTCCCCTCTCCTTGTGTCTCAGTCCTTCCCCTCTCCTCCTTCCCTCCCTCCCTCCTTGCCAGCCCAGTGGAAACAGCATGAATAAAAGATCAGTCCTCCAGAGCTACATGTCTCCTGACGGTGCTAGTTTCTAAGCGGGCCCACCTGGGCAAGGCAGTGCTGAAACCCTGCTCAGCCTCTAACAGCTCCTCCACCCAGGCCAGGGGGCTGTTTACCCACTACCAGGAGGAGATAGCCTAGCCTAGCCTGGCTGCAGGAGGGTGGGCACAGGGCAGCTCTACCATAGCTGGAGGCTGGCATGGGCACACACACATGCACCCTGCTGACTGACTGGCAGACAGCAGCCATTAAAGACTGGCGCATGCTTGTGTTTGTGTGTGTGTGTGTGTGTCTGTCTCTGTGTGTGTGTGTGTCTGTCTCTGTGTGTGTGCGCACTGCCTAGCCAGCTGGGTGTGTTTAGCTAAGCCATCGGCAGAGGGTCCCGGCAGATGGCAGATCAGACCTCCTTCTCCTCCTCCCTTCTTCTCTCCTCTCCGACACGGTGCCACGCCCCTTCTCTCCCCCCCCCCCCCCGTCTTAACGCCCTCTGCACCAGGGAGCGGCGGCGACACACACCTCCGATTTTCCGTCAGAGAGCTCACTGTCCAGGGGTAGCAGCAATGCAGCACTCACACACGCTCACACACGCTCACACACACATACACACGCTCACACACACTCACACACGCTCACACACACATACACCGTCACTCACACTGTCTCACACACACACACACCGTCACACACTCGCACTGTCACACACACACCGTCACACACACACCGTCACACTCCCTCACACAGCCATGCTTGCAGCTCTTCACACCTCCCTGATGGTCCCCTTTGTTTCCATGAGAGGAGGAACGAAATAGGTGTGAAATCAGAAGATGAAGCTAATAGCCTGAGTGCCTGTCTGGATCTGCTCACGCTCACTCTGGGTTCAACACAGTTCAAACATTCTTCTAACTATTCATTCTCACCTACCTTCTATCTGTGTCAAGGTGTGTGTGTGTGTGTGTCTTTCTGTTCTGATTGGGGTGCATCTTTAGGAAGCACGTTCCCCCCACTGCCGCCCCTGTCATCTGACGGAGGGAGGGGGGAGAAGGGAGGAGGGGGAAGAGGCATTATGATGAGGCTGTGAGTGTAGTAGAGACTTCCAGGCAGGTGTGAGTCTCAGCTGCAGAACCTCTCAGCTTTGCCTTACTGACTCGTGGGGGGGGGGGGGGGGGGGGGTGGGGGTGACAGGCCATGGCTGACAGGCTGGCAGACTAGCTGATCTTTCACACAGTGTCTCACCTATCCTGTGTCAGGTTCAGATTAGCATGAGCTCTCAACACCTAGTGTCTGACATGAGCCCAGCCTCTGATGGGCCCAGCCTCTGATGGGCCCAGCCTCTCCACAAGACTGGCCTCAAATTCAGTTCCCCGCACGCCTCTGCTGGACTGTTTGTGTGGCTGTAAGCTGCATAAACCTTCCTTGTCTGCAGGAGATTAGCCTGTGTGAAGGAGGGATTATGACTGGAGGGCCTCCAGGATGACCAGCAGCTCTCTGTAGGGACCGCCACCGGTCATCAAGAGGCGTAAATTACAGGGCCTCAGGACTCTGCAGGAAGGCCCATCTGGCCCCAGGGCAGCTCCTAGCCACGCTGGTTAAACTAAGCTGGGATCTGCTTCTGCCCATCTTGCTCTCTTCTCATCTGCCTGTTTGTTTTGCCCTCCAGAATGAAGAACTCGATAAGAAGTATGCCGGCCTTTTGGAAAAGAAGTGGACCTCAGTCATCAGATTACAAAAGAAGGTTTGTCATTTGATTTGGTGTTTTTATGAGGAGCGATTCTCTGCAGGTCTTGTGATTGGCCTGTGACTCTGTGTACGCATCATCGGGCATCCCCCAATCTTGCGCTTGCTTTACTTTTTGACCTTTGAACTTGAGAAGTGTTGTCCTTGATGTCTCTGTGGTGTCCATGGTAACAGTTCCCCCCGTGCTCCTGCAGGTCATGGAGCTGGAGTCCAAGCTGAACGAGGCCAAGGAGGAGATCACCCTTGGGGGCCCCGTCACGCTGAAGAGGGACCCCAAAGAGTGGATCCCCCGCCCGCCTGAGAAATACGCCCTGAGCGGCCACCGCAGCCCCGTCACCCGAGTCATCTTCCACCCCGTGTTCAGCGTCATGGTGTCGGCCTCCGAGGACGCCACCATCAAGGTCAGCCTCCGGGAGAGGGAGAGAGTAGGAGGGAGAGACAGCAGGAGGGAGAGACAGTAGGAGGGAGAGAGAGTAGGAGGGAGAGAGTAAGAGGGAGAGACAGCAGGAGGGAGAGACAGTAGGAGGGAGAGAGAGTAGGAGGGAGAGACAGCAGGAGGAAGAGAGAGTAGGAGGGAGAGAGAGTAGGAGGGAGAGAGCAGGAGGGGGAGAGAGTAGGAGGGAGAGAGAGAGGGAGTAGGAGGGAGAGAGTACATTTACATTTATTCATTTAGCAGATGCTTTTATCCAAAGCGACTTACAAGAGAGAGCTTTTACAGAGAGTAGGAGGGAGAGTAGGAGAGAGAGAGCAGGAGAGTGAGAGAGTAGGAGGGAGAGAGTAGGAGGGAGAGAGAGCATGAGAGATACCAGGAGAGCTGTACTGTCTGATGGTCTTCTTATGGCAGGCAGGGGCTGACAGTGGAGGTGTCAGATATTGGGACTGGAATGTCACATTCCATGTTGTCACCAGCCATGTTTTCATTCTCCTTTTGAAGGTTAACTGCATAACCGCCTTGCCTATTGAATCCCACTGTTCTACCATTGATCTTTGTTCCCCGCAAGTGTAGTTTGGCAACTTTGAACTTCTAATAGAATCCCACCCCCACCCTTCTCCTTTTATCCTGTGAGCTTGTGTGGGGGGGGTGGAGGGGCAGAAGGGGGAGGCTCTGGTAAAAGACGCAGTGTTTTTGAGCTCCCTCTCGTTCCCCAGGCGATGAGCTTCCTGGTCTTGTTATCCATTCAGCCTGAGTACCAGCCTGGCCTCAGCACTGCACACTGTGCCTCTCTCTGTCTCTGTCTCTCTCTGTCTCTCTCTCCTCAGTCTATCCTCCCTGCCTCTCTCGCCCTGCTGTCTGATGCTCTCTCTATCTCCAGCATGCTCTGCCTTGTCAGGACGCTCCCTCCTCCTCTGCCAGGCTCCATCCATACGCTCATCTCTATATATAAACCTCAAATGGGAAGTCTGGGATCATTCTAACCGCTATATTTACATCCTGGGCTGGTCTGCTGCCCCCCCCCCCCCCCCCCCCCCCCCCCCCCTCCTCACCACCACCACCCCTTCCCCACGCTTTCAGTATAAATATTTGTGCACTATGATTTATTCATCAGGAACCAGAGATGCATGTAACTCGTCCATTTGGCTCCAGTCCCTCAGTGGGCTGGTCTCTTCCCACAGCCTCCCTCCTTCCCGCTAGACAGACAGCCCCCCCCCCCCCCCCCCTCTCCATTCCCTGTGTTCCGCTCCCGCCGCCCCACAAATTCATCCTCTGCTTGAGTGCTGCCAACCGGCCGACCATCCCCAGGAAACAGGCCTGGCGTGCCTGAATCTACCCCCTCTCATCTGCTGCCTGCCCCCCCCCATGCTCTACTTCTCTTTTGAAACCTTGAAGTTACATTTTGAACCAGGAGAGCTGAACCTAGGCACCATACCTCCCTCCGCCTTTCCCCTCTTTTCCTCACTCGCTTTTCTTGTTCTCTCCCTCCCTCTCTTGCTCTCTCTCTCTCCCTCCCTCTCTGACATTCCAGTGAGGCTGTCCTTCGCCTGCAGTCACACTCTATTCCCTGCTCAGTGTTTTTCTTCTCCCTCTCCCCTCCCGTCTCATTAGTATGCTGGAGCTCTAATCGTCATGGGGCCTTGGTGCTCCACAGCCAAACCCCGGCAGCTCTCTCTCTCCCCCTCCCTCCTCCATCCTCTCTCCCCCTCCCTCCTCCATCCTCTCTCCTCCCTCCTTCCCCCTCTCCTTCTTGGTTCTCACCTTGGTGGTTCTTTGTTGTCTTCATTCTTTGGATCTCTCTCCCTCTCCCCCCCTCTCTCTCTCTCTCTCTCTGTCTCTCTCTCTCCCTCTCTCTCTCTCTCTCTCCTTCTCTCTCTCTGTCTCTCTCTCTATCTCCCTCTCTCTCTCTCTCCTTCTCTCTCTCTGTCTCTCTCCCTCTCTCTCTCCCTCTCTCTCTCTCTCTCCTTCCCTCTGTCCACTCCCCTCTTCAGATGTGCTAGCTGGGCTCACAGCCTCTCTAAACAGCCACCATCAGTCTAGGCCCTTCAGCATGGTAGAATGGAAATGAGCAGGTTTGACAGGTCCAAGCTGTCCCCCTCTGTCTGCAGGGCGTGGTGCCATCCTGCCCACAGACAGACACGGCCCAGTGGCACAGACTCTCACTTTATCATGACGAAAACGACTCAGTTGTTCTGTTTATTTAAGTAAAGTGTGGGTGTGGCTTGTGGCCTCTCTATGGTTGTTTTGATCTTGGTATGGACAGAGACTCTTAAGGTTTCCAGCACACAGACACAGAGCTGGTGGTAGACCTGACCAATCTGTGAAGCCAGGATGGGGTGGGGGGTGGTGGGGGGCTACCTTGGCAGGAGGGGAAGCACATACGAGGCAGAAGGAGGGGGTGTCCTCTGTCAGCCAGAGCCCCCCCCCCCTCCCCCCAGCTTCGGAGCAGAGCTTATCCCTGCTCCGTCCGTCTGGCCGCCTGGAAGCAGGAAGATCTGGAGGCTGACAGGAGCCACACTGTTACCAGGCACAGAGGACAGAACACACTGAGCTGATTCCATCACACACATGCTGAGGAAACCTCTGTGGAAGGTTCTGTCACTGAATATGTAGTGGGACACAACCAGCATGTTGAGCGAGAAACTACTGAGCATACCTCAGATGAATCCCCCCCCCCCCCCCCGCCCCCTCCCGCCCCCACCCCCTCCAAATGCTTCATTATCATGATTTGCAACAGCAAATTCCATTATTTACTTTCTCTCTGTCTCTCCCTCTGTCTCTCCCTCCATCCCTCTCCCCGTCTCTCTCTCTCTCTCTCTGCTGGTCTCAACCTGCCTCCGTCTGAGCTTGTTGTGGCTGTGTTCATAGTGAGGCAGGCGACAGGACGACATGGCGTGTGGATGATGTGGCACCCTGTCTCCTGGTGGGGGTGTGGGGGGGAGCAGCTGGGGCCTCCTGGTCTGAAGGCTCTTGGTTGTGTTCTGTCCTCTGCTCTGGTTGATTCGTCCCTGTTGTTCTCCTCCAAGGTGTGGGACTACGAGACAGGGGACTTTGAGCGCACCCTGAAGGGCCACACAGACTCTGTGCAGGACATCTCCTTCGACCACACAGGCAAGCTGCTGGCCTCCTGCTCTGCTGACATGACCATCAAGCTGTGGGACTTCCAAGGCTTCGAGTGCATCCGAACCATGCATGGTACGTGTCTTCACTCATCCCCCCTCTTTCCCACTTCCCCCCCTTTTACCCCTCCAACCTCCCCACTCTCTCCTTTCCACCCTCTCCCCCCCCCCCTCTCAATACTCCCCTTTTCCCCACCCTGGCTGGTTTGGCAGTGGGGATTAGTGCAGATTTGGACAGCAGTTTAATTATCCTCTTCAACACCAGATAATGTTTCTGTGAAGCTGCCACCCATTATTACTGCCAGTAGTGTGTGTGAAGTGTGTGTGTGTGTGTGTGAGAGGGCCATGCCCCCATATTTAAGCTGTCTTTTCAGAGAACCCATAGCCTACTTCCCCATTTTCTCATGTGTTTAACAGCTTCTGTATTGCGGGAGCTAGTAGGTAATTAGCCAGCTCTTACTTCCCCAGAACAAAGCAACACTTGGCTAATTGGCCCAGCACCTAATTGACTAATTTGGCCCAAACTCCTCGTTTTTTAACATGTGTGGTTCGGATGACTAGTTAACTATGTGCTGTCAAGTTCGTCTGAATTGGAGTCACCAATGTTAGGTTAGGGTTAAGATAGTCTAGACTGCAGTCTAATGGCTGTGCTTCAAATAGCATCGGAGCATCATTGGGCTCCTCACTCACCCATCATGCTCATGATTGTTTCTCTTCCCTCCTCCAGGACACGATCATAATGTTTCATCTGTAGCCATCATGCCCAACGGAGATCACATAGTGTCAGCATCCAGGGACAAGACCATGAAGATGTGGGAGGTGGCTACTGGGTAAGTCTCTCCATCTCCACAGCTTAGTCTGCCATCTCCACAGGCGTCTACAGGGAACTTTGTGGGGATGGAAAATAGAATTCTCTATTATAATTATTACAATTCATCATTTATAAAAATAAATATTAGTTTAAGATCCGTGTATGTTTATTGTTTTGCTGCCGCACTAAATTCCTCGTGCGAGCAAACTTGCATGGTGAATAATCCGATTCAGATTCAAAGGTGTTGGGTTCAGGTTTAACCTCCACCTCCCCTCCCCTCCACCAGCTACTGTGTGAAGACCTTCACCGGCCACAGGGAGTGGGTGCGCATGGTCCGACCCAACCAGGACGGCTCCCTGATCGCCAGCTGCTCCAACGACCAGACGGTGCGCGTGTGGGTGGTGGCATCCAAGGAGTGCAAGGCGGAGCTGCGGGAGCACGAGCACGTGGTGGAGTGCATCGCCTGGGCCCCCGACAGCGCCCACCCCACCATCCTGGAGGCCACAGGCTCAGAGGTGAGTCATCTGGAGGATTCCTGGTTCGAAATCCCCTCCGTGCCAACATTACGTTGTGTCCCTTGGGCAAGGCACTTCACCCTATTTACCTCAGGGGGGGAATGTCCCTGTACTTTAAATCGCTCTGCACACACACACACACACACAGCACACACACATACACACACCCCAGCAGTCTTGTGATGAAGCATGTCCAATTTGAGCCTCATCTGATTAAAACAACATTTGCCCTCGCAGCATGAGGCCTGTCAGAGCTGCTCCCCCCCACACAGTGAGCAGCAATGTTCCCCTCATGGAGGAGCTAACACTTCCCTGCTTACTCTGAGGGTTCATTCTCTCTTACAGCAGGAAGGAAGGCCAAGTCAGTGCTGAGACTGAAGTGTTGAACATGGAGTCTGTTGCTAACTCAGTACTAACCTGGAAATGAGGACAGGAATATTTCCATGAATCCTTTCCATGCGAGTCTTAGGGCAACATTTGAAGATGATAAACCTGCTGTTTATCCAGCATGCCCGTTCAGGAACAATGCTTACGGCTTCTCCTGACATCAATTACACTGTCACAGTTTATTGAACTAAGGCAGCCGCTTGTAACACCTGACATTTAGGATGCTTGTGTTGTGGCTGCTGTGGCTGATGGACTGATGGACCGTGTGACCAGCCTCTCCCCAGCTGCTGTCAAGCCTGTACCAGCTCTGCCTCAGCGAGCCTCAGCGAGCCTCAGACTGCCTCCACAGCCACAGTGGGACGCTTTGTTTGACTCTCACTTCCAACTAATTGTTCACTCGTTGCCCCGAAAGACAAACATGTGCAGCACATGTCACTATCAGACCCTGGAGAAGGAAGGATTAGATTCAGGTCCATTTATGCAAAAAGATGAACGCAAGACAGGATCCAGTCAAATATTGACTCTTTCTGCTCCCTGGATGTCCTGCTCAGTCTCCCCCATGTGACTGGGCCAGCCTGTCTGGTGCTGCTGGACCTGATCAGAATAGCTGATCGCTTCAAAGCCGCCGATTCATATCTGAAGGGTGCCCTGCCATGGAGATCATGTCTCTAAGCAGCAGCATTGTGTTTGTAGTCTTATTCTCCTATGCTAATGTTGAGTGGATCAAAGGCTGGGTGGCGGTCAGAACTCACTGAACTCAGTGGACAGGGTTTACAGAGTGTGCATACAGAGTGTGCATTGCATCCCTACATTAACCTGAAAATCTATGAAATTACATAGAAACAAATGTTGTTGTTTTCTAATCTACTTATTAATGATTTAATGAGTCAATAATGAGCAGATTGTCCCAGTGGTGCAGACTGCTCTAGTCCAGTCTTGTCTATTTTGTATTTTTTTACTGTATTTTACTGTATTTTTATACTTCAACATATCACTCCCTGTGCTATACTGTACCCTGCCACTGTTGTAAACTGCTTTTTTCACCACTGTGGGACAAATGAAGGCTTTTCTCATCTTCATGGCGTTTGCTTGTCTTTGTTTTACCAGAGTAAGAAGAGCGGTAAACCTGGGCCCTTCCTGCTGTCTGGATCCAGAGACAAGACCATCAAGATGTGGGACGTCAGTATCGGCATGTGCCTTATGACACTGGTAAGAACGAACCACCAGTCACCTGTCAACATGCGGAGCTGTGTTGAGTTCACACCAGCTATGTGCATTTCACCCCAGGTGTAACAGTGAGGTGTGTGTCCACAGGTGGGCCATGATAACTGGGTGCGTGGGATGCTTGTTCACCCTGGAGGAAAGTTCATCGTGAGCTGTGCTGATGACAAGACTCTGAGGATCTGGGATTATAAAAACAAGCGCTGCATGAAGACTCTGAGTGCCCACGAACACTTTGTTACCTCTCTGGGTGAGTGTAGTCGCCCCCCTGTGTTACCTCTCTGGGTGAGTGTAGTCTCCCCCCTGTGTTACCTCTCTGGGTGAGTGTAGTCTCCCCCCTGTGTTACCTCTCTGGGTGAGTGTAGTCTCCCCCCTGTGTTACCTCTCTGGGTGAGTGTAGTCGCCCCCCTGTGTTACCTCTCAGGGTGAGTGTAGTCTCCCCCCTGTGTTACCTCTCTGGGTGAGTGTAGTCTCCCCCCTGTGTTACCTCTCTGGGTGAGTGTAGTCTCCCCCCTGTGTTACCTCTCTCGTGAGTGTAGTCTCCCCCCTGTGTTACCTCTCTGGGTGAGTGTAGTTGCCCCCCTGTGTTACCTCTCTGGGTGAGTGTAGTCTCCCCCCTGTGTTACCTCTCAGGGTGAGTGTAGTCTCCCCCCTGTGTTACCTCTCTGGGTGAGTGTAGTCTCCCCCCTGTGTTACCTCTCTGGGTGAGTGTAGTCTCCCCCCTGTGTTACCTCTCTGGGTGAGTGTAGTCGCCCCCCTCCCCCACCCACACAGTCCCTGCCACTGGTTATAGCTGGAGCTGTAAAGATGTCTATAGGAATTAAACTTGGGTAAGTCAGGAAGCTCATTGTTCTATCCCTTAGGTGTATAATGCGAGAGAGTCCTATAGTAGAGCTGAGGTTTACACAAAGCTGTTTTGGTTGGAAGTAAGGGGAGGAGGGGGGGTTGGAAAGGAAGGTGTTAAGGTCATCTTCCTGAGGGCAGCTGACAGCTGGGGTCTTAAGAGGTAAGAAAACGCTCCAGGATTCTCCCACTTTTCCCCAAATCTGAGGGTTTGGAATGGATCAAGGCTGGGGACGTCTCTGGAGAGGGATCTGGCTCTCCAGCCTGCTGTCTCTGCCAGGGCCTGAAGCCTCTCCATCTCTGCCTTCTGCACACACACAGCATTACTGGAAGCTAGTGATTGACACACGCATGCTAGAGTTGTGTGTGTGTGTTTGTGAATAGCCTTTTGTTGTTTAGTTTTTTTTTGCCTCTGATGTTGTGGGGGTGCATGTATCAAACGCAAACTGTTCTTCACGTTAGTTTGTTTACTCCTCGTACCAGACTGTTTGACGGTCTAGACATTCAAACCTTTAAATGAAATGTTGATTACAGTACAGTACAGTACAGCCTCTCTCTCTCCCTCCCCCTCTCTCTCTCTGCCTCTCTCTCTCTCCTTGTTTCCTCGTTCTCGTCGTCTTGACAACCTCTCTCTGTTCCCCAGATTTCCACAAGGCTGCTCCCTATGTTGTAACTGGGAGTGTAGACCAAACAGTAAAGGTTTGGGAGTGCCGCTGATTGGACCGTAGAAGATTGGAACACCACCCCAGCACCCCCAACACCCCTCTAGCCGACAACCACCCAGCCCTCTCCTCATTCCACCCCAACCACACCCCATCATCCATTTCCGTCTCTTTTGACTGCACTCAAACCATGGTTATTACCCATCGCCCTCTGGTCCAATAACTATTGTCCTTTTATGTAAATTATTCTGGATGTAGATCGAGCTATTAAATGTTACACAAAAAAAAAGTATTCTTGCATGGTGAATCCAAAATTGTATACTGTAAATTGACATAACGTTGTCTAGAAGTACCATAGGTTTAACATGAGGCTGCATCTGTCATCACAGCCATACCTATTGAAGGCAGATGTTTTTGACTGGGTGTTAAAAAATATATAAAAATACAAAAAAAGAGGGAAAAAAAAGATAAATAGTAGGGCACTAAAAACTGGTAATTTTACAAATGTTGTTCTTTGTGTCAGATTTATTTTTGTCAATTTGTTTTTTATTATTTAGGATTTTGTTTGTTTGTTTTTCTCTTATTTCTCTCCTTTCACTGTCGTAGTGTGTTGGTGCCTAGCCTGGTAACCATGTGAGGGGAAACGGCAAATGAACAGTGTAATCCCTTAATGGAGATCTGATAATTTGTGGGGCTTTGTTATTGGAATAATCTGTAGCTTTGTAACATCACTTCTGAAGTGTGATTACCATTTCTCTTCATGTGGAACTAGATAATATATTAATGGCTGCATATACGAATGTTACAAACTCTTGTCGTTGGACCTCTGGGGTGAGAAAGCTTTGTATTCTTGTCACGCGGCGCGACATCCTAACTAAGAAGCTAACTACTCCGATAGACTTCAAATGGAATATCCTCTGAAATTAATTATGCTTCGGGCTCAAAAATACATGGATGGTATTTATTCTCTGGCTTTTTGAATAGCCTTGCTAATATTGTGCAGTTGGGACCCACTTTTAATGATTCAGGTTAAAGGTCGTCGTTAAGCGAGGTTACGCAACCTGAAAAACTGCCCCCTGTCTGTTCTGCCTGGTATTGAGCGTTACTGCAGCCTGGTGTGCTGCCTTTCACCAGCACCTGGTCCTGTACAGACATCAGGGATTACATCTCTTTTAATCCTTAGCCTCCTTAAGGACCTACGGTGTCTCCCACACACAAGATGTCTAGCTTTGACGTCTCAAGTCTGACTCATTTCAACTGGACTTAACCCTCTCTCTCTCTCTCTCTCTGGCCTTCTTTAGATTGGTTCTTGACATGGTTTAACTCAAATCTTGCAAGCAATTTGACGCATAGCTGTCTAGAATGCTGAGTCTCTAGATCGCATGTTAGAGGTCGAGTCATTGCCTTCGATAAATTAGGTTAATTCGTAGTGACTGTCTCGGATGTAAAAACCTGACAAGAAGTCAAAGTTGCCCTACTGGTTTATTTGGGGATGTGCAAAGATGTCTCCTGAAGAGGGGGGCGGGGCGGGGGGCTGCATTCTGAGGGAGGACAAACATGAAATTAAGAAAAACAGCTTTTTATTTATTTTCCTTTTTTTTGTGGCGGGGAAAAAGATGAAATGTTAACCAAGCATGTTACCGTGGGAAGCGCCAAATCTGTGTTTTGACCAAACTGGTGAACTGTAGGAGTTGATTCAAAAGTGAAGAAATGCTTTGAGCTGAACATGCTAGCATGTTTGTGCATTTTTGGAGGGAAGTCTGGTTTAGGTGATGAAGACATTTTCCCTCCCTAAGGTGCTGTGGAGTTCTGGAGTTCCCCCACCACAGTCTCTCCTTGTTCTTAGTCTAGGGTTACACTAGGCTGAGCACAGGAGAATGATGCCCAACACTTTAGCAGAGCGGATCTCTGGGCAAAGTCTGCTGATCAACTGAAACATTTACAACATTTCTCCAGAGTGGCACCTTCTTATCCTATTCTGTTCATATTCTGATATTGGATGCTACATGTACAAAAGAGGAAACCAGAAACAATTCCATTTCCTGTCAACAATAGAGACCAATCATTCCATTTCCCTGAAGAAAAATATTTAAACAAAAAAAAACTTAAGAAAGAAAGAAAAGAAAAAGGAAAAAAAATATTGCTTCATATTCTAACTGCAGCAGGTGAAAAAAAATGTAAGTAAATTGTAACTTGCACATCCCTGCTTTAATTTGATCTTTGGTCTTGTCCAATGATCAAAGATGTACGGAAAATTTAAAACATATTAATAAATACATAAATGGATATCATTTTTAATTAGCCTTTTCAGTACGATGCAATTCTATGATGATGATAAATAAAATTAAAAAATCCACAGCTTAACCGATCTAGCTTGTAGCTTCTTTGCAGAGTTTTCCTGTTCCTGTGTGTTTTGGATGTAGCTACCTGCTGCTGACCCTCCGATAGTGGCTTGTGTGAGGCCTGTGACCTGTGGACAATAACACTGCTGCATGTAAACCTGGACCAGAGGCTGAGCTGTCTGGTGGAGGCTAGTGTCTTAGCATCTTAGTGAGAATCAAGTGCAGGACACCACAGCGGGGGGCGGGGGGGTCAGAGGAAAAATTGCTAATCGGATCCAATATCACAAAATTGTACTGTTGGAGAGGAACTCCCACCTCCTTAGCAGTGAGTCGGTGTCCCTGTGTTATGTGTACTGTGTATTTTGCGTATTGACGTATCAAAGACACCAGATGGACTCCTTACCAGACAGGTTGGCTGGCATGATGACTGCAGACAGCTCTATATGTGGGTGTAGAAAGATTGTGTCTTGTTACTGTACGATGGAGGACAGATCTATCTGACCTTCCTACCACACTGTGTGCGAATGGATTTCGGCAGACTAGATCTTTTCCAGAGGAGAATCGCCCCCCCCCCCCCCACACCCCTCTACACCCCCTAAAAAAACACGTATGCCTCCTCTTGCGCCCCATGCTTTAGTCAGACATGTTTATTACTACAAGCTGCTTTCCCTTGGTCTCAGAGAGACACTGGGTGGAGAGTGGGCTTTCATTCAGTTGCTACGTACTCTGGCCTTCTGTAGTAGAACTGGACACGGTCATGGACATGTTTCATGCTGTTAAACATGTTTTAGCTAAAGCCAAATACAAAATGGAGTGGTCTTGGTACAATCTGGTTCAGGATATGATGTCAGACTTCCTGGTCTGTGTTCGCTTTTGGGTGTCCAGGTATTTTATTCTGGATTTAAGCCGTCATTTACAAAGCCGCTCATTCCTTGCGATTTGCTGACTTAAAATCTTTTGTTTTTTTGAAGTCCTGTTCAAATTCCGAGCCTGAAATGGAGATTAGCCCTGACTTCTTTTCTTTTTTTTGGTTTGGGAATAAACTCGGCTTTCCCTTTCTTGATTAAGACAGGGAAGGAGGTTAAAGATGTGTGCATCTCCTTTTAAATACTTCTCATTGAATGACTGCTCACAAACCAACCCTTAGTGTTGTGCCCTGTGAAAGAAATCCCATTCACAGTTCCCAAGCAGTGTCTATGATGTACTACTGGCTTGGTGGTTTAAAGGACTGTCAGACTGAGTGCTGCCATGTCTGAGTCTTTCCTGCTGGGCATCAAACCCATCTGTCTGCTATAATCTTGTTCATAGTTTGAGGGCTTCAGACTAAACGGCTTGAACGGAATTTTGTTTTTTTCCGCTTTTATGGTGTCACTCTTCACACACTGCAAATTGTTAACGATATACTGGATGTCATTATTGTTTGCAACATAATAAAAGAAAGAAGAAAAACAAAAATCTGTAAGGATGTTGATGTCTTCATTGGGATGGGGTGAAGGGATTTGCCTGTTATTGTGGATTAATTATCATTTATTATATCTCTGGACAGATATTAAAGACCTTAGGGGAATTTACATTACTAATTTAAAGGTTCATCATTAGATTTAGCCCTAAGGATGTGTGAAGGATTAATGTCATGATTATAAATAAATAATCACACCCTTAAATTAGGCTTTGAGAAAGTGGAAATGTTATTTGCACAGCGTCTACTGCTGTTTCAGATTACGATTCATAAAAAAATCGAACCACTTCTCTGTAGCCAACTTTTTTTTTTTAAAGAAAGTAGCATTATTTTCCTGAAGGTGTTTTTGTAAAAAGTTAAAGGGCACTGCGCTCAGTGTGACGTCACTACTTTGGTCGGCGCAGGCGCAGACTAGTGATCAACCCGGAAGCTTTTTCAACGTTGAACCAACGTGCGGACAGCAGAGTGACCAGATTAAGATCATTAAAGATCATTAAAGTTTAGGATCTCTAATTATTACTAGACTTAGTGAGACCACGACTCTTACAACTGCCATAAAGGTATGCAAACATGATTATCCAACAGTACCTCAGCCATGAAGCATTCTAGCAGCATGTACAGTTAGCTGTGCTGAGATGTTCAGTCACTCTTGATTTTATTATAAACATTACTGAGCATCTTTAAGGATCTAGTTTCTTTATCGCATCATTCCACCTGTCAGGGCATTTATAAAAGCACAGCTTTAACTTTCCATCTTAACTGCTTGCTTGTCACATGCACACATGTTCGAAGGGCACGAGTTACCAAAAAGTTATTATTTTCCCCATTATTGTTTAGTCATACAATTCAAATTGTGGATAATGTGCAGCTGGACATAGAACACAACTCTTTCACATCCTGTGTTTATGTCAATAGATGTTTATTACCATGCACCATCAGACCAAAGCAAATTGCTGCCATGTAGAAACGTGCTTGGCAATAAACCTTATCAGAGTACCCAGACCCCCTATCTTGTATTTTTACTTTATTTTACTGTATTTTTAATACATTCACCTGTTACTCTGAGTGCTATACTGTACCCTGCTGCTGTTGTAATCTACCTCACTGCAGGACACATAGGGAATGATCTTCTCTTATCTGACCTGTTTCTCTAACAGCAGAGATGGCTCTAAATAAGTCCATGCACCCACGAAACCGCTACAAAGATAAACCTCCAGATTTTGCCTACCTGGCCTCCAAGTATCCAGACTTTCAGAAATATGTGCAGACCAGTCTGACTGGCAGAGCCATGTGAGTACACACACACACACACACACACATTCATGCTTTGGAAATGAACAATATCATTTAGGTGTCTTGTTTCATCACATAGCTGCCTAGCCACAAAATATTAATCCTACAGGCAAATTACTTAGATTATTCTTTTTTTACATTGAGTAATTTAGCAGATGCTTTCATAGTGACTTTCTGCAAGTACAGGGACACATGTGACTTGGAATGGAGTGAGTGATTTCATTTGAGATGATCCATGAGGAGTGTGTTTTCCCATTCTGTCAGAGGATGTTCCAGTTAGTCAGATTGTGTTGTTGTTTGTCCTTGTGAGCTTGTGTATACGTCAGAAAGACACAATGGCTTTATTGTGTAACCTATATCAAAGGCCTTTTTTTTCCCTTCCAAATCTTAACAATAGAATGTTGACTGGGTTCACATCACATCATGCAAACATGCAGATCCATCCAAAGGCAGGTGTAGGGGGTGGTGGGTAGGGTGGTGGGCTGTGGGGTTGGTGTTCATGGTGGGGGTGGTGTTCCCTCAGCCAGTGGACAGGCTCTGTCAGTAATTGGGACACAGAGGTATGAAATATGCAGTGAGGAGTGGAGAGTGAGGGGGAGCTCCTTCTCATGGAGGGTCTTTTTAGATCACATCTCTGATCAACAACCCTGTTCAAGGAGCAGGTTTCTATATGACTCCAGTCATCAAGTGTCCGCTACATTTTCTGCTAATGAATGAATGTAAATGTTCTCTTTTGCTATGATTTGTCCTGTTCTGCAGATGTGCTAAGTTGGACTGATCCACAGTATGAAGTATGAGGCTTTTTACTTGATGTTTTTGGGGGGAGGGAGATTACGCTGATTGCACGGTCATCACCACACCTGGTGCTGAGGTAGGAGAGATGACTAGATCTGATGTGGCAGCTCTCTCTCTCCCTCTCTCTCCCTCTCTCTATCTCTCTCTGTCTATGTCAGTCTCTCTCTCTCTCTGTATGTCTCTCTCTCTCTCTCTGTCTGTCAGTCTCTATCTCTCTGTCTCTGTCTGTCTGTCTCTTTCTCTCTCTCTCTGCCTATCTCTCTGTCTTTCTCTCTGTCTTTCTTTCTGTCTTTCTCACTTAAAATGTGTCTTCTGTGTCTCTCTCTCTCTCTCTCTCGCTTGCTCGCCCTCTCTCTTTCCACTCTCTCTCTTCCTTTGTCTTTGTGGCAGTGGAGAGTCTGTTTGAAGGTTCAGGATGAAACGTGTCCTGTGTATCTGGACTGTCCCTTTGATTCCTGCTAATGATGGGCTCACCTGTGCTGGTGCAGATCAGCTCTCCTCACCAGGCAGAAAGCTGGACTCTGTTGAAAACAGCTGCTGTTTTTTCTCTGTGTTTACCTGTCAATCTGAAACTAATATTGGCAAACATCAAGGCCTAGAAATTCATCATATTTCTATTAGTCATCAGCTAAGGTGAGTGTATGTGATCATGTAATGAACCGCTTCTGAGGGAGATCGTGTTGACAGACGCCTCATGGTTGAGCTTCTACTTGTGGGTGTGTCCGTGTCAGTGGGTGTTAAGCCAAGGTGTGAATGATGGAGCAGGACTAGCTGTACATGTCTATGACTAGCTGCAGGAACGCTTGTTGTCAATCTGTAGCAGGTGTTCATTAAAGAGCTTCAGTTACAAAAGGGCCCGAGTCTCACTAACAGACCCAGGCTGCGCCAAAGCTGGCTTGCTACAGCTAGCTTGCTACAGCTGGCTTGCTACACTTGCTTTTTATGTCTGTTTTAGCAAAACTGACGTTTTGTCTTTTTGATACCTGGATCTAAAACAGTAAGAAGTAAACCTGCAGATGAGAAGAAAGCATACAGACTTTCACTTCACCACCCTTTTCTAATAAGGATGTGCTTTTCTTACAGACCAACCTGACATCCATATTTAATGTCTGCAGTTCAGTATTCCGTTTGAATCCCGAGACGCCAATTTCATTTTTCAAACTGTGGACAGTATTCGTCTTAAAATTTCAATAGAGCTACAAGATTAACCTCCCACTTAAAATGTGGTTTCTACCAGCTCTGGTTTACTGTCGCCTGTGAAGACAGAACTCTTTGCCTTATGGAAAATCGTTGTAGATTAACAGTTTTATATGTGTGGTGAATTAATCTGGCGAATGTGGAATTTAAGCAGACATTTGTTGGATCAGGGTAATCTCAGAGAGAAACTCAAGCCTTAGGAGATGAATATTCCTCATTTGCTGTCTGTGGGTGTAACTGATAGTTTGAGGGTACTGAGTGAGAACTTAATGGAGAGGGAATTCTTCTTGAATTGGCAGTATAGATATGAGCTGGATTATTATAAAAAATTCAGGAATTGGAACCATACGCAAGGCAAGTATACTTCTAGGGTTCAGATGTCAGAAAGAGAGAGATGGAATTAGGAAGCATGATGGCTTCTTCATCCATCATGGCCGCCCAGCGATCTGTGCCACAGTGGTGGAGGACATTAACAATTCAACGTTCTGGGTGACATTTCATTTGGTAGTCATTTTTTGGTTCAATCTATGGAGAGTCTCTCCCTTTAATTAAAAAGTTGTTCATTTCCCACTATGGAATACCGGTGTGATGCATTATTAACACATATTAGATGAAGGGTGTGATTAAATGACAAACCTTGAGTGGTGTGAAGACCACCTAATGTCCATGTTCATGTGAATGAAGTGTGGCTAGCAGGTGGACCTCCTACCTCTCAGGCACGTCCCACTTTCAGCATTTTTATAGCTCAGCCATAATCAGTCGTTGTTTTTGAACATGTGACATTTCTTGCGATGAGCAGCATCTAACGAGATATTCTGTCACCTTCAGTTGATCGCTGGGGTCTTTCTGATGGTCTGAATTCATTTAAAGATTAGATTGACAGATTAGATTTTTGTGTGGACTTTACCGTCCTTTTTTTTCTCAAAAGCATGATCGCCTATCATCGTAGAGTTTTTAGAAAAAAAAAGAAGTATGTTTCCTATTCAGTAAAATCACACAACTGAAAATGTGCACAATGAACATGTCTTCATACCTCTGCACACACACACACACTAAGCTTACAGTGTCTGAGCTTGTATCCCCTCCATTTAACCTGGAACAATGCAGTGGAACCAAATGACTGCCTGTGCAATCTGTTCTCCATGTTTAGAAGTACCTTCTTTGTTTAAAGTGGAGCTCTCATGGTCACGCTGCACAATCAAGACGTCTTTTTCTTCGGTGTGTGGAACGACCCAACGTGGGAGAAGAGTTGGAGCCAATCAGCACACTTTCTGTTCCTAGGCATTCAGAATGAGATGAGTTTGCCCTGAAGGTCTCCCCTCCACACCTGCAGTGTAGCGAGTCTGCTGATGAACGCTGAGGTGGCTGTGAGGGGGGAACACAAAGGGGCTTCTGCTGTCTCCCATCTCTTTCAGAAGATCCCTGGACTGTACAGACCCCTCGTATGTACAGACCCCTCGTATTACATTTACATTTTTACATTTCATTCATTTAGCAGACGCTTTTATCCAAAGCGACTTACAGTAAGTACAGGGACATTCTCCCTGAGGCAAGTAGGGTGAAGTGCCTTGCCCAAGGACACAACTTCATATAGCCACAGCCGGGGCTCGATCTCACAACCTTCCGATCATGAGGCCATCGCCTTAACCGTTGAGCCATCTGACTCCCCATATGTATGTACAGACCCCTGGAGTGAGCAGCACTGTTCGTCTAACTAACAGATGTCATAACACTGCTTCTCTGGTGCTCAGAGAGCTCCACTGCAGTGAACCCCACACCTCTGTATCTCTCATCACGTCTTCAGAACCATGTCACCTCTCTGGAACATCCTTATAAGAATAAGATGTTTATTTTATTCTCATCAACGTTCGTGAGCTCTATACATCAGTCCTTGTCTTGGTTATGTTCTTGCTTCTCACTCTTGGTTTGTTGTTTAATCCCACGTGGTCGACCACTGTGTGACGCCCTAGCTGTGACACACACACACACACGCTCTCCAGCGTGCTCTCGGGCGCGCTCACGCACGCTCACGCCCTCCTGCCTCTGCAGGATCGGCCATTGCTCCAGCGTGGCTCGATTTGCGTGCTCCGCTCGTCTGGTGGGGAGGTGTAGTTGCCATGGAGACGTTGACGCAGCACCGCTTCTGGGAAGCATGCACACACACACACACACACTCTCTCTCTCTCACTCATCGGACTAAAAATAGGGTCCTGGGCTGGCAGGGTAAAGGCCTCGCTCTGCGCATATTGATTTCTGGAGACTGGTGAGGTGAGGAGGGTGAATACATGAAAGGTTTGATCCGGACGAAGAGCGAGGAACAGGAAGAGACCCCCCCCTGCATGTAGGTCAAGTCATGGACTGGCCTCCCAATGCCGACACCAATCAGCATGCGCCTCCCTGATCCTTATTAGCTTTGTTACTGTGTTACCAAGCAGAATCAGTTCAGGTTTCATCTGCTTTAGTGTTAAAGCAGCTAGTGGGATGTCACAGCATCTCTGAAGGTCACACTGTAGGGTCGGACACAGTAGGGGGTTGAGCTGGAACATAAACCTGGTCCAGTCATCCGTAGTATATACCCTTTGTAGATTGATGCAATAGGCTGCACAAGTAAAAAATGCTTATACACACACACACACACACACACACACACACACACATCTGACCATAGGAATATCATCATGCTTAGTGGAATTGCTACTCTGGGATTAGAGTTTTTGGGGTTGCCATGGTGATATCAATAAGCCACTCTAAAGACAATCTTCTCCTCCTGAACCTGACCTGCCAAAAGAAAACTAAGATTTGGTCGCTGCCGCTTTGCAATGTAGCCAATATACAGACCGTTCCTAAACTCACCAGTAAAATACTGTCAATACTAGGAGCACTTCTCATCATGAATCTCCAGCCTGTAGTTTCCAAATGCACTTTTTTGACGATTCAGATATAAAAAAAGAAAAACTGCTAAATTAACTCAATGTAAATTTCCCATAGTCTCGCTCTTTATCTAGCAGTCTTTGTTATAAGCGAACAGGCAAACCCTACATGGGAGGAGCCAGCCTCTCCCATCACCTGGAAGTGTCTAATTACATCTGGGGAGGTGCGAATGTGTCTGGAGACGCTTTAATTATACCTCCATTCGCTTCCAGTCTTTGTCTATCCAACCCAAACACATGTTTCAGACGGTGAAGATGAGAACATGAGGCTCTTACCAGGAATGAGGGGGCGGGGTTATTGTCACACAGGATGTGTGGACTTGTGTTTCATTTGCATTGAAAGTGTAAAATGATAGCCTGCTTATTTTGAGTTTAAGAATAACAACTGGATTTGTGGAAGACAAACGAGATAATGTACGAATGAGTCTTCCTTTTCTGGTAGAAAATGAGTTTGTGTTCCACCTGTGTGGTTGAACTTGATCATCTGAAGAGGCCTTACTCATACTACAGTTCCTCAGTATGTAGCATTGGACTGGAGTGGGAAATCTCTAGTTGGATAAGATGAAAGTCATCTCCAGCTGTTTGTTGTTCCTCGTCTGCAGGCTGAACTTCAAGGAGCCCGAAGCGGTGCGGGAGCTGACCTGCACCCTGCTGAAGGAGGACTTTGGTCTGACCATCCAGATCCCCCTGGAGCGCCTCATCCCCACCGTGCCCCTGCGCCTCAACTACATCCACTGGGTGGAGGACCTGATCGGGGGCCAGGGGGAACCCCGGAAGGGCATCGACATAGGTACGACATGTGGAGTCAGGTGGCTGAGGGGTGAGGGTCTCCCTGGTTCCAACCCCGGCTGTGCCAATATGATGTTGTGTCCTTACTCAAGGCACTTCACCCTACTTGCCTCAGGGGGGGAATGTCCCTGTACTTGCTGTAAGTCGCTGTGGATAAGAGGGTCTGATAAATGACTCAATGCAAAGGTGCACCATGAAGCTGCCTTCTTCTCTGTCCTCACTGAAACACACTCACAGATGGGATTTCTCATCTACTTTATAGATGGAGTATCTGTAGCTCTAAAATAATAACCATCCCTTTGGATCAAAGTACCACAAGAAAAGAAAAAAACACAAGTTCAAATGTTAACAATGAGTGTGAGAGGAAACTAATGCCTGATCATGTTTGTTTTGCTCAAAGGAGATTCCTCCAATGTAATCCTGCCTTAATCTTTCTTCTTCCCCTCCTGCTGCGTTGGGAGGGTGGAGCCTGCAGCCTCCCAGCTGCCAGTCAGCACACTCTGGCTCAGAGTGACTTCCTCCCTGGAAGCTCCTGGTCCCTGAACATGTGCTCAACCATTTCCTCAGGACCCTCAGATCACTAAATCCCCCCCCATCTACATGCCACGACTGTTTCACTGCTCTGTCCATCAGAGGGGGGGGGGGGGGGGGGGGGGGGGGCTACTCTTTTTGTCGTATTCCTTTAGTGCATTCCCTCAGAGGGACAGGTCACTGATTGGTGACCCAGGGTCATTTTATAAGCATGTTGGTGCTGTCACAGTTCTGATGGATGTCCTTTGGGGGGTGTAGTTGACACGATGGTTGCCGTGTCAACCCTCAGGGGACGCACAGCGGTCGTCCACTGGGATCTCTGGTCTCTGTAAAGGATGGATAATTTGATAATGGCAGCCAGGATTGTCTCTTATTAAGCCATCATTGGTAATAAGAGAGCACAGGCAGAGTGCATTAAATATTCCCTTACACACACACGCACACACACGCACTTCAGTTACCCTTTAATATTGTTCCAGAAAGATGCCCATGTCTCACTATCAAACGTCCTAACGTCTCCCTGTCTCTCTCATTCACACTCTCTATAAAGCTTTGTCTTCCTGTCCCATCAGGCACTGGTGCTTCCTGCATCTACCCTCTGCTGGGAGCCTCCATGAATGGCTGGTACTTCCTGGCTACAGAGGTGGACGACATCTGCTTCGACTTTGCCACCAAGAACGTAGAGCAGAACAACCTGTCTGACCTCATCAAAGGTGTGGCCCCTCAAGCCCCCTCACCCGGAGAGGATCCCTCACCTGAAGCAGCCGCTTCTCTCTGCTTCTTACCTGAAGTAACGCCCAGACACTGACCTGTTGTCCTCTCTGCTGTGCCAGTTGTCAAGGTTCCTCAGAAGACTTTGCTCATGGATGCCCTGAAGGAAGAAACCACCATTGTGTACGACTTCTGTATGTGCAACCCTCCCTTCTTCGCCAACCAGCAGGAGGCCAAGGTGAAGCTCCGTCCAGCTCGATAGAGACCGATGGTCTGGTACTTTGTCACGTGTTTACACCCCATCTAGACATTGTGCAGAATTGTACAATGCTCTCGTGCTTTTTAAAATATATTTTATGTTTGAACTTGAGCAAGCCAGACACAACAAAAATCTACTGGATGTTTTTGGAATGGTAATGAGTAATCTGTCTGCTTCTTTTCCCGCCGCTCCCATCTCTTCTCCCCCTCCTCTCCCTCTCCAGGGGGTGAACTCCAGGAGCTCCCGCCGGCCCCCCCCCAGCTCCATCAACACAGGCGGGGTGACAGAGATCATGGCAGAGGGCGGGGAGCTGGAGTTTGTGAAGAGAATCATCCACGACAGTCTGCAGCTCAAGAGGCGCCTGCGGTCAGAGCCCCAAAATACTGTTTTACTGGATCTCTTTACCTCTCTACCTCCCTCTCTCTTTCTCTCTGTCTATGTCTCTCTACCTCCCTCTCTCTCTCTCTCTCTCTGTCTCTCTACCTTTCTCTCTCCTCTCTCTCTCTCTCTGTCTCTCTCTCTCTGTCTCTCTACCTTTCTCTCTCCTCTCTCTCTCTCTCTCTGTCTCTCTCTCTCTCTCTCTCTGTCTCTCTACCTTTCTCTCTCCTCTCTCTCTGTCTCTCTCTCTCTCTGTCTCTCTACCTCTCTCTCTCTCTGTCTCTGTCTCTCTCTCTCTCTGTCTCTCTACCTCTCTCTCTCTCTCGCTCACACACACACGACTACCCAATCAGTTAAGCAGGATGTTATCAGACTGACAGATACGGCTTGTTGAAAATATATGATGGTGTGCATGAAGGAGAAGAGAGGAGCCATTAGGGGAGCAGGAGAGGGGGGCAGTTAGGAGAGGGGGCAACATAGAAGCGGCAACTCACGGGCAGATCGAAGCTCTTGGATGGAGCTGCAACCTGGAGTTTGTTTAATGAATGGAGTAAACAGGCACCCTGGCATTATGTGGACACCCACAGGGAACAGCTGTGTGGTGGGGGGGTACAGACCTCTCCACCCACACCCCGCCACAAACCCTGTCCCTGGTGCAGCGGAGCAGGAATCAGATATGGGGAAGGAGAGAGGGAGGGGGAGGGGGAGGGAGGGAGGGAGGCACTATTAGAGCTAATTACACACTTCACACCGGGGCCCTATTGCTGGTCTGGGTCTGTTTGTCATGTAGCTGCAGAGACAGTGTTGGACTGGAAAACATGTCTGTCTCTGCCTTTTTATTCATGAAGCGATGATACCCAGATACCCAGCACTGGTGTGTGTGTGAGTGTGTGTGGTGTGTGGTGTTTCATGCGTTCATGCGTCTATGGAAAGACTAACAGGTCCCTCTGAGGGATCCACTGCAGTCTCATGTTCTCAGCTTAGTGCTCCTGTGTTGGGTGGATGTTGTACCTGTGTGGATGATGAGCAGGCGTCTCCAGGGAGGCCATGCTGGGCAGGCGTCTCCAGGGAGGCCATGCTGGGCAGGCGTCTCCAGGGAGGCCATGCTGGGCTCGTCCTCTGCTGCTGCTCTCCCTCTCCTCCCCTCTCTTCTTTTGTGGTGTTGAGGTCGAGGAAGCAGCAGCAGCAGGCTGTCTCTCTGCACTGCATGCTGGGAGAGCAGAGCTGCCAGGTGTCTGTGGAAACCCAGCCAGCACATCTGATTGGCCCTCAGAGACACCCCCCCCCCCCCCCCTCCCCACCCCCTTGCACACTCACATCCTCTCCAACAACACTGAGCCATAATTAACTGCCAGACTGGGGCGGGCTGCCTTGTTACTGATCAATACACACACACACACCCACAACACACACACACACCCACACACACACACACACACACACACCCACACACACACACAGGCACACCCCCCAAATTTCAGCCAGGCAAAGGATATGATTCCCCTATTCAGTATACAATGTTAAGAATTCCCCCCATCATTGATATGATAATCTCTAGGACTAAGATTATAATTATCGTTTTTTATGCCTTCTTTGGTGTGGTAGTTTTTATTGAGGAAGAAATGTGTGAATTCAGCATGAGCTGGGTTGTTCTGACCTTAGGGGACTTCTGAGAAAGACCTTTTAAGGAAGGAAGATGTGAATGTGCCAGGTGTGTTAACATGGGGGGGGGGGTGTCGTCCTCCCCCTTACCCCCCCCCCATGCTTGACAAAGTGGGGAACATCTGTGGATATTAGAGCTGTTTATATTTCATGGGCCCACTGAGGCTAGCGCCCCCTCTGTCACCGCTAACCCTGTAGGCGTTCCTCCAGGTGTTCCCTCCCCCATCACCCACCCACCCTCTCCTACCTCCACGACTCAGCAAGCACATTTCTGACAGTGAGATATCTGCCAATTTGCATAAAAATCAATATTTTTGTTTTTTTTTTGCTTAGGGTGCAGAAACTGCTAGATTTGTCAGGCTCTACCCAAGAAATCGTTTTAATTAGCATTTCGGGTTGGTAATGGTAATAAATGAGAGATTTACATCACTGGGATTGTCTCTCGCACGCATCCTCATTCTAAACATATATTTTAAATATTCTGTAAAAAGTACTTGCCAAGAGGTCAATACAGTCAGGCAAAGATTAAACTAAATTGGTCAATTTTACACCCATTTGGTCCTTGTGTAGTATCAGACTTGGCTGTCTGAGGCTCCATGGGCTATTTATTGATTAAGGAAGGAAGGTCTCTTGGTTGCAGAGGAAAGATATTGATGTGGTCTGCACAGGGCAACTTCAAAGACCCTCCCTCACCACAGAGACCTGGACACACAGTTATTCTCTACCTCTCATGTTCTAATTCAAATCTCACACTGTTCACAGCTCTCTCCAGAACTCTCAGCTTCCTCTTCCTACGTCGTGGATCATTCTAGAAGAAGTCCCCCTTGTTGTTTTCAGACATTCAGGGTGTGTTTGATCTCAGGATGTTCCCACCCAGGGCTGCGGCCCCCTCTCTCCTCGTCTCATAGATGATTTCTTCTGTTGCAGGTGGTACAGCTGCATGCTGGGAAAAAAGTGCAGCTTGACACCTTTGAAGGAGGAGCTGAGAAAACAAGGCGTGAGTGAACAATAGAACCTTCACCAAAACACACACACACACACACACATCACACACACACACACTCACACACACACACACACACTAATGCCTTACATCAATATACTGAACAATACGGGCAAATATAGGGATAGGAGCTCAGGCATGTCTGCATGCCCTGTAGGCAAGGAAAGATAATAGTTTCACCTCCCACCATCTCCCCCCCCCCAGAGACCCCCTTGACATCATGAGGGCCGGGGGGGGGGAGTGGAAATCACATGAACCGTAACAGATCGATCCTCTCGTCTAATACGTTGGCTAAGCAATGTCACAGACGGCCCTTGATTGAGTTGATTTGGGTTAGTGGAGCATGACTTAACGCACAGTGGTGTGTCGCTAATGTTTATCAACGTGCATTAGCCTAGCATTAGCCTAGCGCATGACTGCTAACTGACTGCTAGAAGCCTCCAGCCCTCTGCCAGGCACCTTAGTAGACAAGTGACTTGATGGGCATGAATGTCAGCAGACTTGCTGTCAAGCTGTTCACAGAGGGCTCATCCCTGCCAATCCCCCCCCCCCCCCAGAGAGTCCCCAGTCCCCCTTATGAATCCCCCACCCCAGTCCCCCTTATGAATCCCCCCCCCAGTCCCCCTTATGAGTCCCCCCCCCCAGTCCCCCTTATGAGTCCCCCCCCCCAGTCCCCCTTATGAGTCACCCCCCAGTCCCCCTTATGAGTCACCCCCCAGTCCCCCTTATGAGTCCCCCCCTCCTGACTCCCCTGTCTACCAGCAGAGGTGTCAGAAGCCTGTCTCTGCTCATCAGAGTTAGTGCAGCCATGGCAAACATCCAAGAGAGGGTGTGTTACCTTTTGTGTTGTGTGTGTGTGTGTGTGTGTGTAATAAGAGACCCTAATTAACATGCAGATTCAGCTCTCACACACCATCCTTTTGTGTGTCCCCCCCCTCCGGTCTCTCTCACCGCTTGTTTCATCTGGTGAGTGTTTTTAGGGGGCAAGGTCAGTTGTCTGGAAAGGTCGTATCTCATCACGCTCTGATCCAGTGACCCTAACCTTTGACCTTTCTCTCACTGATGTAAATGCTCCTTGTGATGAATCTGGAAAAAAAAGCCAAAGGTTTGACTGTGAGGCAGAAGAAATTAAGTGAATCCCAGACTGCTGTTCTTGACCAGCTCTTTTGGGGGGCAGCAGTGGTGCTTCAGTGGGATTCTTGTCTGCCATGTGCTGGACCTGGGTTTGATTCCCGGGCTTTGAACATGAGTGCACCTGCAGTTTCTCCACTGTGGGACTAAGAAGTTAAAATCTTCTTCATCTTCTTCTTCCTCCCCTGTGGGACACGACATCTTCTCTCCAGACTCCACAGTCACTGCAGCCCCTGTGTAAACAGCACACTCTTTGGTCTTCATGTTGTTTGTGTGTTTTATCTGACTGTCTTGGTTGTGTGTGTTATATTCCCAGGTTCCCATGGTAACCCAGACCGAGTTCTGCCAGGGGAGAACCATGCGCTGGGCACTGGCCTGGAGTTTCTATGACGACGTATCAGTTCCGGTAAGGTGGGACACGCTGTGTGCTTGGAACTTACAGAAGTACGACCAAAGCAGCACATTTTAAAACGTGAGGTGAGGTGAGGAGTAGAATACCAGGAGTGGTGGAGCCCTGCCCTCTGGTCTCCTCAGCTGACAGTCCTCCCTTAACCCCCCCCCCCCACCCTCCCCCCCCCCACCCTCCCCCTCGGAGTGTTCCAGGGCTGTGCTACCAGATCCACCTGCTGCATAATGTTCCTAAACTCTGACACTTCCTCAATAATGCATGTGAAGGTCCGCCCCTTCCTCCTCGTTTCCAGCCCATTCCATTAGACACACTTAACATGCGCCCTCTGGGGAGACGTCGGTGTCCCTTTAATTTGCTGTATCCAGGCAACAGTTGCCGTGGCAGGAGGGGTGTGCTCAAGCCATTCCATCCTGGGACGGAGAAAGAGAGACGACAGACAGGCACAATGAAGAAGAGGTGGCAGAGGGGACAACAAAGCTTGAAATGGTTTGAGGAGGAAACAGGAAAACATAAAGAAACGGGTTCAGCGTGCCGCTGTCTGGAACAGGGGGGCGGAGCTTCCTGCTCTCTGTAGTCGTTTTGACCCTTTTCAACATTACAGGCAGCTGAGCAGAAAGATCGGCCTACATTTCTGCAGCCCTCTTCCCCCTCCATCCCCCTCCCTCCTTCTCCCCCCTCCCTCCCCCTTCTCCTACACCTCCCTCCCCTCCCCCCTTCTCCTACACCTCCCTCCTGCTCCCTCCCCCTCCATCCCCCTCCCTCCCCCCTTCTACACCTCCCTCCCTCCCCCTTCTCCTCACCTCCCTCCCCCTTCTCCTACACCTCCCTCCCTCCCCCTCCTCTACACCTCCATCCCTCCCCCTCCTCCTACACCACCTTCTTATCACACCCCCCCCGTAGAGGAGGGGGGAGGAAAACGGAGTGATTTGTCCACCTGTGTGTGTGTGTGTGTGTGCGCGTGTGTGTGTGAGAGAGCTCCCACGCTTAAGTCTACATGCATGTGTTTCCACACATGACTGACTGCACATCGCTGCTTGCACGACAGTATGTCCACACGGAACACGTCCTGTCGTGGGGGCTCGCGTGATTGGCTGACAGCTCACACATGGATACACGGGACCTGACCCCTTGAAGGTTTCCTGAGCAGGCGTGGCTGTGTGACACTGCACTCACTAGCTGTGACCCTCACCATCACCATCAGCAGTACTCTGAGCCAAGATGACCTCATCGATACCAGTGACATCACACTGCTGCTGATGGATGTCTTATCCAGGCAGGGAGACTCAGTGGAGGATTTGACCAGAGACTGGGATAAGAGTCACATTCTCTCACTACAGGGAACAAGAGTGGAGAGATTAGGGGGGGAGAGGGAGAGAGAGACTGAGAAACTGTGTAACACAACAGAGAATGGGAAAACAACAAAGCTGTAAGCACGTATAACAACGTTGTTGTTGTGGCCTTATTGTTGTGTTTGGTCTCTGAACACTGTGTGACTCTAGAAGACTCGTGGCAGAAAGTGTGTGAGGTACTCCGCTTTCCAGGGTGGATTTACAGTCAGGGGGTCAGGGGTCAAACCTCCAGTGCCTGAGGCATGGGGGCCCAGAGGGGGGGGGTGGAAATACTCGAGTGGAGTGGAGGGGCAGGAGAGGTACAGACTTCTGCCATAGAGATACAATTACCATTGGGTGTGTGTCTGTCTGTGTGTGTGTGTGTGTGTGTGTCTGTCTTTTTGTGTATGCACTCATGGACACATGCTTTTCAGTCACAGAGAGGTGGGTAATTGAATAATGGCTCTTTACCTGGAGAGCCTGTCTGTGTGATGGCTGAGCGCAGGCTCCTTGTTGTCAGGATTCTGGAGAGGGCTTCTCCAAACGGAGCCGAAAAGTGAGGTGTGGTCATAAAAGGCTTTCACCACAGCCTGCCGTGTCTGTGGATGTGTGTCAGTGAGTCAGATAAATAATGGAAAGAGAGAAAGAGGAGTAGATATGATTCTCAGGGGAGGAGGGGACTTAAAGGGGTAGACACATCAGACTAGAGAGAGAGAGTGTGTGTGCGTGCGGGCGCATTTTGCATTTGTGAGACTTCAGAACAAGGTTCTCTCTTTGTTTGTAAATGTGTTTCCTTCAGTGTTCTTGTAGCTGTGTGGATCCATGTATGGGTGCTTGCACACAAAGGCAGGCTTGTCTTGATGGATTGTATTGATTTCCCTCCATCTCCTTTGAGCTGGGGAGGGGGGAGGGGTGGGGGGGGGGGGTTACAGAGCAGAGAGGCATTTGGAAACAATAGGAAATACGTGAAGCAGCTCTAACAAGGCCTTCCAGACTAGACACTGTCTACACGCTCACTCACTCCTCTAATAAACACTCTGTGGGGTCATGAATTAAACACAGCAGGCTTCATTAATGGTTTACATCCTCTGTCTAATGACCTTGTCCCAGTGTAACACTAGAGCTGATCATAGGTTCGTCAGAAGGTCACAGACTGGTCAGTCTTTGTTTAATTTGTCGGTCAGTTAGTCATATTATCTGCTGTGTGATTCCAGGCCTGCACCATGATCCATTGCTGACTCTGGAACAGCTGAAGCAGGCTGGCCTGTCGCTGTGTCTGTGGGGAAGTGGATTCAGCAGGGGTGACTGTATGGGGACATGCTTAGAGGAAGAATGCTTCCACCATAGCAGCATGACACCAGTGTCAGCATCGAGGCAGCCTGCCTCAATGTCATTAGAGGTTAAAAGATGTGGAGGAGGCTCCCTCGTGTGGTGTGTTGGAGTACTGCAGCATACATTTGTACGGCTTTGCTGTGTAATACATTTCTTTTGGGGGGGGGGGGGGGGGGGGGGGGGGGGGGATTCTTGATTGGCCCGTGCTGTGCTAGTGTGGGTGGATCCAAGGTGTGTATTGGTGATCATGTGACCCCACGTGAGAGTCACAAAGAGGCTGAAACTGTCTCAAGTTATTTTAGATATGTGAAGAATGTTGTTGGAATGGAATGTGTCAAGACAAGAATCTTTCTCAGTCAGAATCAATACTCAGTAAGTAATAAACGCATAGTACCTGTATAAAACTACCTGAAAGAATACAATTGATGTTTACCTGCTCCAACACACCTGATTCCATCAAATAGAATCATTATCTAGCTCTGTAGAATCCTGGTAATGAACATACATTAGAATGAGGTGTGTCGGAAGGGGGAAACATCTAAAACATGCAGGCAGTGGTCCCTGAGGACCTGGGTTTGGGACCATAGGGCTACAGTATTCTGAACATGCCCATGTGTGTTTCCTGTGGTCAGTCTCCCCCCAGTAAGAAGCGTAGATTGGAGAAACCTCGGAAGCCCCTGTCCTTCCTGCTGCTCCAGCCCACCCTCAGGGAGTTCCAGGCTCAGGCAGCCTCTATAGGGTGCACGTCCAGCAGCATGGTGGACACCATCACTGCCTGGGTGGAGAAGATCCTCACTGACCTACGGGTAAGAGTATAGCCCTTTAAGAAATAAACTAAACAGGGACAAAAAACTGATGACTACGTGATTTGGAAAGGGTGAGAGAGAGAGAGATTATGGGGAGAGAGACTAAGAAACACTGAGTGAGAATGGGAAAACAAGATAGCTGTTAAAAGAATGGGTGGGGGGAAAGGGGGGGGGTACGACAACTGGACCTTTGTTGTTGTTGTGGCCTTGATGTTGTGTTTGATGGTGAAGTGATTTTGGACTGGTAAAAGATGTCAGTCAAATGTAATAAGTTCCCCTAAAAGTGACCTAGCAGAAGCCTAGATACACTCAGAATGTTTGGTCTCATGCATCCCTGCAGATCCAACACAAGAGGGTTCCGTGTGGGAAGAAGGAACAGAGTTTGGTTCTGACCGCTGTGGAGAACACCTGGATCCACGGGAGACAGAAACGCCGTGACAAGAACCGCCAACTCCGAGAAATACCCCGAGCGCTTCCTGGAGCCGGGTCGAGTCCTGCGCCCATCACAGCTCCGAGCTCCCAGACCCAGCTGCCCCCCACACACAGCCAGGAGGAGCCAGACAAACCTGCTGCTGCTGCTCCCACTGACCAGCAGCTGTCTGGACATATGGAGGCGAATGGGGTCGACTCAAAGGGGAAAAGTGAGGGTGAACCTCAGATAAAGGAAGCAGGTTGCGTCCCTAAAAAGGAAAATTCCCAGGATGTCAACATGGAGTCTCGTATATCAACAACACCACCCAAACACACACTGTCAGCACCAATCACTGAACAGGAAGACCTCGTCACCCCGTCACTAGCAGAGCTCACCAGCGTACAGGAAGTGGAAGCTGCCACACAGGATGCAGTATCATCAGAGCGGCCCGTAAGCCCCACAGTACAACACTTTCTATTCAAGAGCCTGGTCAATATTAAGATGGAGGAAAATGATGTTGCTGTAGAGATGAACTGGATGGAGGGGCAAACTAAGGATCTGATGAACCAGCTGTGTACTTACATGAAGAACACTCTCTATAGAATTGTGGCCAGGCCCTAGTGCACCATCATGCCAGGGGAGCGGACAATTACTGAGCCAAATGGAAGTTTTGTTTCTGGGCCATTTTTGCGTTTAGATTCATCTTAATTTTACAGAACCGTTGCCTTAGCGACATGTTATGCTATTAGGCATAAAATTAACTGTTGTGATCCTCAGTTATTTGTAATAAATGTATTTTAGTACATATTCGTACAATTTATTGAGTTTTCAAAAATGCAGTTTTAACAATCAGCCACCAGAGGGCATCACACGCATTCAGAACTCATTTTATGGAAGTGAGTCTCGCATTTGTGAATGGTTTTTCTTTAAAGATAAAATTAGTGAGCAATGCAAACTAACTGATATATTCCATGATTGATGATTCTTCTCAAATAATACTCCTAAATATGCAGGATGCCCTGCGATCTCCTCTAGTGTCAGTTCAGTTCTGTCCTGTAATGGGGTTGCAGCCAGCATGCTTCCTGCAGGGGTGGAAAAACAGGAAAAGTGACCTCTGGGCTCGTGCTGAGTCACATGCATGTGTTTCACTCACGCGCGGCACCAGGGGAACACCAGGACTTTGACTTGTGATGGTCATGTGATGATGAGCAAAAAAAAAACAACACAGTATTGTGAGTATCAGCAGATGATGCTGTGTCTGGCAGTCAGTCACATCCGAGAGGTCTGTCTCAAGGGAACTAGTGAAAAATATGTTCCATGGGCGTTTAATAACCCTTAAATCATCCCACTTCTGAAGGGAGTTCAGTCGCAGTAGTTAGGATTTGTGCTGTTATTTGTCTGACCTCTCCAGCCAGTACCTGAACTCTCCATCCAGTATCCACAGGATTCTGTACAGCAGAAGTCTCAGAGGAAAGGAACTTCAAGGAGAGTTTTGATATATTCAATTGTAAACTTGCACAGGTGCACTTTAGGCTACTTTATGCAACCCAGACATTGGTTTTATGTGTCTGTACTTGTGCAACTGAGTAATTGAATTGTAGACTACATAATGTTATAGCCCACAAGGTACCATAAAGGATGGAAGTGTTAAGTGGAAGTCTCTGCCCATGTGTGGATCCAAGACCTTATTGTCTCTGTGATGATTGGTTGTGAATTCTCTCTGTATGTTAATGAAATGTAAATTGACTGCAGTGAGTGGTCACAAACAAATTGTGGCATAAAGTCCATGATAGCGTATTAATTCAGCTACAATGCTGCTTTTTTTAAGCACGATAATTACTAAGAATTTTTTAATAACTATTTTTAAGAATTGTCTTGGGGAGGAAACAAAATATGATTTGTTCACCAATAAAAAAATAAGGCAAATGCAAGTTCAAGATGTCGTGGGATTTGACAGTTCGTTCCATGTGGCCCTGTCTCTGTTTTCTATGTTTCTCTGTAGTGTGTGGAGGGTTAATATAACAGTGGGAGGCCTCCTACATGCTGCTTTTGGCCCTGATTTGTTTCCTAGTTCTCTCAGCGCCATCTTGTTGCAACTCCTCTACGTATGTTGAAGAGTTTCTACGAGGGGGCATCCTGTTCCCCTTTTCTGCAGTGGACCAGACTGGGTTGTAATCACGCTCAAACAGAAAGTACATACATTCAAAAACTCAAAATTAATATTCCCAAAAAATATATATATATTATTTACAACTGGATTGAAATGAGCATCGAAACGCTTTTAGAAGCAGCCAAGTTTTTGGAATTGCAAGCCCAGCAACAACAGAAAGCACGTGGTAAGTAAGGCTTGTTTTATATATATTTAATATAAATGCGTGGTTATCAGAAGTATCATTTTGGTATGTTGGGAACTGAAGCACTACCATTGAACGTAAGGTGTCCGATGTCTGGTTCAAATAGTAAGGGGATTGACTGTATGGGATGCTCCTTGGCTCTATGTAGTCTTAATCTCCTGTCATTTTGTATATGGATATCTTTTATTAGACACATTTTTAAATGCCCATTGAGATGGTACACACACGCATCTTATTGCATCTCTTTCGTTGGAAGTCGTCACTCAAATACCACCTTACTATGAGTCTTTGCCTCATTCTTTTTTAATTATTTTATTTAGAATAGTTAATCACCTTTTAGTTGTGTTGACAATGCTGTGTAAATTGTTAGTTTTGCGGAGTTTACTCGTTTCTGGAAAGTAGAATATTTCCCTGACACGACATGACCCAGCGCGTGAATACTGCAGTCCGCGCGCCGAACCATGTTTATGTGCAACATGGACTCAACCTTGATATCCTGGCTAAGATGGAGATTTCTTTATCAACATTTAGCTAATATGTGCCTTTCGAAGTCTTTATCAGTGTGTATCTTTCACACAAAAGAACGTAGATGTGTTGTAAAGGGCGGTGGCGACGGGAGTGCCTCCATAATGACCTGACACAGCCGGGGTGTCAGATGACGCCGCCTGCAGGTTTCCCTCTGAGCGCGTGCTTGTCGAACGGAATTCCAGATTCCTTCTATAACTTCCTTAATTCTCACTAATATTAAAACACATATTTTGTCGTCATAGTTTTTATAAGTGTATTTATTGGATGGGTACGTATTTGTTAGTGCTCGTGACGTGTGTAAAGGCAGCCACGCCCCATGTCTGCATCAACCCGGGCAGGGACCGCCCCTGTCCCCACGTGCATGCCAGACACTCCTGCCTCCAGTAGAGTTCCCTGCCTCCCCTCCCTGCCTCCCCTCTCTGATCTGTAGTACAGGTCATGTGTAAAGGAAAGTAGGCCACTGTCTCTCCCCTACTTCTCTATAATGGGATTCAGTTATATAATGCATGACTAGCTTGCTTTTTTTTTGGTAAGAATATTTTAACAACTATCTAGTGCATAATTCAATAAGTCAATTTAACAGTATATTTGTTTTCCTTTATTGTGATTCCATCTAAAACTAATGAATGAAAAGTGCATCAAAATACAGGACATGTCATATAACACACAACAAGAAATGAAAAGTAATACAAGTAGGCAGTACATTTAGAAGTCTGGTAGTAGCACTTTTACTTCCAGAGAAACAAAAATGAGTTTGGCTGATTGAGGAACAACACAAGCTCAAGTTATTCAGTTAGCTTCAGCTTTGGACATTTTATTTTCATATAAATGGGAGGTTTACAGCTGGTATGATGTTGTTACTTTCAGATGACTTAATTAACACTGGTCTCACTATATCTGTGGGTTTGTCTGAGACGTATGCATTTTGAATTGTGATTGGCCTGTGATAAACATTGCCGTGGGCGTAATGCTCTGCACCCCTCTTGCAATGGCGGAATGAATCAGGCCATGACAACGAAGGAACATAGTGTAGCATGCTGAGATATCTCTGCTCCGCCCCTTTCCAATATAGAAGACTGCACCTTGTGTCTGAGCGTTCTAACATCACTGCTGCCATAGCAACTGGTCACCCCTATACCCCAGCATCTACACATTGAGCAGGAAGTGACTTGTCTGGAGGGTGGGGGCTCAAATGTGATTGGTTAACACGACTGCTGGGATTTCAACCCCCTCTTTTTACTGCAAAGAAAAGGCACATTATTGAACCTCTTTGTCGATGTATTGTCTAGGCATGTCTGTCAGTTAATTTATTTTCAAATAACCCTGAAGCCAGATTAATGTCAAAGAGTTCAGATAAATCGTTTTCCTTAATCCGCATGCATATTATCTAATTGGTTGTTTAAAAAAAAAAAAACATTTATAAGAAAGATGAATAAGAACTTGTATAAGGTGCTTAGAGTGGAATTACAGAGAAACGCTTGCAACACCAAGTACCTTTCTCCAGGCAAATTCTCACAGTGAACTGTGACTAGATGTACAAGCAACCAGTGACCTGTTTTCCAGAGCACCTTGTTGACTTACCCCTCAACAACTAGTTGATTTTTAATTAACGACTCTCTGTGAAGGTCGAATCCCATGTGTTGTTGTGACGCTTCATAATAAGCAGCATTTGACTTTACATTTTCAGTGTTTTTTTTGTAGTTTCTCCAAATATGAGATTATTAGTAGAGTTAACGATACATGTAGATACTTGTTGGTATTGAAATATGAGGTACTTTAATATATAAGGTCCATGTTGAGTGGCTGGAAGCTACATTATTTATTGGTTTCTATAGCTGCCAAAGACAGAGTAAGGTCTTTGATCACAGGTCTGTTGTCTTGACGTCAGAGCAGGAAAAGCCCTCTAGAGACAAGGGAAGTAGGACTCTGGTATCAGATTTCCATTCAGACTTTTTACAACAGTAACTTGACCCCTGAGCATGTGCTTGTTGAGCTCCAAGTTGAACTTGATATTAGTTGACGACACATGGAGTACATGATGTACCATCGGGAATGACTCATAAAAATCTTCTGAAACGTGTCGGGTATCCCTGCGGTCAGAATGACCTGGAGTCAGGAAGGGATCAGAGGTCATTCTTCCTTCTTCAGCATTCCAATTTGGAGTTCTTCTGCTAAAGCCATGTTGTCACTGTTCTTTTTTTATACACATATCTGTTTACTTCATGTCAAGTATACTTTAAGTATACTTTTATTGTAAACATTGAAGTTCAAAAGTGCCTTTGTAGTTCAATTGCTCTGTATCCTGTGTTGCTTTGCTCCACAGAGGAGAATGAGTTGAGAGAAAAACTGCACCTCGAACAGCTGGCCAATCACAGGCGTGCTGATGTCACCTATACGTCGCCTATTCGGATGAACCATGTGACCAGAGTGGCAGAGCCACAGGCGGCGCATCATCCTGTCCCGGTTCCCCCGCTGCCTCCACCTTTGATGCCCAGAACCATCATCCCTGCAGTGACCTCCAATCATACAGGCTCGCCCACTCCTCCTGTTAAAACATCATCTCCCCCAGCCAGCCACCACCTTGCCTCCCCCAGAAGGGACCCCAGTTCCCCGCAGGGCCACTGTGCCCCCCTGCCCTTCTCGCCTCAGTTGAAACCTGAATGTTCACCGTCAGCACTTCCGTCTGGAAACCACAAGCAGCATGTTCACCCACAGCTGGTCTCTCCATCGGGGACCCCAAAGCTACAACAGTCGCCCCACCTCGTGGTGTACCCGGGCTCCATCGTTGCATCTCCCCAGCATGCCTTACTTCCCCAGCCTGGGCCCCCGGCACCGCAGGCTCCGATGCAGACCAGCCCGGTCAGTCGGGGCAGCCCTCCCGACGACGGCCGCCTCCTGGATAAGAAACGTCCTGGAGGGTGAGTCTAAACACGCGTCAGCGGTCCAAGGAGATGGGTTGGTAGACCCTTTCACTGGTGCTATAAGCATTCAGACGGTCTTCACACTTTAAGTCACATCCCTTTTATTTGTAAATAGCACTGACTCTGAACGTATGTTGGGTGGTAAGGCACCACAGGTAAATTGACATCACATGAAAAACAGTATTTTGAGAGGAATTGAAGGACTATGAATGAGTGGCTTGGTAATGGCTAGGCGATGAAGCAGCCCGTATTGTCTTGAGTAACAGATGATGGGGTACTAGTCCTTCTGCAGTTCAGGACATCAAATCTTTAATGCGCTCCGATCTGTGCTTTTACAGGGCAGGTACAAGAGAAGTACATAACAAGCTTGAGAAGAACAGGTGGGTGCATCTCCTCTCCCATGGTTGCCTTTGAGATGGAAGATCTGTGAGCTATATGTCCAGGTCAGCTAAGGTTATGGGGAGCTCAGGTGTACAAACGGGTTGCTTGCTTTGTCCGAAACTTTGAAATCACTCTTTTTCAAATTTAGCCTTGAACTAAAATTTAGCATTATCAATGTCCTGAATAGTATGTGTTTCCGCATTGTCGGGTTATACTCAACAGATGACAAATCAGTAGTGCCTTACCTCTACCAGCTTTGTAAAAAAACAAAACAAACAACAACATTTAGTCCCAACACCAAGTATCCAATAATAAATATCACACTCACAAAAGGAATACAGCTGCTGTCCTAACGCCTGTGTTCCTTATCTTTACCCTCTCTCCCTCAGACGGGCTCACTTGAAGGAGTGCTTCGAGACGCTGAAAAAGAACATCCCCAATGTAGACGAGAAGAAGACCTCCAACCTGAGTGTCCTGAGAAGCGCTTTGAGATACATCCAGGTAAGCAGCATCTGCTTAGGGGGGTCAGATGGCTCAACGGTTAAGGTGTTGGCCTCATGATCGGAAGGTTGTGAGATCGAGCCCCGGCTGTGGCTATGTGATGTTGTGTCCTTGGGCAAGGCACTTCACCATACTTGCCTCAGGGAAAAATGTCCCTGTACTTGCTGTAAGTCGCTTTGGATAAAAGTGTCTGCTAAATGAATAAATGTAAATCTGCACACTTAGCCACACAGCCTGAACTTTGTTCCCACATAAAAAAACAGTTGTAATTGTAGCATTACAGAAGGTACATCTTGTCTTTCTTTTCTTTGGGAATGACTTGTGATTCTGACACGGATAGGGAGGGAGGCTGAGTGGTGAGGGTGTTGGGATAGTATTCAAAAGTTCACTGGTTCGAACACCGGCTGTGCCAACATGACGTTGTGTTCTTGGCCAAGGCACTTCACCCTACTTGGCTCAGGGGGGAATGTCATGTCCCTGTACTTACTGTAAGTCACTCTGGATAAGAGCGTCTGCTAAATGACTCAATGGAAATATAAATGGATAGGCAGTGTATGATAAGAACAAACACCACTGTGAAGATATGAAGGTGTTGTTGCCACACCTTATGTATTTTATTATTTATGTTCAAACACATTGTTTACTGTCTGCCGAGGACTTGTAGTTACACAGCTGTCAGCATGGAAGCTGAGGAAAATAGGGCAGTACGAGTACATAACCCATGTTACCCAATCCCTCTGCGTGTGGAAACAGTGTGGAGTTAGTATCGCAGACCACTTGAAGACTTACCCTACTCAAGAGTGCCCCCCCCCCCCCCTCCCTCTCTCTAAACAGCTGAGCAGGACTTGGTGTATTTAAAGCACATGTACGAGAAAACAAACAGCCTCCTGCTCCATTTTCCACTCCCTCCGTCCTCCATGTCGATTGATTTAATCCTTCAAATTCGGCAAATGGGAAGTCAACCTTTCAAGAAGAGGACATGTTTATAACATGGAACATTACAGTTTGTATAATCAGTATTTTTTTTAAACCCAGTTTTGAATTGGGGCTGTGGCTACGTCTGGATTTTTTTTACAAGTTTATCCTGATTAATCAGAAATAAATCATATAAATATCTCTCGGTAAAAGTACAGCACATGATACTTAACTGTTACTAAGGGAACGGGAGCACTATGTCCTGCTGTGTCATGCACTATCCAAGCTGATTTCTGATTGGTTCTTATGTTCTGGCACGTTGGAGGCGGGAGAAGGGAGGATGGGAGGGGGAGGAAGGGGGGAGGGAGGGGGGGGGGGGGGAAGCACAACGTGTGCTCTGTCGTCTTGACATGGGCGCTGTACGGACGCGTGTCTTGGCTGCACGCGCCCCTCTCAGCATGGCTCCTCTGGTTACCCCCCCCTCCCCCCCCTCAGGGAAGGTGGGAGGGGGCAGTCTGCAGATATGACCTGAGCTTTAGGAGAGAGGATTGAATAAAAAGGATTAAGAGCGAGGATTACTTATGATTTGATTCATCTTTCCTGACGTTCATTCTGTCAGAGAATGAGCTAAATCCTGTCGTCACAGCGCTGAACATGACCTTTTAGTCTGATTGGCGAGACGGAACTTTTTCTTTCTTTTTTTCATTTTGAGTATGCCTGAGTTAGCCAATCAGCTTCTCAATGAGTTCAACTTCCTTGTTTCCTTTTCCACGAATTGCTTTAAAATAGTCCGAGATTTAATCAAACAAGGAACTGGAGCACTTTAGGCAAGGAGATTTCCAAGAAGGATGTGAAGTCTTGATTGTGTCTGGGTTTAATTCTTAAAAAATGCGTACTTTGACTAGTGCTTTCTTGTGAAAAAAGAAATACATTCTCTTCTCAAGCTTTCTCATTTTCCTTGGAATTTATTGAACATTAGCTGACCTAGTTACTGTCATCCTAAGGCCTGTTAAAATGGCCGTGTTTGTGCGGCTGAATACACATTGTGTGCTGCTGGCTCAAGCTTGGGAAACCGGAGAGATCTAGGCTCCTCCCTCCTACTCATATTCTCTCTCTCTCTTTCTCTGTCTGAGTTCCTGTTGTCTCTCTCCCTCCCTCCCTCCATCCTGTCTCACTTTGAACTCCTGAGCCACATGAGCACTGAGCACATGGCTAGCCTGAGCCTCGTGACGTCACTCCCCCTCTCTCCCCCCCTCTCCCCCGCCCAGCCCTGGAAGAACCCAGGCTTAGCCACAGCGCTGAGCGCTAACTGAACAGAACACACAGTCGTAAACACAAAGCTTGGTTTGGTCACCTCCTTTCAATGTTTAAGCCTAACAAATCTGACGGAACCAGTTTAATCCGGTTATAAATAGTGTTTTCATGTGGTAGTGTTGACTAATACGGCTCTTAATAGGGTGCCACAGGTGGCTTATTTCACAGTGTTTTGAGCATAATGGTGGTCTGGAAAGCCTCCCTCTTGCCACATAAAATGTTTAGGGTTTTGTAATGAATGACCAAAAACGTTAACGGTCATGCCCCTGGCAACCTATTTGAAAAGATTCATTTTGCGGTTTGCTCAAATTCACTCGGCCAAGGGACAAAATCTCTGCTCATTGTCCTCCATTGTGCAAAGAAATCACAGGAACTGGAGGCTTTTCTTCTTTAAACCTCCATCTGGAAGGTTCTACATCTTCGTAAGGGGTTGCTGTGAAGTAGGTTACTGATTTACCCATTTCCCGAGAAAGGAGTTGGCTTTAACAACGTACAGCCTCATTTAAGACCGTAGTAACTAGTACTTAAGCTACTTGAGTTTTTGTCAGCACACTCCTTTTGATTAAAGTCTGGGTCAGGATATCCTTGTGGGTAGAAAAGCTAGCTTCTAGTGGAAAAAAAATAAAATAAAAATCTCATGATGAAAATATCCCAGTCTGGTTTAGCCTATTATTGTGGTGGCAGGAGAACCTGAAGTTCCTGTTCCATCCACTGGAACAGTGAGGAGACGAGGGGTTTACGGTTACGAAGCAGCACAAATGCCAGTCAGATGATCTCCTTCCTTCAGACCAGGTGCTTCAGCAGAGCAGCATGTCTGCAACGTGGCTGCTTCTTAGCGTAAGCCCTGTGCAGTCTGCTCTCCGCTGCATGAGTGAGTCAGTGGGTGAGCGCTCCCTCCCCTCCCCTGCCCGGTTCCCCTCGCTCCGCAGGGCCATGTGCTCAGCACTCACATTGCATGTGACCTGCATGCGTCTTGTTTACCTACTTCACACGTTGCCACGCTCTGCTTTCCTCCACAGAACAGAGCGTGCAGCTTGACGCGTCGGCGTGTTTCTCATTATCAGTCCTCCTGATGAAAACCTTCATGGTTGACTCCTGCCCTTAACTAGTTTCAGGTGTAACTACATGGCTTGGTATCTAAGTAGCGTGGGTGTGTAGTACATATGTACGTGTGTATTTTACGCTGCTTCCTTGGAGCATTTCCCCTCCATGGCTGCTGTGTGTGTGTTGTAGAGCAGTTCAGTGGGTCTCAGTGCTTGTGGAGCATAGCTCCCTCCCTCAGACTGTGACTCACAGAGCCAGGCATGCCCAGCTGTGGCAGGAGGGCCGGATGTTGCAGCATGTGTGAGCGCCCAGCAATCAGCAACGTGCCGACGATGGAGAGGGACTCGCTTCACGCGTGTTCATCTGTGCCACCAGATCATGGAGAAGAAATCCAAAGCGACTCATGTCAAACCTGTCTGTTCTGCCACCATTACAGCTGGTGCGTCGGGACAACATGCGCGTCACCATTATAAGGTTGCCAAGGAAACAATGGTGTTTTTTTCAGCTGTTGCCTTGACAACAAAAGGGGGGGGACGCCGATATTTCATTTCATTAGACAAAGACGCTGCTGTGACAAACCTGGAAGTGGTGGGTTCTCAAGTGGATGTGATTGGAGCAGAGCTCTACAGCCATTCTTAAGAGGTTTATATAGTTGAACTTCACACACAGAAGGATAAACATGTTGTGGTTGTATTTGTGTAAGGCGTTGGGTTAAGGTTAGCAAACCCTGTTGTTTACTGAATGAGCATTGTGTGGATTGTGTTATCGCCGATAGTTTTGTTAGCTATTCTAACCGATATAGTGCGACTGTATCGTAGCCTGTTGGATGTCTTTTTTATTTTTTATTCAATACAACTTGTTGAGGAGCTCAGGCATGCAGATTAGCCATGTTTAGATCAGGGATGAGGACGGTGAAGTCACACCAGGAACCTTGTAACGGAGGGTTTGCGTGATGTGACAGTATAGCAGAACAGACTGTAATCCTGGATAAAGGTTGGAGGCAGGCACAGAATTAAACAGAACGCCTTTATGGCCTATTTATACTTCCACACAGTGCTGCATGTTCAGGCACATGGTATGCAGACTGCTACTCTAAGTGCTACATTAGAGACGGCTGCATAAACAAAAACAGGAAGTCCAGCCTTTGAGCTCCCGCAGATTTATGACTCATCGTGTCACTCTGTGTTGGATTGGGCAATGATCTAAAAAATAAGAAAGGGGGGGAGGGGGTTAGCATGTGAACCCAACCTAACCCAGATTTACCAATCTGATTTACTCCTTATAGCTCTTTTTATAGTCGTATTATTTTGGTGGCTGTGCTAGATCTATATTAATCTCCTACAGTGGCACAGTGTGTTTGAACCGTGTTCTTTAATGGTTTTCCTGCTGGCCTGCCTCCTCCGGTGTGTTTGTTCCTGGGTCAGCTGACTAGGGAGGGGAGACGGGGTCAGGGCTCCTGCCTGGAAGCTCCTCCCTCTTACCGCACTACTTCCTGCTCTGACCATATCCCCCTGTGTTGCACAACGTCTGTCATCTTAGTTCAGCTTAATTAACAAAACTTTTAGAACTTTATAAAAGTGTATGTACATTTTAGAAATCATTTTATTTTTGCCGTTTTTACAAACAACTTCTCAAGCAGTGCCAGAAGCAGCTGTGTGTTGTAGTGTGGCTGTTCCTTGTTTGAGGACTATGCAGTTTCTTCTACTGACCTCGCTTCCTTCCTCCACAGACTCTTAAGAGGAAAGAGAAGGAGTACGAGCATGAGATGGAGAGGCTGGCGCGGGAGAAGATCGCCACGCAGCAGCGGCTCGCTGAGCTGAAGAACGAGCTCAGTCAATGGATGGACGTGATGGAGATCGACCGCGTTCTCAGACAGACCGTCCAGCCTGAGGATGACCAGGCTTCAACCTCTACTGCTTCAGGTACGAAGGACGGCCCTCGGTCGAGTTCATGATTGACAAGTGAAATGTCTCAATTTACTCGTAACATATTCTTGAAGGAAAAAAAAATAAAATACATCGCTGTTCTTTACTTGACAGAGGGAGAAGAAGAAATCATGGAGGACGACTTGGAAGATGAGCTTATGACAGAAGCTCCCACTGCCTTATCCACAGTGCCTAAAGCCATGCATTCAGAGCTGTGCAAGACTGTCACCCCAAACCCCACTACCTCCTCCATCATCAACAAACACATTTCCATCCAGCACAAGACCCTCATCCCCCAGCCTCCACTCCAGCCTCTGATGACCCTCCCCCAGTCCCTCTCAGCCCACGCTACGCTGTCTGTCACGACGTCAGGTGTCCCCAGCACCCCTATCCAGGCCCTTCTGCCTGCCCAGACACACATGGTCACCACACCCAGCCTCCAGCCCACCGTCATCGCCCACGCCGCCGCCTCCCACGCTTCGGTCATCCAGGCCGTCAGTCACGTCATCCAGGCCAGCGGTCACAAGCACTTTGCACACCTTGCCCCTTCTTCAAACTCCATGCCCATTAGTCACATCACAGTACACCCGGTGACTCACCTTGGGCAGCACATGTCCTCCATCTACCCCCAACCTGTGGCTGTGACGCAGCCTACCATGGTGAGCCACATTGCCCACACCCTTACCCATGCCCAGGTCAACGGCACAGCTTCCAGCCAGCCTGCTGCCGCCCTCCTGGGCAAGCAGACAGCAGTTGGCACGCAGGTTGTGACCCATCACCAACAGCTGGTTGGCCAGACTGTTCTAAACCCTGTGACTATGGTGACCATGCCCTCGTTCCCAGTCAGCACCCTTAAGCTAGCGTGAGCTGGTAGAGAAATGGGCCAAAAACGAGATGGAGACATGACCTACAGTCCTGAACTGTGGAGATAAACAGCCGACCACACTGATGGAAATGAGCTTTGAGCTAGGAACTGGAGCAGGCAGGCAGGCAGACAGACAAACAGGCAAAAACCAGTCTTCATACTTGTGCTACATGTTAACCCAGTGGCATTACGTCTCGTGACTCGGAAACATTCCAAATGAGTAACTTACTGAAAAGTGTATTCAGTCTATGTTTTTAATCATGTGAGGAGTTTAAAGAAGGTCTTTGTTCAGGTGTCAGGATGTGTGGATCTTTGTATGATGTCCATGGTCTGAAGTTTGAATACAGGGCAGCGGAGATCGTTTAATTCAGCTTCACTGACTGGCCTGGTCTCAGCTTATATCTAGAAAAACAGATATACTGAAGGAAGATTAAATAACTTTTTAATTGAAGAACTGTACACATTCACTTACTACAGTCATCATGCCTAACATGTTAGCCTTGCATATCTATTCAATAACTTTGGGCCACACCACTGTTGGCAGTGATGGACTCGGGGGAGGGGGGAAGAAGGAGAGAGTGTGTGTCAGAATAAGTAGGCGCTCAAACTGCCATAAAGGAGCACATTGTGAATGTGATTTACAGTCTCCTCCCCTTTTCCAGAAAGGCACATGGCTGCAGAGTGGGAAGTAAAACCTGACCTGAACCGCTCTGCTGGCTCTGCGGTGCCATGTGCCCTTTCAGTGTAGCACACAGACGCCCTCTGCTGGTAGAATAGTGTATGTTCACCCAGCAGGGGACCAGAGATTCTGTGATTGCCTTGAACTTGATGAGCAATCTGAACAGTGGGCTCCAGGCTGTATTCGAGTCTAAATCAAATGTAGGAGCCAAAGCATTCGTTCATCCACAGATTAAGGATATTTCCGATGTGTGAGCAAAAATTTGACTAAAAAACAGGATTGATTTGGGCAGATAAGTCACATAAAAGTATGTTTTTGTGTGTTAACATCTAATAGTAGATGTCTTGTTTTTCTGCATGTTTGATTATTGAGTTGGTTTATTGGCTGTCTTATTGAAAGATGTCCCAGTTAAGAGTTGATTGTGTAGCGATTTAGTGAATGTTATGGCTAATAATTGGGATATATGGATGTAGAGAACAACTAATCTTGGTTTTAGATAGTATGCTTTGTGTGCTACGCATTCATGTGTGGCAAATTACTGTGTGGGGGCAGATGACTGTTCAGGGAGAGACCACCACATGCAGAGCCGTACCTTTCTGTTTCTGGGAATCTACCCAGAGCTTTTCTTGGAACTTTTGGTTCCTTTTACTCATCTTGACCAGCTTATGTTTCAGATATGGTGCATTATATTGAGGTTGGTGTTTAAAGGCATCAGACAGCAGCTCTCCAGGGCCGAGGTAGCACTGCCCTGGGTAAGACTGAGCCCTGAACGCTCTCGTCTCATTCCCTCTCGAGTCGAGTCGTCCAGGACTTACAGGTTGTTTTTAAAACTCATCCTTCAAGCCAGGGAACCACCTCTGTGTTATGTCTGACCTGTAACTTTTGAAGCACCGTCATCTGCAACTCAATGGCCCCTATTAAAAGCATAGCTAGTTTACAACTCAACAGTAAAACAAGCACGAATATGACCTCGTACTGGCTCAGAGGATATCATGTAAGCAGAAGTGTGTGTCACAGGGGACGACAATGGAGGTGTCATTCTTATGTCTCTGGTTTTAATTTTTTTTTTTTTTGTCTGATCACAGTGTATGTACAGATGTCTGTGTTAAAGATTTGAATGTTTACTGTTTTTGCATGTAGCTTGGTAATTTATATACCATTACCTTTTTTAATTTTTTTTTGGGGGGGGGGGGGGGGGGGGGGGTCGGGAGGAACACAACCATGTACAGTACTGCATACCAGGGGCCACTTCCCAGACCTCTGCTCATATCGATTATTATATAAATATATATATATATATATATATATATATGAATTTGTTTTCCCTATGGAGAAAGTTGAACTTGTATATTGCCTGTATATATTGGGCTACATTTAAATATGTCCACTATGTATAAACAGAGGAAAAAACAATGAATACATGCTCAAAATACTTAATAAATCTTATTACATTTACAAAACTGCGTCATTTTCTTCACAGCCTGTCCAGGTTAATGTGTGTGGATCGTCCTTCTCCTGCTTCTTCTCCACAGCCTCTCATCTCCTGTTCAAGGGGCGGTTGTGATGTTGACCCAATCAGGAAACGTGTTCACGTCAAACATCCCTGTTCCCCAAGTGTTGAGGGCAATGTTGATGGACAGTATTGTATTGTAAAGAAGGGGAAAAAAAGGAAAATCTGACAAAAAACGTTTAAAGACAAATCTTGGCAGAAGCAATTGTACATTGCGTGTGTCCATGCTAATGTGCTCCACAAATCTGTGATGTATCAGTATTAAATCTATATCACGTCAGAGCCATAAAACCTAATAACTTACTTTAATGTATCTTAGAGCATGACTATGGAGTTTTATTACAATGGAGGGCAAAGTGTCTCCTAAAACCCTCTTTTTACAAGCATCAAGGTTCTAGGAAATCAATGCTATCAATGATAGCAGTCAACTGCTAAATGTAACCATTCATGGAATGTGAAGATGTTCCTGAATACAAGAATTACAGTCACTTAACATAGTTAAGTAGGTTCTCATATATATATATTTGTTTTTGTTTTCATATAAATGTTTTCTTCTTGGAAAGACCATTTCCAATTTACTGAGGGAAGAGATGTTTTACTAGATAAATAACCACATATTGCATTGTTCAAGTGAGAGTTCAATAGATGAAGAGAATAAATTAAACATTTACTTTCTAGCTGCTAGATAACATGTATTAGCATTTTATTTTTAGCACAAAATATACGGTATATTGAATGAAGCAAAGATTCTACACATATTCAATTTGTTATTGTATCACAACTCATTCAAGACAATCAATCTTATGAATTTATAAAGTTATTTATTACATAAATATATTCAAAAGTAGTTTGTCAACAAAAAGAAGATTTTTTTAATATAAAATAAAACTCAAAACACACCCTTTCATTCAGAATTGGGCAAATGAGGGTTCAAAGCTGGCTGAGAATTTGGCAAATGCTTTGAGGGGAAACATCAACCATGCAAATAATAAACAACAGAGAGTGCCCTGCGGAGAGAACATTAATGCATTCAAAATGGGGAAACAATATAAACAAATGTAAACGTTTTGTAGTGGTTTTACGTGGTATTGAAAATGTTTACTTTTAGCTCAATCGTTTAAATTATTATCTTGATATCAATATACCCTTTTACTTTAAAATTTTATTAATAGGAATTTCCACACCACCAAAAACTGATGACAAGCCTTAATTAAAAGGTTAACTTTAACTTAAAGTTGAGGGGCAATTACATGAATTCTTTCAGAACATCAGTCTCTTTTCTTCTATTAAATGAATGCATATTATGCAAAATGATATGAGGATATAAGATTCTCACAGGTTCATGTTTATGAGGATAAATCTTTGTGTCCACTAATGTCATCACCACCAAGAAGGTATTCAAGAACTGACTTTCACAACAACCGACACAAGCTTACTAAAGCTGCCCTGTTCTCATTGACCATAAACAGAATGAGGGTCTCATCATAATTATATCACTTCTGTTATATTTCCATATTTATATTGATATACAAATAAGACTGTTCACAGCCTCGTGATTCTTCTCAGAGAGCTTGATTTAAATGAATCAATTATCTGATGAAAAAAATAGAACTAAACAGAACTGGGTAATTTTTCTATTAAGAAGTTCAAGATGGAATTATCAAAGCACACACTGAAATGTACATTTGGTAGCTTCTTTTCTTTTATCTTTTAAACAACAACCAAAAAACAGATCCCATCATACTTCTAAAATGATTCTTGATAGTAAAACCTTGCATACTTCAACTAACTGAGGAATTTTCAGTTTTCTGTGCGATAATAAAAATAAGAGCAATTACGTGATCATGTAACAAAAATGTTTCAAAACCCTAACATGAGAAGTAAAAGAGAAAAAATAATTAATTACATTTCATCTGGAAATTCATTAATAGTGGGAAACTGTGCTTCAGGCACAAAACTGAAAATGTGTCTACTGTCACTCAACAACATGTCCTTACCTAAAGTTTACCCCACATGAAACTGTAAAAAAAAACATATTTGACACACAGATCACAAATGTCCATTCAGGAACATGATGACATGGAGGCCAGTGTCAACATAGTGAGTGTTATCACAAGATACAAAAACACAAACGTATTTTCTGCTTCAGTAAGTTGTTAGTTAACGGTGTTGTGCTCTCTCACCTTAGCAGTCCTTTTCTTGAACCGGTGAAGTGACAAAGGAATGACCATGTTTTGGAAGCAGCACATTTTAATCTAATACTATAGCCTCTTGTGATGGTTTGTGCCTCTAACAGCTAATAGTAAAGATTAAGGACAGCTGTGACGCGGGGGTCTATGGCAGGCAGGAAAGACAATGTTTATGAACTGGATTTAAGGGGGACCATGGGATTGTTCTTCCCAGTTACTGGTAAAAAGGAGGCATTTACATTGGGATGGGGATTCTAGTGACCTGGGTTAATAGGCCTCTTTCTGGGTGTGCATTTGTTCCTGGATCTTCTGCAGCATCTCTTGCATTCGCCGCAACTGTGAAGGGAATAAGAAAATAGGATCAGTAAAATAAAATCAAAACACGTTTTGAGTATTAAAAAAATACAGGATTTACATAGTTGAATTAGAATAATTATTGTTTGAAAATAAAATATAAAAAATAGAATGTGCCTGGTGGAGTATGTCAGCAGAGCGATGGGAAGGTCAAATCAATATATACATGTGATTTTATTACTGATGCATGACCAGACTTGTAACTCAACCCCATCCAATCACACCAAAGTATGGATCGAATTGTTGTTTTAACACGTAACACGTCATGACACAGATGTTTTTGTGTCTGTGTCATTTTCCATCCTATCCTGTCACTACTGACCTTAAAGTTTTCCAATTATTTACCTGCTTCTGGATATTATTATAAAGATATTTACAGTAACTGTCAGTGAACTTTGTTACAGTGTGGGGGGATTTTTTCATGAAATGGCCATAGAGATTAGATTAACCCAAAATATTTAATAAAAAGTATTGAGAATGGCCACGTACAGTAGGATTTGTTTGTGTGTAAATAAATAAAAAAACATGTACAGTGCTGTTTATGACAACACGATTTAGCTAGCACAACTTCAAAATCCAAAATAACATTTGTGACAGACTTGTGTTTGCAATGTTTTAATGATGGTTTAATACAGAAAATATAATGACTGAAAGCAACACTTTCTGTTATCTCGAAAAAAATGCTTGTGGGGAGAGGAATGGGGAAATCAGTGAGGAATATGCTTGTGCACTGTGAGTCGTTGTGTGCCTTCAATATTTTTTTTAAAACTCATGTTAAGTTTTGTTTTGACAAAAATAAGATAATAATTTTTACTCCAAATAAGTGTTTGTTTTTCAAGAGATTGAATCCATCATGCATTACCCCACAGCACTACTGTATGACCCCTGACTGGGACAGTACATTTTGGGGGGTTTGTAAAATCAGTAAACTACCAGAATTGTTTACAATTGAGCAGCAGAAAGCTTAAATAAATAAATAAATATTCTCACGGTCGAGTCCGTCTAAGAAACCCTATCCTACCTAATGAGACCTTGTAAAGTCTGGTCCACTCCTAAGGGCTTGAGGCTTACAGGCCTTCACCTTGATCACCCTGATCTGTAAGTGTTGTGTGATCTACTGTGCTGGAAGCTGGTGGTAGCTTTGCCTATCCAGACTTTTCAGATCTAACTAAAACGTCTGGGGAGTGTCTAAGAGGGAAGTGTGCGAGCGAGCGATTCAACCTCATTTTTGGACGTGACGACCACCCATTACAATGCAGACAGAGAGCCCAAGAGTAGAAGTAGAACACATGAGGGACAGCCTAGATCAGGGGTGTCAAACTCGTGCCATCGAGGGCCAAGAGGGGTGCAGGTTTTCATGTCGACCAAGCAACTACAACAAGCTGATTTCACTAACGAGTTTCTCTACTGGTGTAGTTGCTTGGTTGACTAAAAAACCTGCCACCCTCTTGGATGGCTCGAGTTTGAGGCCCCTGGCCTAGAGAGCCTCAGTAGCTACAGGGTCAGAGTGGCGTGTCTAAACCAGGGTCAGAGGGCGTGTCTGAGTGCTCAGGTGAGTCCTCAGCCTCTTGCTCGTCAGTGTTTTTGTGGTTGCGGTCCGAGTGGCTGTGGTCCAGGTGCTGTACCTCTTCGTCTTTCTCTCGGATCAGCTTCTCTGTGTCTGTGTCTGCCACCCCAGGTACCACAGGGATGGGGAAGTCTGTACCACTCTCCCTGGTTAGCTTACTGCAGAGGCAGACACATTGCATACACAGAATACAGTTTCATTAAAGGTGCGTTAAGCCTACCACGCTGTGGTGTGTGCCTGAATTACTGAAAGCCAGTGGTGTCAAACTCTCAGTGTGTGTGTGTGTGTGTGTGTGTGAGTGTGTGAGCATGTGTGCATGCGTGTGTGTTTTTGGGGGTGGATGAGGGGGCGTACTTGCGGTTGCGCTCCTTCACGACCATCCTGGTCATGCTCTGGATACACTGGGCTCTGTAGTTCTCATAGTGGGTCTCTCGTGTCACATCCTTCAGGTCCTGCATGTGTGTTCTCACCAGCATGTTCCTCAGCTTGACAAAGTCACAGTGAGTGGAGTTTTCCACTGTCCAATGGGAGAAGGAATGAGTTAAGAAGCGTGACAGACAGGTGGGCCTTATTGACAAATACCCTTATATGGGAATATAATGGACATGTTGGCCTTCTTCTAATGCATGTCCAGACAGTGGATTACCTTCCACTATGCCCCATGGGTAGAGACGCCCCCTCACTCTCTTTCCCTTGGCCTCCACCACCGTGTTGCTGCCAATCACAGCAAACGGGATGCTGTCCTGGAGGAGAGATGAGGATCCACAGAGATGGATGTCAGTGGAGTACAGGGAAACACATGAGTGATGCACTGATGAAGAGCATGTCCGCCCTTCTTCCTCTCACATCCTGTATACTCTTCATCCATCCAAGCCCAGATACCCTGGACAGCATCTTTAATGTACCAGCATTTTAAAACAGATCGATAGACACAGGAAGAAGCTGACTCTTCAGGGCTACACGATCGTTAACATGGATGCAGTGGACATGTTAAATCCCCCGCTGACAAACAAATCTCTTAAATAAGGAGTTATAACTCCATTTTAAAAGCGTTGTCAAGAAGGTTTATAAGTAGCTGAGTGGGTAGTGGGAGGTAGCAACAAGAGTCTGATCAAACATGGAGCCTCGTACAGCTCTCCTATCTAGATTGTGGATGACTGCAGACAGGGTGAATCTGGTTCACCTTCAGTTCCTGATCCTGCTGCTTGAAATCTTCATCTTCATCCGAGTCACAGTCAGGGAACTGGTAGATCTTGATCCCATACTGCTCTATCTCTTCTCTGATCTACAAAAGACAGACAGAGAGAGAGAGAGAGAGAGTGAGAGAGAGAGAGAGAGAGAGTGAGAGAGAGAGAGAGTGAGAGAGAGTGAGAGAGAGAGAGAGAGAGAGGAGAGAAAGCAATACAGAGAGAGAGAGAGCGAGAGAAAGAGAGAGGGGGGAAAGGGAGCAAGGTTGCAATATAAGGAAGTATGATTTACTTGGATATGTTATTTTAATAAAACTTGTGTGAATCAAGTGTCCTTATAAACAGGATAACTTGCAGAGTGGTCGTGTAATACCTTCATTTTCTTTTTCTTGACCTCAGTGGGGGTGAGTGTGTCTGCCTTTGCCAGTATTGGCACAATGTTGACTTTCTCATGCAGGGCTTTCATGAACTCCACATCTAGAGGTCTTAGACTGGAAGAGATGAAAAAAAATAAACACTAAAACAGTCACGAGGGTCAAATCTAAATGAAAAAAAAATCTCAAGAGTAAAACCGCTATAGAAACATTGTGAATTTCCCTGCGCTTCAACGCTGACATAATGAAATGCATTTCTAATTTGTTCTTCTGTGGTTAAGCTCACAGTGGCCCACAGAGGGCGCTCTGTCTCTGTCTATCTGACTTTGCAGGATCATAACTGTGCTAAAGATTTCCTCCCTCAATAGGCACTGCTGTGAAACGGAGCATTAACATATACGAAAGTACTGCATTAGCAATCACTATGGTGATTGGAGAGAAAGTTTTGCATTGCACCAGATATAAATCTATCTCTTGGTGAGGGAGGTGGTTTCATTCAATGCCTGCAACATTAGGAACACACAAGGTCTCATGCTACCTTTGACTCTATGCATTTCTTTGTGCATTCATGTTCAAGATGTGCAAGAAAGCCGTCAGTTTGTATGAGAACAGCTAGGAAGCAAGCGGTCTAATAATCACCTGCCAGAGAACGTTAAACAGAGACTACAAAGAAAAGGAGTTTGCCTCAAGAGAATGAGCCTATAAAGGGAGCCATGTGGCTGAGCGGTTAGGGAGTTAGGCTAGTAATCAGAAGTTACCCGGTTCGAACCCTGGCTGTGCCAACATGACAATGTCCCTGTACTTGCTGTAAATTGCTCTGGAATGAGAGCGTCTTCTAAAATGACTCAGTGTAAATGAATGAAGCTCTGCAGTACCCATGGCCGAACGGGGAGATGAAGTACAGGCAGCAGTGAACACGGTTGTCCTGGATGTTCTTGCGGTTCAGTCCGCTCTCGTCTCTGAAGTACTGCTCAAACTGCTGGTCGATGTAGTCCGCCACTGACTTCCAGCTGGGGCGGGAGACACACAGAGACACACCAGCACTGAGGCAATGCAGGCAGACAGGATCCCAGCTAGCTTGTTGTTGTTATGGTAAAATCATAGAGCTTTTGGCTGTAAACACTGTAGAAATGACACAAGTCATGTGACAATGTCACATTGACACTGTCCTGATAGTCTTAGATGTTTCCCTGCTCCAGCACACCTGATTCTAATTATCAGGCTTCCACACAGCTTAATAACGACCCATTCATTAGAATTTGGTGTGCTGGAGCAGGGAAACATCTAAAACCTTCAGTGGCTCTCGAGGACCAGGATTGGACAGCTGTGGTCTAGTCCATGTGTATAGGCATACTGCATTGAGGACTTTGAATGAAAACGAATAATTTCACCATGAGTCAGTATCAGTAGTGATGTAAAAACGCAATAATCACATTTTTTATGTAAAACTGAGGAACATGAGGAAATGAGGATACAGAAACGTTGTTCATAGTAAGGATTTTTGTACCATTCAGTGTTGTTGACAGCATCTCCAAAACCCGGGGTGTCCACAATCGTAAGTTTGAGTTTGACACCTTTCTCCTCGATGTCCACTGTGTGCTTGGTGATCTCCACCGTCTGAGTGATCCGTTCTGGTCCAACCACACACACAGCATGATGGTTACCAAAGAACTAGAGCATCTTGGTAGTTTCGACAATCGTCCCAAAGATTTCCTCACCTTCTGCATTGAGAAGTTTCCTGTCCTTGTACAGGTCTGTGAGGAAGAGGCTGTTGACGAGGGTGGACTTTCCCAAACCAGACTCTCCTTAAACCAGAGTGTAGAGAGGGAGAAAAAGGAATCAATGTGGGAATTGGCAGAATTTCTCAATAGTTTCTCCTCCTTTCCCTCTTACTCACCTGCAACCATGAGGGTGAAGTCAAAGCCCTTTTTGACAGATTTGCGGTGCACCTGATTTGGAAGTGTGGCAAACCCTACATACTCCTTGTCTTGGTCCTGAAAAACAAAGACTTAGAATGTTGATATCTCAGTCTTTCCTGAAAGGAGACTGTTGCAATGGTGTTACTTTCGGTCACAAGTGATAAGAAACTTACCCAAGTTCATATTTAATTATATTAATTTAACAGAGTTCGAACAATTCAATGTTGCTTCGACAAATTCACAACCCCCAACCAATGACATTTTAAAAGCCAAATCCAAGTCAAAGGAAAAGCAAGCAAACAGTATTGCTTGAATTAAGCCATTTAGCAAAAAAAATACAATTGAAAACCCACTTCATGAACTCATAGCCTTTCCACCTCCATGGTCAGTGTATACTGTGATGCCAAACCAATATAGCCTCTCCTTATATTAAGATATCACGCTAACGAAGGTCTTACAGTAACAGCACAAATACGAAATATCTCTTTCATCATTATCCCCCCCCAAAATGCCAAAGAACAAGAAAAACACTGTTGAGTGTCCAAAGTATACGGCCATCAAACTGCTCCTCAGTAGTTTAATTCATGAAACAGATACCAGGACCTGAGATCACTTGGGGGCGAGGGAGCTGACAACTTAATTGAGGGTTTCCCCTCTCTCCTTGTCCCCTTCAAAATGCCTCTGCAGTTACCTCGGACGTGTCGTACGGGTCAAAGCGGCCCCAGGGGCTCTTAGGCCTGGTAGGGCTGAGAGGGGAAGACAGGTCATAGTCCAGACCCCCCATCTGCAGTCTGGGCTCTACACCTGCTTCTGGCTGTGCCCTGCCAGCCGTGGGCGGCCGTAAGAAGGTGGGCGTCCCCGGCGTATGGGGGTGGTCTTCCCCTTCCGCCTCCCGGTCCACTTGGTGCTCGTGGCCGGGATGGGGGAGGCCGTGGCCCCCGTTCTGGTGGGGGTCTTGGAGGATGTTCTCCAGCTCTGAGTCTTCGGAGTAGCTTGAATGCTGGGGGGGGGGGGGGGGGACCAAGTGACGGGGTACAGGGTTGGGGAGGGCAGTACAGAGAGACGTTGGCCAGGCAGGGAGAAACGTTGATGGGGGGACAGGAGGAACGGTTAAAGTACGAGGATGAAAAGAAACAAAAGGAAATATAGATTGTTTTGAGTGGTTAGAGACACTATTAACATTGTAAAGGGAAGCTTTGAGGTTGTAAAAGTAAGAGATCATTAGTAGTATGAGTACACAAATAGGTGGGCCTAGATACAGTATCAAGGGGGCGGAAGACATTTAAAGAAACAGAGGAAAGAAGATGCTAATACTGGATTTTTTTTTTTTACCCCCAGATACAAGGTCAGAATTGAAACTCCTTTTTTATGGTTAATTTCCGAGGTTCAAATGCAACAGGAAGTGGATCCACGATTGGAATCAAGCCGAACCTCCACTTCCTGCCAACATACACTCTCTGACCTGTGCAGATTAACCCCTAAACAAAGCCAAACTCTTCAACTGGATTAACTGCATTCTCCTCATTGAGATTAGCTTTCTGACTTTGTTGGCAATTGACAGATATATTTGGTTTAAAGTATATGGCTGGTTAAAGGATTCTCTCTGCTAAGCAGACATGACAGAAAGTTGGAGACTGGCTGCAATTCAATTAAAAAGCAGCCACATTGCAGATAAGGTTTGGGGGAAGGTATTTTATGGGCTGTGCAATAAGGAAGTTCATTCTATTAAGGTTATTAATAATAATATTACTTCTAAAATGGTAATATTAACCAATTTCTGAATTTGGCAGCATTATACAATGACTAGAACTGTTTCTTTCTTCCTCTTCCCAAACCACACGAGAATCCCAACTGAATAACAGAAGACAATACACACTAGTCATGTGTCTCACAGCGTCGGTGCTCTTCAGCGTACTTGCATGTGAATATTCTAGGTGGATTCTCAAGTTACCAAAGGTCTACTGGTTCCAAAATGCCTACAGGTTCCCCATCTGGCTTCATGCTAAATAATGCATGAAGCATTGAGAAGCCTAGTAGGCGATTCTGACTCCAGAGGACAAAAACAATTAGTCATTCAGTACAGTAAAGTCTATTGGGTTCATGTCTCTGTTCAATAATTAAGTTATGTTTTGTTGTGGAATTAAAGGAGGGCTACAGATGCACAAAGCTCATTTTCTTTCATTCCCGATCTTACCAGACAAACTCACTTGTCTTCTCTCTAGAGAGATGATAGTGAGCTGTAAGAGGTTTGGGATGGGGGTGGGGTTGGGGGGGGGGGGGGGTTCTGGGCATATTCTAGGTACCTGCTCGACTTCGTGGTCCCTGGTGTGTTCAGGGGACGGCGGGTCAGAGTCCTGCTCGTCTGAAGATGAGTTAATCTCATGGTCACTGTCCTCCATTGCCACTGGTGCTACAGTGAACTCTGCGATCTCCAACCAGAACGGAACATGCATTTGGTGTGAGGATGAAGGTGAGGAAGAACAGGGTGACAGTGGCAGCAAGGAGGGGAGGGGAAGAGGAGAGGAGGGGAGGGTAGAGGAGAGGAGGGAAGGGAAGAGGAGGGGAGGGGGCAAAGACCAGTCCAAGAAGTGGCAAAAGTGTGCGTAGAAATGGCAGAACAAGTGGAGAGCGTTGACAGAGAAAACCAAGAAGAAGAAGAAGAAAAAAAGAATAAATAAACCTGAAACAATGAATGACACAGACATCTGGATCTCTGGATTCTGCCATAGAAAAATGTTTTGGTTTTGGAAGCCAGGATAAGGAAAAGGGGGCTTTTCAAGAGTGGCTGAGTGCTTCATAGTGGAAAGTGCTGAAAGAGTTATGGAGACCGACCATCTGCTATTCCAGCCAAGCATCATGTTCGCAGGTGTGGAAACACCCACAATATTTTGTCATCGCTGTCATTCAAGTGAAAATAATTTAACTTTCAAACTTCTCTATTCTCTATTCTTTAATATATTATGAAAGGTTTCCCCATGTAATCCGAACAAAGCTTTTTTAATGTTATCCCAACAAGGTTTTTAGAGTCATCCTCACAGCTTTAATTGGAAAAGGATTTTGTGCTTAGGGGCTGGAGGAAATTAATAGGTTGAAAGATTAGCGTGCCAATGACCTTTTTTTTTTTCTCGGCCGTGACCAAATCACACAAATCAATGACCAAATCTATTCTGTAGTGCTGGACAGCCGTGTGTCCCACTTCCGGAAGCAGTCAATAGAAGCCCTTTGCCTACATCAGTCCAAACATGGAGTTTTTGTTATCAAGAACAGACACTTATACAGAATCCTTAACATAAAAAAACAGTTATATAGTCAACAATACACTGTTGTGACCAATCAAATATTATTTTCAAGCTTTGTCCTCCAGAAAACTGTCCTACTCGGTAGAATAAATGTAGTTAGTACAGAGAGAACAGCTACAGGCCTCAAATGAATACAATACGAATCTACTTCACTTAAAACAACAATGTTAAAAAAATATATTTGTAACAAACTGATCCAGTATTAACACCACATTAGGCCTAACTAATTTAATTAATCAACAAACAAAAAATCTTCTTCTAAATGACAGATTCTGACATATTTTCCACATGGTTCTTGAATACATGATTGACAGGACTAAACTATACCTCCACCAAAAGAGAACCTCACCTGTCTTCTTGTGGTACCTCTGCCTGTGGTAACCTTTATAGACAGCCTGGAATTCTACCTCTGTGGAACCAATGTTTGAAACCCTCCTGACAAACCGGTACTGGAGCTGACTAGAACCTGGTGCTTTTATACGGCTGCTGACAGCCCCCCCAACAGCAGGACACAGCGTCCTTCAGCCCCATCGAGCTGTCCCACTGCCCTGGGGGGGCACCCTTCATGAACACTGACACACCAACACAGCATCACACCATGCTTCACTATTACACCAGTGCTGTGGTAGAACCACCTACACGTCATAGGGAATGAGCTATTATACGGATATTACAGCACATTACCACTGAGTTTGAAGTTCTCTGTGAATAAACCTAAAGCGTTAACTAGGTCATGTCATTACGTATTACATTATACTGGTGTGGAATCATATGAGAATCTCCCTAACGCTGGAGTCCCCCAAAAATTATTTAATACATACTCAACAAAACCAGTGATGATCACTTTAAAGTTCCAATAAATATTATGCACGATTTGAGGTCAGGTAAGATTCTCATTTTACACTTCGTAAACCCAAGTATGTCGACTAAGCAACAATAGAGTCGTTTCCCTTTAGGCATAGCACAATTTCATTTGTCAGGTTGCTGGAGTGTGTGATTATCTGTGGTTTTAAAGTCTAAGGAGACTTCAAGCCACAACTAAGAGGGATTTAAGATGAGTTTAAGAGATTTCACTGCAGAAATATCTCCCCCTTCCCTCGCCAGGGTTGGTTTGATAAATCACAAAACATTGCCTCTCGTTCTTCGTCTGACACTATGACACAATTTAAAGGGAACATTTAAGACAGCATAAACTACTTGTATGTCTACAGAAATGAGTGATTCTCACATCATGCAACCTATCCCATCACCAGATCTCATATTATCCTTCAGATCACCAAGAACTGTCATGAGCCACCCAACAACATCCATTTGTCAATATGCTTATACTGACTAGCTCAAGCTAACCATCTGAGGTAACTACGTTTGGACAATACACACTATGATCCAATTTAGATTGGAGGTCAACACCAGAGAGGGCAGGATAGTCACGTGGATCAGACCAGAACATTTTCTGACAGAGAGCAGCGCCCATCTTCCGTCCCTGCGTAGAACATGAAGACAATCCTCCTCTAGACAATTACATCACAAGGATGACCTTCCTCTCAGATCTCACTGTAGCTGCTTCTTAATCTCACACTTTGATTTTCATGCTGCTAAAACACAGGAGTTAAGTAGGTTCAATGCCTTCCTCCAGAGGACACAGTAGAAGGTCTTCTGGGACCTGAACCAGTTCGTTTCCCTGACAGGTAGGCCTAATTGCTGCTTCCTTCAGTACCATGTATTCAGGGAAAAACTAATAAAATGTTGGTAAATACATTAACATTAAGAGGGTATCACCTCTATGCTACTAACTAAAGCTGAACGGATCCTGACAGTCAAAGAAGTACACATGGGGATAAAACAGTGATAATGTAGTATCACTATAGTATGTTCACACTATATCAACCTACTGGTCCAAGTCCAAGGTGGTAAAGTGATGTTAAAGCCCTTGAGCAGAGTACTTAACTTGAACTGCATCTCGGTGTATAAAAAAGGCAAAGATCTAATTCAACTTGACAGCAACAGCCCTTTCTGACGATCTAAGACACATTACCTCATAACTACAGGAGTAATGGACATGGAAAGTCCCTGTTTTTCATAAGTAGCTGGCAAAATGAACACACAAGAACTGACATATTAGCACAAGAGTTTGAAGGAATCAAGCCATCTTTAATTAATTCTAATAACTTATTTAAAGAGAGCGTTGTGGGCCACTTATTGAAGGGCGTTTACCTCTAGGGTGGCTTCAATCATCTCAAAGAGCTCATTGTAGATTTCATCAACTCAGGAGAGAAGAAAAAAATGAAGCCATTATGGTGGAAGTGGGAAATGAGAGAGGAACTTTCTGAGGTACTTAAATGTTGCTGGTTTGCCAGAATTGGTCTCAGAGAAAACAATTACAGTAGGCTACACAAAACCATATTCAGTGGTGCAACAATACACTGCTTTGTTTATGTTGGAACGCAATTGCAAGTTATGAGCACCACATTGCTGAGCGATGATGATGTGGAGCATGTATCGTACCCAGGCCCTTAACAGAACATCCACTCTGTGACATGGGAAAGGCACCAGACACAGCTGAGCCGAAGTGATTCTGCAGTATTCTTCTATTGACACCTTTTGATGAAAGATAATTTCAAGATTAAGGAACAATTATCAGTACCCTGGATAAGGTGATGATGGTACCTCACTCTGCTTCTAAACGGGATCTGAACCACAACACACTGTGGATGAAAGTACTTACTAAAGAATGCCCGTTTAAAAAATTGTGAAGGTGCTTCACAAGATCTGTGTAAAACTCAAGCTGTGTTCTACTGAGAATATTAAGCTGTGCCAGCTCTCACCCACACCTAGAGAGTTTTATCATGCACTTTTATTAAAGCGATCCTGACCATTTCATCAAGCAACATTAGCCTTCCATGGTCAGAATGCGATTCCCAAGCTAGTTCCGTGTAGAATGTCAATGTGGTGGAACGCTAGGCTAGTGAGGGTTCCTTGTTGCGTACTGAATGACAGGTGGTCAAGTGAGTGCTCTGTGTGAATGCTGTAGTTGTTTGGATCAGTACAGCAGGACCCTGTGTGAGGCTGCAGAGAGAGAGAGACAGAGAGAGAGAGAGAGAGAGAGAGAGAGAGAGAGAGAGAGAGAGAGAGAGACAGAGAGACAGAGAGAGAGAAAGAGAGAGAGAGAGAGAGAGACCGACAGACAGACAGAGGAGAGAAGAGGCAGATATGCATATAGCAGTGCTATCATAGCACTACATAAAAATACAGGAGACCATTTCTCTCTCTACCCAATCATTCACTGCAGGCTTTATGGACAGTGTGCAGACAGCCACGCTCTCCAAGCCTGCGCTCTCTAACCCAACAGCAATCCACTCCTCCACCTGATCAATACAAACATCTTAGAGAGGCCAGACAGAGTACAAACAATATTCATCAGCCCACAGGCGCACAGCTGGACTGCTAAAGCCAATGAAACATGACAACAACAAGCCCCATGTGTTTGGAGTCATGGGAAATGGACCATTCTTAGCACATCTCATTAAAGCCAAGTTGAGAGATATGTTAGCTGATGCAAAATAATGTTTGACCAGGAGAGTGTAAGCAGGCTGGTATGCTTCCAGATGAATGGCTGACACTGTGTATTATCATGGCTCTGCATCACTGAAAGCTCTACACAGACAGTGTTCAGGGAAAAAGCTCTATTAACTAGCCTGTAGGTTGGAGAGAAGTAAACAGCCGCAGACCATTACTTCAGACAAACACAGTCGCTGTCACACTGCCTCAGACACACACACACACACACACACACGCAAGGGACACACAGCTAAACACACAGGCCTACCTCCGAATCGCTGTTTGTTTCAGAGTTTGCTGCCATATTCTCCATTCAGGCCTCAACGGTATGCAAACAGATGCTGCCAATAAGACCAGCCAAATAAAGAGGTGGACTCAACGCTAATAAACAGGCCTTGAGAGCTTCTCAGTCTTCTTGTCACGGCCCACCAAGAGCTCATTAGAGACACTCTTTCTCCAGGCACTCCTATCAAATGTCTTCAAATCTGCATAAGCACATCCCTTCCTCTTGGGACGATGCTGAAATAAGACACACCCCTTCTGTCTGGATGCTGTCATCGCTTCTGTGGCGCGTATTTGCATAACTCCACCCCCTTCCCCAGATCTGTCCACAGTAAGGCAAGTATGCAGATAAGCTGCGTCTGCCAGCTGTGTGCGTCCTTCCTTCAGGAGTCAGGGGAGGCAGCTGCTCCAGATCATGACAACACCGAGCCTAGCTGCCCCTCTGTCCTCGTTTAGCAAAGCCTCACCTGTGATCCCCACAGCACAGAAACTGCTGCTGCCTCCCCCATCCCCATGGAAAGCATGGGAGACATCACCAGCGGTGAGCCTACAGCTCCATGATGAGGCCGTGGTGTCTCAGAGCTCATCCTCTGCAGCCTGCATGTGCTCACCACTCTGGCACTGTTCCAACACTGACAACCCTCTGTAAACCCCCTCCCCTCCCCTCCGCTAACCCCAGGCCTGTCAGCTGGTGGTACCAGGGCCACAATGGCACTTCAACACAGCACTGGACAAGTTCTGCCAGTGTTTGCGTGTGTGTGTGTGTGTGTATGTGTGTGTGCGCATTACATGCGTTTGCGAGTGAGACAGACTGTACGATGGAAAACCGCAGATGTAGACAAATGCACTAAAGCTGCAAATCACCGTGTACACAGAAATATATACACACAAACTAAACTGGCTTATTTTGTGTCACTGAAATGGGACACAGTACAAAGGTTCCCCTAATCTGGCAGAGAGACCAGGCATGGCATGTCCACTAATAATCCCTCCTTCTTGGGGAATTAGGATTTTCAGATTATGCTATTCCCTTGTGGCTCGTATAGAGCGATAGATGGCTTTAGTTTTAATGAACAGACACCATGGAAAGATGTGGTATTTCATCCAATTTCCCATCCAGCCTTTTCCCCTGTCCATTGTTAAAGGCAGACCAGCAGTGAACAAGCAGGAACAAGCTCCTCAGTAATGGTCTCATACAGGAGGTTAAGAAGTTCACTTCATCGTCCCTGGACTAAAACTGATTAAGTAGACACAGCCCTGCTATTCATTTGCTGGCGAGGAGCAATGAGAAAACAATTATAAAAACTGTTAATAACCTAATTCGAAAGGAGAAAACAGGGTTTCCCCAGGGATGGTGACGTACTTTAAGGAAGTTCTCTTATTACTTTGTAGACGAGTCACTGGACAGGAAAAGCCTTCACCCTTCTCACTGTGGGATGTTTATTTTCAGACTAAGTTTGAATCACTGGAAATCACAACCAGATCTACATCTAGAACCTTTAGGCAACGTTCCATCATCATCATCATCATCTGTGTAGAAAACCTGAGGATCTCTATGTATGGGCTGGAAGCAGGAATGGATTCCTTTCCATACTGATACCAGTTTACACACGGACTTGAGTAGAGTGCCCAGTTTCCTGTGGCGTGGTTGAGTACTTCCTGTTTGGAAAGATAGTGTCTGGTCAGAGGGTTCAAGAACCTCCTTAATAACCTGCTCTGTTGATCCCTCACAAGGAACAGGTCAGCAGGAATTTTGGAGGAGTCTGGAAGAGCCCAAGGGATGGATTTGAACCCCCCCCCCCCGCTCTTTCTAAGACACACACACACACTCACACACAGAAACACACACAGAAACACACACAGAAACACACACAGACAGACACACACAGACAGACACAGACATGGAAAACTAGACGAGATAAATGCAGTCTTTTCAGCTCTGCAGAAGATATTCACAATATCATTTTTTAAAGCCTGCGGTAACCTTGTTTACATTGTACAACAATCTGGCACAGGGCCAGATGTCGGAACGGTCTCCCTAATAAACTTAACATAGAAATGTGAGCTCATGCTGGAATTCCCGAAGCCCCAAAATGGCTCCCGTCAGAGCCAGTCTCTCAGGACTCCGGCCTCCTAATTGGAATCGAAATGAGCTGTGGGGCACTGAGGGTCCAGTGTGCTGAGGTCCTCCTGAGCTTCTCTGGCAGCTCTGGGGACCGCACTGTGCACAGAGACATTTTCCATGATGACACACGCATTATCATCATCATCAACATGGTGTCCTGTGGGGAACTAAGAGCAGGGGAGAGAGGGTGGCGCCATCTGCTGCCCTGGATAACAAACAGCTTCCCGCCAGGGTCAGTGTACTCATCACATTCGACTACTGCTTAACACTTGCTGTTACAACTTACTGAGATAAAACATACAGCTAGACCAGGGGTAGGCAATCCTGATCCTCGAGGGCCACTGTCCTGAAGGTTTTCCATGTTTCCCTGCTCTAGCACACCTGATTCAAATGAGCAGGTCGTTATCAACCTCTGTGGACGCCTGCTAATTATAATCAGGTGTGGTGGAGCAGGGAAAGATATAAAACCTTCAGGACAGTGGCCCTCGATGACCAGGATTTCCCACCCCTGGGCTAGACAAACTTGAGTTACATGATCCCGTTCCTCGGGAAAACAACTGCATTGCACGTGCAGTAGTGGTCTGGCCCAGCAAGCTCATATAAACATCTAAAGCACTATGGTACACAAGTGCAACTGATCCCTGCAGCATGGTTCAGTCATGTGACATGCGTGTCAAGCTAATACGGGACAACAGAGGAATTTCAACTTGCATTATTCAATTATCATCAACATACATACATTTTCTCCAAATGCGTCAACACTTTTCTTAGTGTCGTCAAAGTTGCTTCTCAGTCAACCCCCTCATAAGCAGGGACCCACCGGCCGCCTCTGCCTCAAACCATAACAGTAAAGTGCTTAGTGGCGAGCCTCCACTTCCTGCGCTTCCTCCTCCATTCACTTCAGGCTCTTTATCGGACCCAGCTAAGCGCTTCTGTTGGAACCAAGAGAAGAATTAGCTCTCTGCTTTGTTGTTTTTCCAGGGCTGAGGCGGCGAGGTGAAACAATCGGCAGGCTTCAAGACAGGAAGAGGCCATTGAAGATGTGTGTGTGTGTGGGGGGGGGGGGGGGGGGGCGGCGGGGATATTCCTTATGTTAACTCCGAGCTCTAACTCTCACATTCCAGTGGAAAAACAAAAGAGGTCGAGGGAGATGGATTTAACGCTGGTGATTGGTTAAGGTTCATTGTATTTGTCATTTGTGTTTGTTTAGGGTATAACTTGCAGTAGATCTGTGTGTTGTCTACACAGAAATGCTATAAGAGGCTGATCTTTAAAAACCACCGAAATCTAGAAATAACACCAGAGTCAAGGTTGTCTCCTACCCAGCCAGGCTTGGCCCACTGTGTAGCAGCCTTGGCTGGCCTCCTCATTCCTGGGCAGAGAGGGACGGAACAGACCCTGTCACCCACGGTTCCTCCAGCCTCTCTAACATGTCACTGCCCAGCTTGAGCTCTCTCCTGCCGGAACTCAGACCTCTGTGCTGATGACCAAACACGGCCAAATTAGACCTCTAGAGCCATGATTTCCAGCTATGCTAAAGGCTGTCTGGGACTTATTTTAGCCACTTAACATTTTGCCAATGTGCTCCTGTGGGAGCTACAAAGAAATGATCAAAGAAATTTCGCAAGGAAAGAAAAACCTTCTGGCATGTCTGACTATGCTATGCAATAATTTAATTGTTTGGTGTTGCTGCAGAATTTCTGTTTCCCATCTTTTTTTCATGGAGCGGGTTAAGAAAATAACATGAGAGCAATCATTCGTGGCCCATTAGCAGAGCCATATGGACGCAGAGCTGCTACTCAGTACGTCCTCACAGCTAAGCAGGTTTAAACCCCTTTATCAAAAGCATGACCTTGATGGGAAATTCACATTCATGCTCCAGTCAAATGCCACTATGTCTTTATAAGTCAGGTAAAGCACTCCTTTAACTTAATTACAGACGTCAGAACAAAAGATCTGTGTTTCCTTTTTATCTTAAATAACTGCCCTTCAATTATCCCTAAACCTTTGACAGGGCAGTTTTTCAGACTACTGGTTTTACCATTCGCCCCATGCAATTACCCTAAGCGATTATCCCATCTATTGGATTTCAGTGACCCACAGATTGCTGTAAAATTGAGTTGGGTAATTGCTGCTTCTGATCCCCATCCCCCCCCCCCCCCAAAAGACACCTGTGTTTGAACCTGCAAGAAAGAGTTTGGGTTCTGCTGGACTCAGTTGGGAGGGGAGAACACTTAGGCAGATGACACCTGAGAATCGCACAGCAGACTAAACAAGGTGAACATCTGTGGGGTAGTGAACTGCTCTTGCCCCTGTGAGAGGTAGGTCAGTGTGCTGGGGTTTCCTCCAGTTACACAACACTCCAATAGGTCTGCCCATCTCTCTCATTATGTGAACATAAAACCACCTTGTGTGATTTCATGCTCCCCAAGGCCTTTGTAAAACGTTCAAACGGGAGGACAGAGTAAATCAGGAGTGAACGGTCACAGGAACAGTGTTGCTGTTGTACGGTTAACATGTTCTTGAAGATAAATGATTGCAGCGTCTGGACTTGACTTCCTGTCTCGGTCAGAAGTTATTCTCATCTACTGTAATCAAACCGGAGGTGATTAGGGTGAGCCAAGAAGTAGCTGACTCCAAAACTACCAATGTTACAAACTGTAGATTATTCACTAAATACCAAAAAGCCACCAAGTGATATTTAATGTCAAAAGATTTATAGACCTTAACATGTCTTTATTTTGGAGTGAGATTTTATACTTAAACAGTCATAGATCTTCAGATCTGGCAAAAGCTGACATTTTTCCCTCAGCAACAAATTATTGACGTACAAGAACTCCCAACTCCCCCAAATTATGGTATAATGGAACGAGCCAAACTGTGCAGGCAGCACTCTAAAATGCTTTACAGACTCAGTATCTGTGTCTGCAAAGAACCTCTGCAGGCACTAACGCCATTAAAAACAATTCCATTGCTGCTAAGGTGCGCTAAAACTGCCCACTCATGAAAACAGCCCACTAGCTCAGCAGCGCGTGCACACACACCCACACACACAACCACACACACCCACACACACAACCACACACATGCACATACTCATACACACACCTAAAATTGTATGAGTTGAAAGGAATGTCATGGGTGTTCCATCCCTACAGTGTATCCGCTCATCTATTATCTCATTATGTCGTTAGAGAGCTGAGAGATGAAGTCAGATCAGACGTGCTGAGGGCCGGGGCAGGGGCCAGGGACTGGTCAGGACTGGTCAGGGGCCGGGCAGGGGCCAGGGACTGGTCAGGGGCTGGGGCAGGGGCCGGGGCAGGGGCCAGGGACTGGTCAGGGGCCGGTCAGGGGCCGGGCAGCAGGGGAACACATCACTGCACCAGACGAGCTGAACCAGTAGGGAAAAAGTTCTAACTACTTAGATTTTTCCAAATCTATGCTTCTTTCAGTGGGTTAACATGGGCCAGTATATAATTTCATTACATTGAACTATTCAAAAAAGCTAAAACAATGCACCATACCACCATCTGCAAAGTAAATCCACTCTTATTACCACTTAAGCGCTTACTGATCATTAATTGGACTTAAAAGACTGGTTGTGTTTTGCATGGCTCAGGACCTGAGGTACACTGTGGACTAGGTATAGGTTAACCCCTGCAGGCAGTTTTACAGTTAAATATACTTTTATGATGTGGGAGGCCGTCTTTATAAACGACTGCATAGATTTCCAAAACCTTCAAGCTGAAATCCAGACAAAATAAATTACATTAACGATGACAAGTTCAAATAAACAACCCCCGTATAAGTGAAAGTACCACCAAGAGTCGCCTCTAACTTTACACTTGTTTAAAAGCAGTTCTTCATCCTGTCTGATATCCGACCCTTCGCTTCCTGTTGCTTCTCCTGGAGTGTCAGGGGTCATCTCCCTAGCGACCTCCCTGTTCCAGGGGTCATCTCCCTAGCGACCTGCCTGCTCTAGAGGTCATCTCCCTGGTGAATGAAGGTTATGTTCATAATGAGGTAACTGAGTGGCATGCTGCACTATTCAACTTGGCTTTGGGCTCCTGTGATCTACATTCTAGACGCCACAATAGAACCACTACTGCATCAGCAGGGCCAGGCAAGATTCGAGTTCATCGGCATCCAAGCCTTTCAGTCAGGGTGCAATTTCTGTACACCTGGGCACCTGTGACTAGAACATAATTAAAAACCCCGGGCCATGGCTGTCAATACGTTGTTTCTGATTAAATGTTAATAAAGTTATCTAAAAACGCATTCACAGGATTACCATGCATTTACATACTAACAGCAGCCGAATGATAAACCTACAGCCTGGTCCAATATAGGTTGAAGACTCTGGTTATGAGATGCTGAGCTTCACACCATCCTGGAGCAGCTTGGAAGCAGAGAAACATGCAGGGAAGTGGGGACTCCTCTAGGGAAGAGCATTTCTGACCCAGCCTCTAATGTCTACTGGAGGGAATTGTCCACTTCCTCCTAATCTGTCGGCCTGTCTTCCACGTCATCTCAGCTTCCTGCTGTAAACACTCTGATCTCAACCACTCCTCTAATCTTGCTCCACAAAGTGCACACATGAGAAAAAGCCATGTGGAAGAGACACACCAACACATGCTCCATACCACATGCATGGTGTTATACACTGACGACATCAGAACTTTCAACAGCATCTGATTCTCATCTATGCCCCAATTCACAAAAAAAAAGATGATCTTGAAAAAATCCCCTCAAACACACAACCTCCCAGTGTGTACCAACCATAGTTTATAGACCAGGGAACCAGCTACCCTTCTAAGGGGCTTCACAGGGTACAGTTTAACACACGTTTCTGGAATGCTTCCTGTTTCTGTTACAGCAGAGGTCCATATAACTAAACAACCAACAAAATGTCTAGTCTGTCGTGTTGACCTTGGCTTATGACCTTAACCATAAAGTCAATACTACATCATACACTGTCATTCCACATTGGGAAGCGTTTATTGTTTATTCCTATTGATACACAAAACATCCACAAAGATGGAGACAATCACAGACACCCAGACAGACACCCAGACACACCCAGACAGACACGCAGACAGACACCCAGACAGACAACCAGACAGACACCCAGACAGACAGGGGCAGGGAGGAAACCTCAGACGCTGTCTGGCTGAAATGTCAAAGCATTGTGTTTTCTCTAATGAGCAAGGGAGCAGGGTTAAACTGTCCTTTACAGATAGACTCTCCTCCAGCACAGCAACGCCTTGTCCAACCCCTTCCCTCTGTCCATCCCAACATAAACGACATGATACACGCACTTACCATGCTGCACTGCAGACACAACACAACACATTCGTCTGTGATCACTAACAGCGAAGGTGAGCCAGACGCTGCAGGAATGTACTGATGATGGGATATCTACAGCCGACTACATGCACTGTGCTGCAGAAGAAGGAGATACAAACACTGAGCTAAACACAGACAGAGAAAGGAATAGCAGAGGGAAGAGAGAGAGAGGAGAGATCGAAAAGAGAGGAGAGAGAGGAGAGAGACCGAGAGAGATAGAGGGAAGAGAGGGAGGAGAGAGAGCACACTGGTTAATGGGATCAAGCTTACCCCAGTACAATACAATAGACTTTAGGAAATACCAGCAGGAGCTGAGAATAAAGTGGAGTCAAAGCAGGATTGATGCACACACACAAACACACGCACACACATACACACACAGATTCAAGGTTTACAATCAAATGCCTCCCAGATTCAGTCTTTATCCTGTATACAGTGTCAGGGACTGGTGCCTTTGGTCAAGCAGTTTTACAGCTAAGGGGGTCAGTTTGCTGACCAACTGTTGGAACACACTGACTGGACCAGACCTGTATCACTGGACCTCTCTGATGCACTGACCTCAACATGGGTGACCGTGGCCTTGAATCTGGGCGAAGAGCTGACACCTTTAGTCTGTTGAGCTAACTGGTATCATAGAGAGACTGTGTTTGGGTACATTCAGTGGGGCATGATGGTATTTACTCAGCTTGGACATTGCCTTGGTCCATTACTGACACTGAACAGAGCTGAAGCCTTGGGTCAGCAGGACAAAATGCTGCTGAGATTGTTATTGTATTGAAGGTTGCAGCAGTTTCAGTGCTTTATTGTATTATATATTTTATTGTAATGGTTGTGTTTATACTCTAACACAACACAATCAAAATCAGTGAATGGCTCACTGAAAGAGATTGCATGACTGTGACACAGATTCGCGCCAATGAGCACCGGAGTTAATAAAGTTATCTAAAACACGCCCGAAAGGGTGCCGCATGACTCTTTAATAACCTTCAGTAATATGTCCTTACCAGTCCCCACACATGCAGTCCCAGCCCGATAATGAGAGCTGCTGAAGGGCATCAGCATGACGAGAGCTTGGGGGGGGGGGGGGGGGGGGGGGGGGGGCGCTGAGGATCTGGTCCTGATATCCAGCAGTTAATATCCAGTACAATGTGACCTTTAGACATTGTAATGGGCCCCCCCACTTTATGACACAAAACAATCCACAGGAAGTCCTCATGGTTAATCCACACAATGAGTGATTAATGCACTGCGTGGTGCCTGAGAATCACTGGTGTACATTCGATCCAAGAGTTTTCCATCTTGGCTTTCAGATATAGCATCTTAATGCATGCATGAGACAGATTGGATCATCATTGCAAATGATGTTCAAGGTTATGTTGAAAAACAAAAAGCAACACCAACAATTTATATCAATACAGAACACACAGTAGAACCCTCTGATACACTGTAGATAATGTAAGATCTAAAGTAGGACAAGAAAGAACTCAGATCCTTCAATGAAACTCTTTTCCAGACTTTTCCATAGTCAAGTCAGTGTTGGAGCAAATACATTTATTCCACAAGTGAGACAAAATCCAGTTAATTCAGAGACAAATTATTCTTTTTTTTTTTTTCAAGAGGCCACTCTCCTGCCAAGTGGGCAGTGGGCAGTGTCTGTCTGCCATGGAAACTTTCATGGAAACTGACAATTCGACAGAGTGGAAAAGCTTCCAGAATGACCCGGGCTGCAAATTTGGGTCAGTGTGGCACCAAATCGTGTGTGCGTGTTCTGAGGTACATGAGCGAACAAATGCAGGGATCCATGAGCATGAGAGACCAGGGGGAGGTCAGCGAGAAACAATCATCCAATATTAACTGGGTTTTAGGATATGAACTCTATCCTAAAACACACAAATGGCTTTGGATAGGATTTAGGGAGGAAGAATACCCACTATGGTGTGTGTGTGACAGAGAACTGTCTCTTGTGCCGTATCTCAATCTCAGTTCAAATCTCTGGCATCTCCTGCCTCGTTCTCTTCTTTGTGAAAGAGAATGGGAGATAGAGAGACAGAGAGAGAGAGAGAGAGAGAGAGGGAGGTTGGAATGAGGGTGCTCTGTGTTCTCATAGTGGACTGGAGTTCAATGAAAGATGCACTCGAGTGTCATGCAAAATCAGGCGTTGGCCCTTGGTGCCTGCAGGGAATCGCTGTCAGAGAGCAACAGGGGGGTAGAGTATGACAGAAGAGAGAGGGGCGAGAGAGAATGTAGACACAGGACAAAGTGACACTGGGAGATTCATGATGAAAAGAAAGGTGACAAAGACAGTAGAAGACATTAGGAGACAAAAGAAATGTCTTCCAACTGGGCTTGTAGGCGGTTGTTGGGTTCAGCTTCTAAACCCACCCTGCATGGGTGAGAAAGAGCGCACAAGATTACAGGAAACATCAGCCTGGGCAAGAGAGGAGTAGTAATCATGGGACCCTGCACTGTTCAAAATCAGCCATGATGTTTACAGCATTCCCATAGAAAACAAGTGGTGGTTGTACATCTTACAATTGATTAAAATGCATATTCCATTGCATATGTCAGAGTGATTTACTAGCCTAGTATACTAGCCATACACTGTGGAGTTTAAATGGCACGGACAGACAGACAGATGTTGACTGTACTTAAATCCCTTGTGATCCTAATGTCAGATTTGCTAAACAATGTTGGCCTAACATTTGTCAACATAAAGGATTACATTTCATGTGTGGGTATGAATTTAATCCCAAGAAAGAAACGTACAAATATTTACACCACATTTTGAGTAACAATCTTATTCAAATGTGCAATGTTCACTTAAAAAAAAAAGAGAGAAGTGAAGCAAAAATTTGCCACATGCCTGTTTTATAGTATAATTTCCAACCCTCTATGAATCAACAACCAAAAGGACACGAATTTGGACGGTCCACATGGAAGCTTCCTCCCAGCTGACACACAGATGATCTCCTGTCAGCCTGCACTTTATCTGGCTTGGAAGGGGGGGGGGTAAACTGGGCTGGAACTGGGAGTCTGAGCTAGTGAACTGTTAACAGACAGAGTTTGTGACTTGTCCTAATCTGTTTTTTTAGGGTTCAGGGAAGGTCATCTGTGACAGAAGGGATGACAGCCCTCAGAGACAGATGAAACATGCTTTAATAGATAAGAAGAGGAGGTCTGGATCAGCTCTGCTCAATGGTAGAAGGAATGGTTGTGAATGTGCACTTGCGTGCGTGAGTATGCGTTCATAAAAGTAGGTGTCTGAACCAATTGTAGAAATCTGGGGCTAAATTCTCACATACAAACCTGCCTAGATGTGTGCTTGTGTGTGTCTGAACTCCAAGGAATTCTAAGCACAGGAGACTGCTGACAGAGCAGAGTTGGTCTTAGTGCAACACTGTTCAGAGACGTGAAGCAATATTCCAGTGTCAGCCATCAGGGCAGCATATCAGCTGAACCGCAATTATTTTAGGGGAGAAATAAATGAAATACCATCTTACTTTTAACTCCATGGTCCATGAGCAAAGGACTAAGTCGGTTTTTCTTTCCCTTATTAAAATGAAATAGATTTTAACAAGCTTTCTTTGGACAGTTTAGAGGGATTAAGTTAGCCGACATTTATGATTTTCAAGTCCAGATCTCCAGATTTCCCTGCTACCAGACAGTGGAAACAGCCACTAGGTCATACTGCAGGGGTGTCAAACCCATGCCATCGAGAGCCAAGAGGGTGCAGGTTTTCACTTCAACAAAGCAACTACTCCATCTGATTTCACTAACGAGTTTCTCAATCAGCTGGTGTAGTTGCTTGGTTGACGATAACCTGCACCCTCTTGGCACGAATTTGACACCAATGTCATACACTAGGATCAAACACATAACATGGTTACTGGACGAAGATCAGTTGGGGATAGTTTGGCAGAAAATACTTTGAGAAGAATATTCCAGCCAGGGTCTCTGCTGCTCTTTTGTACAGTACAACATTTTGTACATTACAAAATATGGGTCCTTCTGGAGCAAGAGGTCAGAGGACACTAGGTTATGAGGATTGGAGCTGGGACATTCTTGAAGTGTGACGGAAAAAACGAAATAAGTCTTAAGCACAGGGACTTAAAACAAGCATATTTTGTGGGTTCCAAGCCCACTAAGTCTACTCCAATCCGCTAATAAAAGCCCTCACTAGGGACACTAGGCCGCTCTACAGACATCCGTGAGACACACTTTCCACACACGTTTAAAGCTCCACTTGGGTGAGAAGTATGACTTCATGTCAGTCCTCTGACAAGCACCTGGGGGTAGTAGGCTGAAGTACTTCCCACTAACTTTAAAACTGAAAGTACAAATCATGAAGAGTTGGAGAATTGTAAAGTACAGTTATGATGTTGGCTACTGACTGGTAGCCACCTCTTCTGTGGGATTTCAGTTGAAATGCGAATTCCTTTTGTATTCCTGCCACAGCGCTACAGTAGAGGAAAAAAAACAAACAAAAATGTCAATTCATCATGAGAGGGCCTTTTCCTTGTGTTCCCTTCTGGAATTGAAGCAGGAATCTGATTGCTGACCTTCGTCTGGATTCTCAGGCTAACTCTATTAATAGCCCAGACGCTAGCTAGTGCAAGACTCCCAAGCAAGCAAGCAAGTAAGAGCACACAGCCCCCCAGTCCAGCTCTGGACCTGCATCAGAAAGGAGTGATGCTGAGGGCAGCAACATGGCTAGCAGCAGCATTGTTACCATCACACTCACTGTAATGCTGTTGCTGAACCACACAGGTGTGATTGAAGGTTGATCCACTGAAATCAATGATATTGTGATGTGGAAACTCACATATGGAATTTGGGTGATGTGCACATGGGCATGGAGTCCACGTTCTTCGATCTCTCCATTTTAAACTCAGTGTTTTTTCCCCTCAACAAAATGGTATATTGGGAGCGTGACTGACTACAAGAATCCTTTAATGTCCTCTCATGGTAATACTGGAGAGAGGGGCACCCCTGCTGGCAGGGAGCCCAGAGAGAAGAGAGCAGAGCTGGGAGACAGAGATACTGTTCTCCCTGATCAGACCGGCCATTCAGAGGGGAAGACGTGAGCTATTGTCCTGCAAAAGCTGAACAACAACTTTGCAACAACAACAAAAAAACGCAAACCTCTTCTGGGAACGTTCACGGAATCTGGTTCCAAGGCTAACAGAAGCCACAGTAAATCACCAACACTTGGCCATCATGTAACATAACATCAACAATAACTATAGCCAGACTCACAAAGGAGGTTTTCTAACCAGTGAAACTTCCCAAACCTCTATAAAACATAAATCACTCTCATGTTATTATGAATCGGATGTTTCAACTTCCTGGTACCACACAGGATTCTGGGAGATCAGTCGGTATGGAGCTTGCTGTGCATAGTTGTGCGTGTTGTTAAACAGTTATGCAATGTCACCCCTTCATTCTCTCCAAGCCCAGTTTTGCTGGATCCATTCCAAGACAGAACAATGCTATAATGAAACTGTCTGCCATCTTCCATTTCCAATATAAATGCAGTCAAAACATCTTCTTAAATCCTAAATCAGTGTCGTACTCCAGTTCAGCACTCTTAAGGTAGACTGGACACATTTTGCGCCTGCAATTTCTGACATTACGTCCAATTTTCCATCCTCTAATAGGATTTGTAATCAGATCCAATATCAGTGGTTTGGGCCACGGTCTGACTCCAGGGTAGACTCTCTAAACTGGTTACACTCTCAGGTTACATTATTATGGTATGTAGACGTGCTGCACAAGAGGGCAGGTGACAGTCTGCTGTTACCGTGGCAGCAATAGAACAGGTGGAGCGGAGGCTGCATTCCTAAACAGGGTAGGGAAGGAGAGGAGGAAGGAGAGGAGGGAGGAGAGGAAGGAGGAGGGGACAAAGTAGACGGGGGAGGAGAGGAGGGAGTGAATGAAGGGAGTGAGAGGAGGGAGGGAGAGGAGGGAGGAGAGGAGGGAGGGAGGAGAGGAGGGAGAGGAGGGAGGGAGGAGGGAGGGAGGGAGGGAGGAGAGGAGGGAGGGAGAGGAGGGAGGAGAGGAGGGAGGAGAGGAGGGAGTGAATGAAGGGAGTGAGAGGAGGGAGGGAGAGGAGGGAGGGAGGGAGAGGAGGGAGGGAGCGAGAGGAGAGGGGGGAGGAGAGGAGGGAGGAGAGGAGGGAGGGAGGGAGGGAGAGGAGGGAGGAGAGGAGGGAGGAGAGGAAGGAGGAGGGGACAAAGTAGAGGAGGGAGTGAATGAAGGGAGTGAGAGGAGGGAGTGAGAGGAGGGAGGGAGGGAGGAGAGGAGGGAGGAGAGGAGGGAGGGAGGAGAGGAGGGAGGAGAGGAGGGAGGGAGAGGAGGGAGGAGAGGAGGGAGGAGAGGAGGGAGGAGAAGAGGGAGGAGAGGGGGGAGGGAGAGAAGGGAGGGAGAGGAAGGAGGAGAGGGGGGGAGGGAGAGGAAGGAGGAGAGGGGGAGGGAGAGAAGGGAGGGAGAGGAAGGAGGAGAGGGGGGAGGGAGAGAAGGGAGGAGGCCCAGCACTGCAGTCAGACGCTTACGGCATCACTTTTACTGGTTCCCTAAAGGAAAAACCCTAATTCCCATTTCATAGTGAAAGAGTACGCATGGGGACATTCCATTTACTTAAAATTCCAGAGTGTCTTAAAAAATCAGTCCTAAAAATAAACTAGCAAGGCTGAAGTTGGGTATTCGTCTAAATGAGTTGTACAAAAGTGTTAGTAAGCAAGCATGCATTTGTTAATTTACTAAATTAACGATGACTTGGCACAGAAGCTGGCTCAGATAGTATTATGAGCATCATAAACAGTTTGAGCAGCAGCTAAAAAGTGAGAAGCTTGACCCTCAGATGAGAGCTGAGGTCACTGTGCTGTTGGCCCTGAGCAGGACTCTGGATGTGGACAAGACCAGGTCAACTGATCCAACAGACAGGAAACCTACTTTCTAACACTCACACAGCCTGACACTCAAACCCTTGAGCATCAACAGCAAGGCTGTCCCTGAAGGAGTTTTGTGACTTAAACCAGTCTACTTATCCAACTGCTCACCTCCTCACTCCACTGCTTCTGTCTGTGTGTGTGTGTGTGTTTGTCATAGAAATAGTCAAAGGGATATTCAAGTTTTTCTATGATTTTCTTCATCTGTTAACTTGAATTTCTGAAGGGACAGGAATGGTTTGCATGAAGTCTCCTTGGAATTAGTTTCTTCACTGTGTAGGATTTAAGGGGCTAACAAGTAGGGAGTGCATTTGAAAATAATCTCACTGATTGTCCTTCACTACTAAGAATCTGCAAGCACACATTTTTTTAAAACAATACTGCAGTTATTTTTTTAAAGTGATGCAGACCAAAATCCACGCACAACAATTCAATAGCCTCGGCAATATGATTTCAAATGGCTTGTGAATCCAATGGGCTTTAGGATGATAACCGAATTACGATGTGATCCTTGGCATAGATTAATACTCCCAGAGAGTAGACACTATCCAACACAAGCTACAGCAATTTTGGATGTAGTTCAGCAGGAGCAGGAAAACATTCCTTGAATCAACAAAGGATTTTAACTTAGGCCTTAAGGTTCATTGGAAGGCAATTTGGACTCCTGTTGAAGTGACATTTGGAGGGCAGTTGGCAAGACGTGAACCAAAATACTGGATGGAACGAACACCAGCTTTAGTATGTCACATAAGAGTTGCCCATGGCAACGCCTGGCAGTTTTTCTGGCCTAGCGGATGTTTTTCTTGCTCCCCTGAAATGACCAGAAGTCTAAAAAAAGAGATGAGAAGAGGTTTACCTACCGTAAAAATAAGGAAGTCATTAGTTAATTATAGTATGTTAATGGTAGGGTAGGTCTTAAAAAACATTATGGGCATCCTCTAACTTTTGAACCACACACAAATTCAGACGCACTTCTGGTGTTACGAAAGAGAGAGTGATGACTTTCTCAGATCACCAGTGATGAAGGGGTACCCCACCAAGGAATCATAAAGACATTCAGAAGCCACACACACCATTCGTGGTCAAGAGTTGTGCAAACCGGACGTAAGGTCACACAGGACACCACAGGAAAGAGAGAAGAAAGAGAAGGAGACAGCTTCATGGTTTGGGCTCCCAGGAAGAAAGAATCACGTGTTTTCTCTTTGAACCTTCAATGAGACACAGATGTTGGCGCCCCCCCACCCCCCCACCCCACCCGTCCTCCATCCTCTGCTCTCAATCACACCTTTTCTCAAATGATCCAGACCTTCCTCGAATGCAAGTCATGTGGCTGTGTGGTTAGGGCGTTGGGTTATTAATCAGAAGGTCCCTGGTTCGAACCTGACTTTGTGTCCTTGGGCAAGGGACTTCACCCTACTTGCCTTAGGAGGAATGTCCCTGTACTTAATGTAAGTCAAGTGTTTTGCCCAAGGAAGTGCCTTGCCCAAGGACACAACGTCATGTTGGCATAGCCTGGATTTCAAACTCACAACCTTCTGATTACTAGGCTGATTCCTTCACCACCCAGCCACTTGACTCCCTACTAAATAGCCACTTAACTGAACTAACAACCATCAGATTGATCCTGGGAACCTCTCACACCCAAGCTAGAGTCATACCACAAGATTATATACAGTACTTAGATACGTATGTATTTATACAGTACAAATACACAAACATAAAATGATAAACTGTAGATAGCTCACACAGTGACAACATATATTAAACAGAGCAATTTCGATGCATTCCAATTTCAATAAAACTCTATATACTTCCTACTGGACTTGTATAAACATTGAACAGCACAACTAGTCACAGGGTATTCATCTAGATGAGTGATCTAGGTCGTTACACCAAAATAACAGTAAACGTTGTGTGTGATAAACCAACTGTTGAAAGAGGAAGGCCATATCTGGGATTATGCCAGCACTGTTTGACTTCCAATCTGCAGTCATTTTAACCTCTGGATTCATATTCATGAAGGTATTTACAAACGATGGTGAGACTAGCTTGTGTTTTGGGTTTCTGATCTCTAGTTTTCACAGTAGATTGTGTGTATGCATGTGTGTGTGTTGAGTGTGTGTGTGTGTGTGTGGGGGGGGGGATACAGTATCACATGATCTCACGCCAGTAGGAAGGGTGTGCATGGGAAGCGGACACGCTCAGTGTACAGTGTGTAAACCGGAGGGCAGATCCATCACTAGGGTTGTGAGGTGACCAGGTGCAGTTTTATGAGCCATCTGTGTGTGGAAACGTGCATGTGTGTGAGTCTGACTAGAGTTAGACGTGCATCAAAGCATAAGAGAATACCAGAGGCCCATTCAGCTCCAGTGGCCCAACCCCGGCTGGTAAGGTCACACGTCTCGCTGTATCCAACTGAGGATATGTCCTGAACATCAAGTTCATCACCTGTGTGTTTACAGCATGTGTGTGTGCGTGTGTGTCAGCGTGAGTGTGTATAAATATCACAGTGGGATGCTGGTGCTGAATTTGGCAGCAAGGTTCTGGAGCGTCTGTGTCTTAAGAACAAGGAGAGAGGGATGGTGATGGTGATGGAAATTACATTTCAAAAGACTGTTTTTCAAAGTGCAGGAAATATTCCAATCCCCCACACACCCCACACCCCACAGACATGTATGTCAAAATGACTGGGCTTCTGCACGATGGGATACACCTGTCTGTCTGCAGCTGGGCTGAGCCTCTGCACGATGGGATACACCTGTCTGTCTGCAGCTGGGCTGGGCCTCTGTAGGATGGGATACACCTGTCTGTCTTTAGCTGGGCTGGGCCTCTGCACGATGGGATACACCTGTCTGTCTGCAGCTGGGCTGAGCCTCTGTAGGATGGGATACACCTGTCTGTCTGCAGCTGGGCTGGGCCTCTGTAGGATGGGATACACCTGTCTGTCTTTAGCTGGGCTGGGCCTCTGCACGATGGGATACACCTGTCTGTCTGCAGCTGGGCTGAGCCTCTGTAGGATGGGATACACCTGTCTGTCTGCAGCTGGGCTGGGCCTCTGTAGGATGGGATACACCTGTCTGTCTGCAGCTGGGCTGAGCCTCTGCATGATGGGATACACCTGTCTGTCTGCAGCTGGGCTGAGCCTCTGCAGATCAGCCCCGCATGGCTGGAACTGTGTGCAGCACCCACACACTCAAGTTCAAGTTCACGATCACAACAGTTCACCCATTTATTAATATCACACTGTAGTCTCCATGTGGGGGGACTTCAAGCGGCACAAGGCCTTAGTTCTCCCTCAGTCACATTCCTGCACACGCTCAGTGACGCCGGCACACTCGGTGTTCCCGCTCTGTCTCCATCTGTCATCGTGTCACAGCACGCTACCGCATTCCACGCTTCAGCTCCACAGAGCACCTCAGAAACAGGCGCTCTGCTGCAGCGTGTCTGCTGCCCTGCTGGAGGAAGGCAGGCTGGTGCCATTCAGTATCACCAGTTGGTGTCTGGGTCCATTAGGGACCATTAGTCCATTATGTGGAACGCTGTCGAGGGGAGTTCAGGACATTGCGATCCTTAAGATTTTGATACTCTTGTGTCTGTAGGGCTTCCAGGTCATAATCATGAGTGGTTCTGCTTCCTTTTTCCTCGCATTTCTGATCAACTCATGCTGCCTTGACCTCTGTAGTGATTTTCTGCATCTCTACCTGCGCTCAGACTCCTCAGTGATTTTCCGTTGCTCAACCCTCCTGTCTCCCTCCTCCTCTCTTAACTCCTGCCCATCTTCATATCCTGTCAACCCCCCCCCCCCTCCCCCCCCCCCTTTATTTCTCCTCATGCCCTTCTCCATCCTTCACTGCAGACCCCTTCTTTTCTTCTCCACTCTTCTTATCCATCGCTCTCTCTTCCACTTCTCTTGGCGCGTCTGGTATTTCCTCCCGCTGGCCTGGTGCATCATGGGAGCATCTGGAAGTGTTTAAGGGCGCATCTGCAGCTGCGGAGCGTTAGGCCTCGCTGCGCTGCGTCTGGACGCAGTCTGTCACCTCGTCTGAGCTCCGGATCACACCTGCTTCCACCTTTCAGTTGGAGGGTTTGAGGTATATGACGACGTGGGCCAAATATCCAGAAGATTAGGGATGAAAACTGTTACAGGCTATGTTGGATCAATACAACTCTCAGATCCAGAGACCAGAGCCTTGTTAAGACTTTGGATGTACAGCAACAGGACTCAAGTTAGCTACACTGACAGATACATCAGTCCAGGACAGCCCCTGTCTGAGGCCAGTCACTGGCCCATCCATCCATATATTCACAGACAGGCAAGGCAGGAATATATAACTAAAGCCTGCAGTGACAGAAGTTTCTATCCGTTGTAGGGAATGTAGCTGGATTCCAAACTGACAGGTAGAGTATTGACTATAGCACTGCCTCTCATACTAGTCAAGATTTACTACTCTGTCTCTCTGCCTGATAGCATCTGATTTTGTGCTAAAGTAGATCATGGTTAGATTTGAAATCCACTGTTAAAATTTCAACCTTGACTAGTGTGATGAGTGTTTGAAGTGTCTTTCTGTCTGCCTCTCTCTCTCTCTGTCTCTCTCTCTCTCTCTCTGTCTCTCTCTCTGTCTGTCTCTCTCTCTGTCTGTCTCTCAGTCAACATATGTCACCAGGATAATCTCTGCAGATGGAGACAGACACGTCTTAACACACACATGGAGACAAGATTGACCACTCGACACATTTTGGTTTAAAACAGGGGATTGGATCTTTTAAATCCTCTCGACCTTGATTGAGAGACCGCCACCAGCTCCCCCAGAGCTGCCACTGTTTTGGGGGATTGGTGGTGCAGAACACAAGGCCTCAGCCCTGGTGGTGCCCTGCTGGCTGGGTGCTAGAACTGCAGCGGGGGCCATGGGAACCAAGCCTGTGGGTATTTATAGCCAAGGCCCCTCTGATGGTGGAGTAAGGGGGGAGAGGGGAGGGGGGGGGGGGGGGGGGCGGGGCTTGGCAAGGGGCCACTTCTTTGGGGGTTCAGAGGAATGTCCGGGTAACCCTCTGACCAGAAGCCTAGGGAATGTGGGGATGGAGGTTGGGAGCCTAACACAGGGCTGACGTGGAACATCTGTGAAGTTAGCAGGGGCTGAGGGGCTAGTGAGCAGGCAGGCAGAGGAGGTAGGAAGTGCTGAAGGAAGTAAGGGAGGCTGTTGACACACTTGGCTTGAGCCTTAAGAAGAATATTCTTTAAAAAGGTTATAGCCCACAGTTGGACTGATGTTTCCTAAGGGGGGGTCGTCAAGTGGCTGAGCGGTTAAGGCTAGTGATCGGAAAGTTGTGAGTTCGATTCCTGGTTGTGGCAGTATGGTGTTGTGTCCTTGGGCAGGGCACTTCACCCTACTTACATCAGGGGGGAATGTCCCTGTACTTGCTGCAAGTCCCTCTGGATAAGAGCTTCTTCTAAATTACTAAATGCAAATCTAAGAAGAGCTACACACATCCTAGAATACAAAAGGAGACATATCTGATGTAAATAAGAGAGAAGAGATATAAATGCACTGAGCGTCGACATGAACCCTGAGGTGATCATTAGTGTCACCTCTCGTTAAGGAGCTGCCATGACTTTATTGGCCTTGTTAATCCAGCCTGGCCTCCCACAGGGAGCAGGAAGGAGGACGGGGGGGGAGATCTGCTCAAGTAAAAGAGGGTCAAGGTGGCTTCACAGAACAATGAGCAGAGATGCCTGATCAAAAGACCCAGGAAGTTTGTTTGTTGCTACCCGCCAGTTATATATTCCACATTTTCGTGATTTACATGTATTCATTTAGCAGACGCTTTTATCCAAAGTGACTTTCAAGAGAGAGCTTTACAAAAGAGCATAGATCACTGATAATAACAATGAGCTAGCCCCAAACATTGCAGGTAGCAATATAACTTTATTATAACTATTATATACAATGATGACTGTAGAAAGATAGTAAGATAAGCACAAGGTACTGATGTGATGCAAGACCACTCCCATAAAACAGCCATAAACTTTGCATGTTCTGTCCAGTCATCCATACTCCTCTTGACTCACTGCAGTGTCCATCACGACTGTCACAGTTGATTGTTTTCATTTTTCTCATCTCCTTAACTCAATCGTTTCCCCCTCACATCAAAACAGCTAAAGCTCCCCAGGGGGGGGGGGCTGCCACCAATCCAGCCCCCAATCCCTCGGGGTCGGACTGGATCCCCGACACAGGGTCATGGTCACACGCTGCATTTCCCCGGAGCTGAGAGAGTTGAGCCTGGGTACAGATACCCAGAGATGAACACAGAGCGACAGGTTGTGTTCCGCTTGACAGGCCTGATCCACCAGCCACTAAGAGGCCCCAGAGCCTGGTGGGGGGGGGGGGGGGAGAAGGACTCCACTGTTTGACCTTGATAGTCTGATTTACAGTGAGATTTAGTAGGATAATGTATGATAAAAGCAGGATAACGATAATGTAATGGATGCTAGAATTACAGGTTTTGGAAATGAACTGTGCATCCTTATCATGTTCATTTGAGACGCAGTGTTGAGTTCTCCACTAAAAACATCTCTATTATAGCTACCTTTAAAAACCCAGGTGGGAGAGCAGAAGCAACAACTTGTTTTGAAAAGTGAAGTATCACCACAGACACCAAGCAGGATCTTACTCAGCAGTTTGCATGGCTGTGATATTTTCACACTTCTATTTACGGACGGCAGGACACAGGTTTGCAGCTGCCAATCAAAAAAAAACTAAACAAAAAACAGGGCGTGTCTACAGGGTTTTTATATACACACACACACTTACACTCATTTACACACACACACACACACTTACACACCCACACACACATGCACACAACCACAAACACACACACACTCGCACAAGCAAAAGAGAAAAACAGACAAAGCCACTGAAGAGGAAAGACTAGCAGGACACATTACAGTTGCTAGCCTGCAATGCTAATAGGCTAATAAAGTCCAACTATAGCCTCCATGCTCCCTGGCCACAGTGACAGGCACCAATTGAAGGCGAGGGCGCTAATGGCTAGTTGAGCAAAAGCCGCAGAGGAATGCATGAACGTGGGGGGGGACAGCAACCTGGGATCCTCATAGGCCCAAAGCAGGACACAGCCTTCATTCCTGCTCCTTCAGAGACAGTGAGGAGATCTGTGGTCGCTCTCCCTAAGCTTCTCTGCCCGGAGCTGGCACAGCCCTCTGCCAGTGCAACAGCCCTCGATGTGTGTGCCTGTATGGGGGGGGTGAGTCTGTGTCTGTTTTTAAACTAAAGAGAGGAAACCACTGCCACCCTCTTACTACACCACACCCCAGAGTCCAGCATGTGCTACAGCCACGGATCCGTGTGTTTACACAGAAGAGTACAGCAGGCTGCAGACTGGGTACCCAGATGGAGACACACCAGGACAAAGCTCCAAGGCCTAGCCCTGGGTGTGTTCTTAAACCAACCACATTCACAGTACTGAGGGACAGTCCTGAAACCTCAACGATAACATGTCATCTCACATTGTCAACTCACTGACTAACTCCCTGGCTGTCTGCAGTTGATGACATGATCCCTTAGAGAATTCGGCATGAGGCGCACCTCCCCCCCCCCCCCCCCCCCCCCTCCCCCTCGCCTCCTTCCACACCCCAGCTTTGTCGCAGACTTCAGGAATGCTGAGGAAGGAACAGAGCTGTCACACCCATACAGATCCTCCCCTCGCCCCTCCCCACCCCTTCAGACTGCTGTGGGCTGTGTTTGGAAACAACTAAACACCCCCCCCCCCCCCCCTCCAACAAGCTCCCAGACCAAACACAGCTGTGGAGCTGCTGGACGTAAATGACAACATCCAGAGGGGGAAGGAGGGGGGGAGGGAGGGAGGAGGGGGGGGGGGGGGAGGGGTAAAGACTGACGGCTTTGACACTGAGGTGAGAGGGGGTGGCTACTGGTATGACTGGTGTGTGTGCATTCAGAGAGAGGGAGTGATGTGTAATTGGGGAGCCTCAATAATTCATTACACGTTGCCTCGGGTAAGACTTGATGTGACAAATGGTTCAGGATCGTGAGAGGGTTAGTAAAACCATCTTTACACGCACACTGTTGACAGACAACAAGCCTTGTATATATGTACGCACACACCCTCTGCCTAAAGTGCAGAATTAGACCTGCAGCACCTGCGGCAGGTTGTTCTCAAATGTCACTGAGCGTGGGACATAAAACAAGAAGATCTGGATCATGAATGAAGACCACACCCCATTGACACTTTGACTTTCCCCCCCCCCAAGTTCAGGTATGTGGAGATTCCCCCTGGGCCTCACAGCAAACATCAGCTATCCGCCTTCCCGGCTTCACTGACAAGCACAACTCTGTTCAGTACCACTATATTTGAGGTCGTCCCACTCGTTGACCCCTATCATCAGCCACGATTAAACCAACACCACGGACTTGCAGACGCCAGTGTCTGTGCTGGACATACAGGACAAGGCTGAGGGAAAGAATGTTGCATTACCTCGTCATCTGGTCAGAAGAACAATGGGGGGCAGAGAAGAGTGGAAGATGGTTCCGGGGTGTGTCAACGGAGGTCAAAGGTCAACGGAGACATGGGAAGAAAACAGTTTGTAATTATTGACAACATACGGTAGAAACACACACACATGCTGATGTTCCATCAGATTCAGAGATGACCTTATAACATATTCATGGCATCACACATGGCTCAGTAAACTCTAGTGAGGTTACACACCTGTGATCTTTGGCCCTGGCTGAGAGAAAAACCGACAATAATCTGTTGTGGGTGGATGGGATATTAATCTGTGTTTAATCTGGCACTGGATTTAACAACCCCTGTTAGAATATGTTCACCACAGGAAAAAGATATGTTTCTTTAGAACAGTTGAAGATGAATACCAGGTTGTGGCAGTAATATGTTATCATTCATAATACTGATGTAGTCCAGGCTCTAGACTGGTTGATAGCCAACCCAAGATAGACAAAATCATATTTTCTGTTTATCACCTCTCAGACAGTCTTAATGTCTGAGAAAGCAGCTGTTTTTTGTGTGTGTATAAAAAGCAACTGGTTGTTGAATGACAAAATGTACGAATGCTCACTCTTGTGCCTGCATCAAGATTGTCTGATTACATTGACAAATGATCTTTAAAATTGTACAAGTGTGTATTTGAATCCTATGGCATCTATGTGGGTGTGCGTGTAAAAGTAAGTCCTTACATGCATTCTGTTCTAGGGCATGCTTTTGAATGGTATGTAAAAAAAGGGCAGTGGCTCTTGACATTTCTAGATTTAGGCTGCGTGCCAGTGACATCAACCCATATGAGTCGAAACCTTCTGAGAAAATGTGGCCTGATTGAAAACAGGCTGGAGGACTGTACATGTCAACGTACCTGTCAGATTTTATAGTAGAGAGAGAGAGAGTGGGGTTGGGGGGCAATTTGGGACTGGAATGAGTCGATTCCAAATCCCACCATCATTTAGTCCTATCTGAAATCCAGCATAATTAGACTAACAGACCTCCTTCCCAATCCAGTTCCCCTCAATTATCCTCATAGGTGATGTAGCCATGCACATAGTTTAAAAAGTACCCAAAGTCACTCAAAAGGCTTCAATGCAATTTAGCTTCATCCTTGAAATGCTGAATATGCAAGATCCTTAAAACCAAGGTTCTCTCAACAGAACAGACAGAAAACCCTTCATTAAAACACAGGACTTACACAGTCCAAACTGATTTACTTCACTGTGATGGCTCGACTTCTTAATTCTTTGTGCGGTTCTTCTCTTGACCTACATGCAGTGGGGTTTTGTTTTTTTTTACTACCCAGGCTGCTGTTAGGGAAGCCACAGCGGTGTGGGAAGGCTGTGCCTCTCCCCCACGGTGCGTCCGTTGAAGAATGTCCACCGCTAGCCACTGCAACAGGGAGGACGATCAACAATGCTTAGGTCTCCCACAACTGCTTGTTTTCCCAGCTGGACTTCAGAGAGAAGTCGCATCATCGACTTTAGCCTCCTACTGTTGGAGTTGTTGTGTTGGGTTAGGCCCAGGGTTTATTTTTCTTGTGTGACAGACAAACATGTCGCTTGATTACTACGTATATGGGTTGAGAAAGCCTCATTAGACAGGCCTAGATTCCAACTGAGACAGCGGTTGAAAATTAGAATGGACCCAAATTTGAATTTTGAGAGTTGATGTTATATTTGCAGTAAGATCTAAATAGCAAAGAGGTGCATGGCTACACAACAAGGGACTCCAAGTCCCCCCAAGATTAGATCTAAATGTTCTACTTGCTACACTGGAGTGAAAAAGTCTGACATTAGCTGACTCTGCTTGTTTTACAGCACATATAAAGCATAGATTCCACAAACACACACACTGAATCTTGGCTTGCAAGTCTGTAACCGTCCCTCTGAACACCGTGCGTCTCAATTAGAGGTCATGCGTGCACAGTTTGTGTACTGCAACCGTCCCCTCCCATGACAACACTCTGGAGCTGTCAGGTGACTCCCAGTCAAACTATAGCAGATAAGGTTAAGGGTGTATGGGGACACAGTCAATCTGATGCATCATTAGAAATGATGAATGGGCAGGACAGTCAATACCAGCAGGACTGTCAACATTGGCGTAGGAACCGAGGGGGATGGGGGACACATGCCCCCCCCCCCCCCCCCACCTTCCAATATTGGAAAAATAATGCTGTCTGCCCCCCCCCCTCCCTCCCCTAGAAAGTCAGTCAATCTTACACCCTTGCCTGTCAGTCAAAATAAACACAAATAGCAGTAATTTACAAGATTTCTAGTACTATTTTACAAGACTCAAGCTAACCAGTTTAACAGACAATACAACAGAGTAGATTTAGAAAGGGTGTGTGTGTAAATGACAGGGACTGCTCTTATCAGGAGGCTGTGAGTGTTCGACATGACATGAGCTAATAGTGATAATAATGCTCGGTTGTAAGATACTTTCCAAAGGAATCTTGATTTCGTGAACATCCGTTTGTATGCTGTAGTCAACATTAAAACGGACTGACACTGCTACAGAATTGCACTGCAGACGAGGAGAAACCCTGCTCTGCAACCCTGCTCTGCCCCGTGGCTGTCCCGGGTGTCTGGTGTTCCTCTCTCCGGTCATCCAGTATCCTGCATCTATTTCAACTCTGCTCACAGTCGGCAGTCAATCAATACAATCCTAGTAGTTTTTCTCTTAGGATAGTCGATTTGTTTAACTGCAGTCTAACGTACATGTTTAATTTAGGCTACTGGTCCAGGTGTATTACTGATAAATAAGGATGAGGATAACTCGCACCAGAGAAGCTGAAGGACGGGGATTTGGTTTCTAATGAACACCATCACCTGTGTTGAGAATGAACGGAATCTGACACCAGCATTGCCGACTCACCGTGGTTGAACATTGCAGACCTAAACCGATTGTTGGTTAAAGAATTTTCCATGTCGTAAAGTAATCTTCCTTAACTCGTAGTCTGCAAACGTTATACAGGGAACTCCTATTGGTTTTTATTGGTAGACGTGTATTCCCGTGTCAGTAATATTCACTCCAAAACATGAAAGACTTTGCTTCAAGATATAACGAGAAAGTGGTCCCGCGCCTGTCTGTGTTCCTGTATCCCCTCTGTAACAGTGTGAGCACACTGACTACCGCGCTGTGACTGAGGCTTGGAAACACAGCACGGTTTAAACACAGCACGGTGCACCAGCACACACTCCTGATGACGTCACGGAGCACAGCCTGCACAGCCCGCGCGCCACCGGCGGAATGAAAACAATCGCACGTGGATGCGCGTGGTGGACAGGATGGTCACGTGCGCGTGGGACATTTTTTTGAAGCATATTTTGTTTGTCTCCTTGTTCCCACAATTTTCCAGCCTTTATTTATTTGAAGGCTATAAATGTTTGCTAATAGGTCTAACTGTCGGATACACAGATAGGAGCCTTCCTTAAAATCTTTAACATTAATGTAGCCTATTAGGTCTAAACAATACGCTTGTCTTATTATTTATGTGGTTATTGTGCAGTATTCGGTTGAAATAACAATGCAAATGAATCAAAGTCATTAATCGATTTTAGGAGCAACAGTTTTATTCCAGCTGCGATGAAATACAGTCCTCCTTGGATTCTCAATGTTCACGTTCAAGATTAAAGTGCAGAATTGTTTTCACAGCTTGTGTAAAAAAAAAGAAGAAAGAAAAGAAAAAATATCATAATCCTAAATTATGAAAAATGACAATGGAGGTCAGGAAATATAAATAGAACAAGTGGAAAATCTCATAAAACATCAGCAACGATATTAAATCCTTTCTTCGGGTTTGAGCTAGCAAATACAAAATGTGTTCAAAACAAATAGGTTTTTAGAGTCGTTGGCAAGGCTAGCTTTGAAACAAAGGCACAGCATTGTTCAGAGGTAACGATCCTTTGCAAAGAAGTGCTGACATTCTCATCATCTAAGTATCCGTACAAACATGTAACATGCCAGGACCAGAGGACTCATGGCAAAGTGACATACATGACCCCCTGACAACCACATTAACCAACGTGAAGAAGGGATTTTTTTTTAATGCAAAAGTATGCATGCTCATTGGGGACATTTTGCTTATTATACTGTGGTTGTTGAATACTTTTCGCGGCATATAATAAAGTGTATAGACCCTCCTAAGTATTATGACCCTGTAGCCAGAAGTATAGATCCGGTCTATCATGAAGTCAACGGTGAAAGATGACAGTGGTCGATCCCCCTTTTCATGTGAAGTAATGAAAAGAACTAGGTAACAGGCACACCTGGCTTGATCTCTCCATAGTCTACTGTGGCAAACTGGAAGCAGTTAAGAGGTGATCTCTCCACATTGGCAATACATTGTGACCAGTGGAGCACTTTTAAACTAGAGCTTCAATCCATGAAGATGCTTGATGTTGAACTAGAACCTGCAGTTTACAAATGCAGGCAAGGACAAACCCTTGGATTTCATGTCTTCTCTGAAATCAGATTTCCATTGGCCTGTAGTTGTGTTTGAGCACGTTAACTCATAAATCACCTGTATCCTAAGATACTCTTTTTCTTCTCCTTCAACATAAGAATAAAAATAAATGGCTGCCTCACTCTCCAGTTTGCCATGTGGACAACACATTTCCTAGATTCCTAAAATACAAAGGCTCTGTCAGTGACTTGCATATCAACTTGAACCAAAACCAATCACAAGTAGGCCTAAATAAAAAGAGAAAAAATTAAAAACAATGGCTGCAGTTAACAGCCATTTGGTTATATAGTGCAAATCAAAGTAGCCTTCTTAAAACTATACTAAAAGTGGTTTCATATCAAGAGATGCTGTGTTCTTATTTTTTGCCTGTTTGTTTCCTCCATTGTTTGCTAAAACAACATGTTGGGTTGGAAGCAGTGGTTACACACCTAACCAGTACACCATGCAGATCATATTACAGTGGAAAAGGTGCAATAAGATGATGGACAGACATAGAAAGCGAAAGAGTTTGATACCGGAAGCAGAACGAGGAAGGGATATGAAGACAGAATGAGTTAAAGACTGAGTAGACATTATAAGACAGCTATTTGACCTTCAGGGCGATAAGAGTATGGAATGCACAAAGACAGACTGAAACAGACATATTTACAGCTAACAGTTTTTTTTGTGTAAACATTGGATTCTTCCCAAAGGGAGCTCCACACCGCAAGATAAATACATTGTCATACATACACCAGCCACATTAACTGAGCGCTCCCCTACACTGCCTGATCATAATTGGACTATGAAAATCTAGGATCTAGGCTAGTTAATGCCCTATAGGAACAGAAGAACTATTTGAGCCTGTGACTCTAACACCTGCATTTGATGCTGTCAAATATACCTGTCAATTTTCATCTAGATACTTGAATCTGTGTTAAGATAATTGATGTTAAGGCTTTAAATCTGTGAAGGGGAATTGAAAATTGAGATTACTTGATTTTCATGACTGAATTTAACACACACCAGAATGAGCGTTTTGTGGTACATAGATTTCACCAGCATATTCAGCTACTGGCTGGCTATTCTTTTTCTTATTTTTCCTTTTCCTTTTTTCATGATCTGTCCTTCATTTCAACATTAGCCCAATAAAAATATAGCAATGTGTAGCATACGTATACAAAATATGTCTGTACATTTACAATATTTAAAACATTTACAGTATCACCAGCAAGTATATACATAGGGATGAGTTTGAGGACAAGAGATTTCCACCCCAACTCAAGTGTGATAAATGAGAGAAACAGGCTCACACTAATTGGGCAAATGTACCAAAGTTATGAAAAATGTGTACCTCAAAGTCAAATCAACGCTACACATGGCGAAAGAGCGACACGGCACATAGAAAGCAGAGGAAATACGGACTCTGATTTTTGGTCTCGCTCGGTAAGAGTTCCGAGGGAGGCCAGTGACTAGATTCAACTGAAGTATCTACGGTCATGCAGTTTGGAAAGGAGAAAAAAAACTTTGAAAAATCTCAAAAGCTTTGCTCCGTTATATATTACATTTGAACTGTGCGTGAGTTGCCAGTCATGTGTTCTGCGTCACATAAAAAGGGTCATTTTCTTTTGCATTTTAAAAGCGGTTTGAAAACAGCATACAGCAAACCGAAAACCAAATCAAATCGGTCACACAAAGAGAACACTTGCAAACAGACAACGCACAAATACTCTGCAGGGACAAAAAGCCATCGCTTTGCTGGGGCCACTTGAATCTGCTTGGACATCATATTTGTAAGCTTCACAACTTTGCGAAAGATCTCTGGATTTTGATTCCAGATTTTGGATGACTTGATTTGTGATTTTCAAAGCTGAGCCTGATTTACAGCAATGTTTTACAGCATACTCAAGCTATGGTAGTGAAATGTATTTTCTTGGTTTGAGTTTGAATGAGTGCAATTTCCCACCTGCGTATGTCACACCTCTGTTCACCCCTGAGTCTATAGACCTTGCCAGTCTATACCAGCCCATGCCAGCTCATGCCCACTCTGGCCAGCCTGGCATGCAGAGGTACTCACATATCCTGACATCCCCTTTAGGGCATTTCAATGTATACACTTGGTGCCCACGGTAGGCAGGACACTTCCTAATGCCTGGCACACCATGGCACCCCTCTTTCAGGCCACCCTTGAAGGGTTACCAGCAGCTCATCTGCTCCCTCTCTCTCTCCCTCTCTCCTGTGCTACTCAGGCTGCTCAGGATGGGGGTGCAGGCCGTTCTCTGCCCGCATGGCCACCTTGGTGTGGTTCTCCCAGAATGCCTTGTGCATCTGGTCCAGTTCAGACACGATGGGGAGGCGGATCTCCAGGTGCATCTTCAGGTTCTCCAGCCACTCTTCTAGCTTGGTGAAGGCGGGGCTGTGGAGAAACCAGCCAATCATAAAGATTGATATCTACCAGCAGTGAGATCACCAACAATGTATGAGCTTCCGATTCTGATACAATCTGCTCCACAGTCTGATATCACAGGAGAACCAAGTAGAAAAACAAACACCTGTAGCCTGCAGGTGCTAGATTTCTGTCTCACCGTTTTTCAGCATCAAGGTCACAGCACAGTGCAGCCATGGGGAAGAAGGCTGGAGGACAGTCAGCAGGACAGAAGTGCTCCAGGAAGCCCGACACGTTCAGCCCAAAGTCCCCGGCCCTGGGCAGGTAGTCTGGGTCTGCATTCACCCGACCGATGATCTGGGGAAGAAGAAGGCAGACAGCTCAGGGCCAGGGATTCAAAAGGACAGACTAAGGATGTTTCTGTGGTCATGAATTACAAAATCTCCTGTCTGATTGTTGGAGATGTGCCTTACTAACCAAGATAGTAGAAGTACTGATATTTATTCTCACATGTGGCATGGCATTAGCATTTAAACAATCTACTGATAGCTAATTTCATATTCGCAAAGCAAACCTAGAATGTCATTGTTATGTAAGTCTAGGAAAGTCACTACAAATGAGAGTAGGAATCCCTCCTTAACAGGATAAGCCTAAATTCAGATAGATAGATGGACCACCAGAAAACGTAGCAAATTATTCCACCCAGACCACCACACCCCTCCCCTCTCAGTCAGGGGAACGGCCACATAAAGAGAGAGCCTCTTTCTCCTCTCTAATCCCAGCCTTTTGCAGTCTCCTGCTAATGATGTCCATGTGGAGAGGCTACAGTGATATTTTAAGCATTTTAACAGAGCCAGTTGAACCCTGATGGTTACCATGCTGTGGAACATCTCAAAGACTACAAGTCACAGGCGAGCGCCTTCAGAATTCCAAGACTTATATTATTAATGATTCATCTGGGTTTATTTCCACGTCAGATTTGTCAGGACCACTCACCTCACACAGCATGATGCCAAACGAGAAGATGTCCACCTTCTCGTCGTAGCTCTTTCCTGTGCGGGAGGAAGGTACAGAGGAAAATGTGACTCTCAGAAGGGGAACCTCCTCCGTGATGTGGGTTACAAAGAATGTAAGTATGACATTTTTGTGAGGAATCACATGTCTTTTAAGACAGGCTGAGTGTCTTGAGTGGTATGAAGATCATAGTCATAGCAGATCAGCTCTGGGATGCTGCTGCTGCCTTCAAACCAGAATGAACACCAAGGAAAGCACTGTACGCACACACACATATACACACACATAAAACCTAGACTAACTAATACACATTCAACACACTAACACACAAACACACACAACCCACCGTGGATCATCTCAGGGGCCATCCAGTAGGGGTTCCCCACCACTGTGTATCTCTTCCTGCGGTCAGGCTTCTTGAGGCCCTGGAGTTTCCCTGACAACAACTTGTCTTGGTTTTTGTCCTCCACCATGAGTCGAGCCAGGCCAAAGTCTGCCACCACCACACTGTTGTTCTGCATCAACACATGTGGGGAGGGGGGAGAGGGGAGAGAGAGGGGGGAGAGGGGAGAGGTCTGATTCACCACTCTTTAGTAGCAGATACAGCAATTCAGAGACAGTGGGTAATTTAAAATCTCACAGCAATTCAGAGACAGTGGGTAATTTAAAATCTCACAGCAATTAGAAATAACACCTTTTTAAGGAATCTCAGTTGAAATTTATATTTACAAAACAGAGAAAAAGATAGAGAGAGAGACAAGCAGGAATAAAAAGAGAATAGAAAATACAAAATTTAAATTGACTCAAAAGGACTTTCTGACATCAACTCTAACAAATTTGTCAAACATCCTCTGTTTGAATAAGCTGAGGTGTGGACCTGTGTTCTATAGCACATTGTTGAAGTCTTAAAACAGAGGCTGTGCGTATGATGTACCCAGACAAAGGCTGCTCTGTGTCTCTGGGTTAGGAATCCATCCACCTGTCACTGTTAGATGTCTGTCATCAAGAGACAAACCGACAGTATGTCATCCACACGGACAAACGCACTGTCTAAATCCTCCGAGAAAACACACAACCTTAACAGACTTCCTGTTATCTCTCTTTGTATTACACACTAACACACACACACACACACACACACACACACACACACACACTCAGATGCTCGCACACACACGTCGCACGTCCCCAGCGCTCACCTCTCGGACCAAGCAGTTGTGTGAGTTCAGGTCTCGGTGGATTATGTTCATGGAATGCAGATACGCCTTGATGGTGAAGAGCAGGAGAGGAAGAAAAGAGGAAAGAAAGGAGATTTAGAAAACAATCGCAATCTTAAAGCCCCTGAACAGACCGGCACTGTTTCTCAGCTCTGTATCAAACACTTGGCGTCCACAAAGCATGTTCTATAATCCATAGTCATGTGCTGCATTAATCACAAATCCTAAATCAAAAGGCTACATTCTGACAACTCGTTTCATTCTGTCGTTAGGGTGGGTTATTCTGCAGAGCCTGTGATGAAAGGCTGCACCTCCTCTATATGTTCACTAGGGGGCGTGATGAGGTTAACGTTACTGCAGTGGGTGAATCACTGCAGTGCAGGTAGTTTGGCGGGTCTGGAGTGCGTAAACTGTGTGTTTTTTTCTTACAGTCCTTGTTTTTTCATCATTTGGGGGTCGTGGGTCATTTACTCACCATGCCAGCAGCAATGTCCTTGGCAAAGCTCACTCTAAGGTTCCATGGATAATTACTGTCCTGCTCAGATATAAACAAGAAAAAAAGAAACATAAAATATTAGTTAATGTTTCACGGATTAAATACTTTTAATCACTCCAACGGCTTAACAGTCTCACCATTTTCTTGATGATTTCCCTCAAAGTGCCTCCTTTAATGTATTCGGCTATGAAGTTGAGTCTCTTGTCTTTGTAGAGGACTCCGATGAACTTGAGCACGTTGGGATGCTCCAGACAGCGCATGACCTTAACCTGGAGGGTGGAAGACACACACTGATTAACACAACTCCACTACTGACCACACCACGGACATACAACTGGTCGTTGTGTCGTTTTGAGGTTTTGGCGAGCACTGAGGAGTTAAACAACAACCTGGCGGGGAAGGGGGGGGATTACAGAGTTTAGGGTACTGGCCCCCACTGTCAGTCCTGGTGGATATTGAGGGTTTTGGACAACCTCAAAGTGCAGTTTATGAAACTACAATGTCACGGTTTAATCACAGGTTTTCATTTCCACTTCAAACATCCCCCTTCCCTGCCCTCATGGGCTTACAGTTATGAGAGGACGGTTCATCCTATGAGCAAACAAACACTGACCACCCCTCTGTTCATCCAAAAACACGGCTCTTCTCAAACCAAACACACCCAGCGTCTGCTTCGACTCACACCGTTAACCCTGTTAAACCTCCACGCATTCCAGCAGGTTCTCCCACTAAACTCTGGCTAGATCCTCTCCAGCTCTGGAGGAAACACCCAGGGCAACCTGGGGGGGTGCATGTTCACGCTTAGAACTCCTGTAAGAACTCAGGCAGCCGTAAAGAATGACAAGGCTTCCCACTACTGACAAACAACTGCAAAAATGTCGGGGTGAGGATTTTTAAATTTGATTTCTGTAAGGTTTATTAGACGCCTGTCTCACACCAATTATCAGGGAAGGGTTCAGTCAGCTCATAAAGTAATCAGACACGAACAGACTAGGGAGGCTGTTTTTCGAACTCTCCAGCTTTTGATGCTTTGTCTGAGGGTAGACGTCCTCCTGTTTGTGTCTGGTGTTCATTTCAAACTGCAGACCAGCAGAGTGTATACTGTCCATTTCTTCTCCTCAAAAGACAAATAATCCCTCTGCTAGCCCAACAACAACTCAGTATCTCCCCTAACTCAGCAGTCACTTTAATGACAGGACAGAGACGTCGACTGGGCTTTAAGAAGACAGGAAATGAGTCCGACCTACAATAATAGACTTTGAGGAATGTCCGGACCCTCAGACTAGGAGGTCCCCCACACACATTTCATTATCTGAACGTCCACTCCCACTAATGACTGACTTCACTTAACCCAGACAGACACTCCCCCTAGATAGGAGATAGAGAGCAGGACATCCTGCAGAGGAGAAAAGGCTGTGATCACAGATCTTGGGGTCACGAGTCACGGCCAGTAAGGCAGAGAGGTCTAACGGACACAGATATGCAACGCCTTGGGGAGGGAGGTTCAATCATCAACGAACGTCAACAAGTCATTTTTTTATGTTTGAAGAGGCCGACAAAGTTACCCTGGCAACGGTAAATGGCGGGAGTTTACGAAAGCTGTGATTAGGAACGTTTCTGGGAGGAGTCACTTACCTCCTTCAGGAACGTCAGCTGTGTTTCATCATCAAAGCGGATCAGCTCCTTCATCACCATCACCTCGCCTGTCTCTCTGTGTGTCACCTAGGAAACACACACACACACAAACAGTCATCCTCCTTATACCATCATCAAGCACAACCAATCAGCATGTTAGTAAAACATGGCCAGATGTCTCTTCTGCCCTCTCTGCCTGATGCTCACATAACTGTTCCATACTTGAGTGACTCTTCCCAACAAACTTCATTACAGTATGATTATCATACAGTGGGGAGTCAGGTGGCTGAGCGGTTAAGGCCTTGGGCTCAGATCAGAGGGTTGGGAGTTCGATTCCCTGCTGGGGAAACATGACGTAGTGTCCTCGGGCATGGCACTTCACCCTACTTGCCTCAGGGGGAATGTCCCAGTGTCTGCTAAATGTAATTAAATATGCCACAACAGCGCCCCCTTCTGACCACTTGTATGGATGCAGTATAAAACCCCTGGGTTTTTGGATTTTTTACTTATTTGTTCCCATCGCTCTGTACCTTGATGGCCTGTCCAAAGCAGCCTTTTCCCAGAACCTCTCCATGGATGAGGTCAGAAGGTCGGAAAATCCGGTGTGTCTGATTGGATACGACACGGAGAGACTCCGAGCGATTTATGTCTTTCCTCTGTGAGAGAGGGGATGCAGCAGTGCTGGAGCAAGGAGACTTATCAATGCTGTAACTCCTCCTGGTGACAGAGAGAGAGAGAGACACAGAGACACAGAGAGAGGGAGGGAGAAAGAGAGGGAGAGAGAGAGAGAGAGAGGGAGAGAGACAGACAGAGAGAGAGAGAGACAGAGACAGAGACAGTGAGAAATTCCTCTGTCAGACAGTATCAGCAACAGGCAGCTATATTTATTTCATGGTGTTAAATGCATCTGTCAGCTGTGTCATAAAGCATCGCTCCAGCAGTTATCAGGGTCTAATTAGCTAAAATGCCAAAGCATCAAGGAGATAATCTAACCGTTACACATGTACACTAATCACTCCCTTGAGATAACCAGTGAAAGCATGACCCATTCTTCATAACGTTAAATCCTCAACAAAAGTCAAATTCTGAAATACATTTGCAAACATACAATATGCTTTCCTTTCATTTCCAAAATTATTGTGATTCAAAACACTGCTGTAAACTGTGGTAGTCATAAACGTTTCGTGGTTGTGGTCCTTACGTGATCATTCGTGAGCGCAGGTTGCTGATGTCTGGGTTGGGGGGCTGCGTGATGGGCAGGATGGGGCTCGGCCCCTCAGACAGCGGTGTGCGGAGCGGCCCGTCCCCCTGCTCCTGGCCCTGATCATGGGGGTCGTGCTCGATGGTCAGCTGCAGCAGCCGGCTGGTCTCCTGAATAAGGAGGTCGATCTGAGGCAGAGGACAGTCAGCATCAGCACAATTAATGGTTAGGTGGTATCATAGTATGACTTACTGTTGAGCACTGCTAATATGGTGCTAGCATGTGTAGCTTGTTACCTCATCCAGAGGAACATTGTGGATGGGTGTGCCGTTGATCTCCAGGATCCTGTCTCCAACATGGATGGTGTTCTTCACATCAGGGCTGATACACTCAGGATCCACCCTGAGGAAGAGCACAGGGAGTCCAAACCAGTCACATAACAGAGTCCATCTGCTGCCAATGATGGTCCATATGCTAATACAGTGGATTACAATCAGGACTGTGTTACATCCTTTCAAGTATAAAGGTTTAGCGATGGGATTCATTTTCAATGAATAAAAAACCGTATCTGCCAGATTTCTCATTTCCTTTTCAATTGATATATTTAATAAGATAGAGTCCCCACCCCTGCACCCACACCCCTCCAGAAAACAAACCAATCAGGTTGCAGATGCTGGTCATGTGCTCTGATGGCTCCACCTTTGAAAGGCACTGCAGGTGAGTACTGTCTTGGAAGTGGCTTTAGATAAACGCGTCTGCTAAATGAATACATGTCAGATGTCATGTACTCACTGGGACACTCTGACGGTGGGGCAGGTTTCAGGGCTGTAGCCATTGGGGCTGACCGGCTGGTCGATGGCCACCGAGATCCCCCGCTTCCCATCGATGGAGGCTGGGATGGACACGAGGGTGACGGTGTGAGGGATCCTGGAACATGGGGAGTCTGGTAGCGACACTGGAGTCACGATGGTGTGATAGTAACAGTGACCGCTGGGGGGGGGGAAGAAGGAACACAGTGGAACAAAACTCCTGGGTTACTCCTGGGATACAGCCTAGTGTCAGTGTGTCTACCCAGGATCTGTTCCCAGACCAGCCTAGTGTCAGTGTGTCTACCCAGGATCTGTTCCCAGACCAGCCTAGTGTCAGTGTGTCTACCCAGGATCTGTTCCCAGACCAGCCTAGTGTCAGTGTGTCTACCCAGGATCTGTTCCCAGACCAGCCTAGTGTCAGTGTGTCTACCCAGGATCTGTTCCCAGACCAGCCTAGTGTCAGTGTGTCTACCCAGGATCTGTTCCCAGACCAGCCTAGTGTCAGTGTGTCTACCCAGGATCTGTTCCCAGACCAGCCTAGTGTCAGTGTGTCTACCCAGGATCTGTTCCCAGACCAGCCTAGTGTCAGTGTATCTACCCACGATCTGTTCCCAGACCAGCCTAGTGTCAGTGTGTCTACCCAGGATCTGTTCCCAGACCAGCCTAGTGTCAGTGTGTCTACCCAGGATCTGTTCCCAGACCAGCCTAGTGTCAGTGTGTCTACCCAGGATCTGTTCCCAGACCAGCCTAGTGTCAGTGTGTCTACCCAGGATCTGTTCCCAGACCAGCCTAGTGTCAGTGTGTCTACCCAGGATCTGTTCCCAGACCAGCCTAGTGTCAGTGTGTCTACCCAGGATCTGTTCCCAGACCAGCCTAGTGTCAGTGTGTCTACCCAGGATCTGTTCCCAGACCAGCCTAGTGTCAGTGTGTCTACCCAGGATCTGTTCCCAGACCAGCCTAGTGTCAGTGTATCTACCCACGATCTGTTCCCAGACCAGCCTAGTGTCAGTGTGTCTACCCAGGATCTGTTCCCAGACCAGCCTAGTGTCAGTGTGTCTACCCAGGATCTGTTCCCAGACCAGCCTAGTGTCAGTGTGTCTACCCAGGATCTGTTCCCAGACCAGCCTAGTGTCAGTGTGTCTACCCAGGATCTGTTCCCAGACCAGCCTAGTGTCAGTGTGTCTACCCAGGATCTGTTGCCAGACCAGCCTAGTGTCAGTGTGTCTACCCAGGATCTGTTCCCAGACCAGCCTAGTGTCAGTGTGTCTACCCAGGATCTGTTCCCAGACCAGCCTAGTGTCAGTGTGTCTACCCAGGATCTGTTCCCAGACCAGCCTAGTGTCAGTGTGTCTACCCAGGATCTGTTCCCAGACCAGCCTAGTGTCAGTGTGTCTACCCAGGATCTGTTCCCAGACCAGCCTGGGGCAACATCACGCTGCGGATACTGAAGCAAACAGCCTGATTGTACTGACAAGATCCAAACCTTTAAGCAGGGAACGTTCTGGACAAGCTGTACTGTGACCAGCTTGAGGAGGATGAAAAAAGCCTATGTATTGATTGTGCGTGTGAGCCAGAGATAATGCTCGAAGGGGAAGAGAGCATAACATGACAGGAACGTGGTCTGAACTTTGTGTGAGAGAGCCTGTGCTTCTTAAAGGACACCCACTATTTCATGACAACATCCCTGGGAAACACACAGCCTGATAGGGGTTTTATTCTGTCCATGTTAGATGTGTTTGGGCTTCTCACCAGTAGAGTTTGGACCTCTCCACCAGGGCATAGGTGTCTCCATCCCCGATGAAGGCTCTGCAGTTCAGACAGGTGAAGCATTCTGGGTGGTACTTCTGCTCCCCTGCGACCTGCAGAAAAAAAGACAGAGGAGGGGTTAAAGGTCGGATAAACTAGGTACCGGTAATCAGAACAATAAATTGTCTCTAAAATTAAGACAGAAGGTTTATAGGGGAGTATTTTGATTTCAATCACAAGCAGGCTGACTTGACAGATATGCAAGTGCTCTTCTTGGGCAGAAGTATATAAAATATGATCTCAGTCATTGGCAGCTCAAATTGAGTCAGAGAAGAAAACTAAATTATAACCCGAAACAGAGCAGGAAATGGACGGATTAACTGAGAAGATCTACAGCTGTTGTTTGTGGTTACTGAGGACTTGCTGCTTGCTCAGCTGTTAGCAACACAAGCTCTGTAGTGCTGTCAAGATAGGACCGAAATGCTTTATCCAAACACAACTAAGGTCTCACTACTCTTCAAGGCTCCAGACTTTTCCATTTGTTTCAGTCACTCCCTGATTTACGCCCCCAGGTGAGTTGTGCCTTCAGACACTAAAGACCCAGGTGGCTGGATAAGCAGAGCTTTGCTTCAGCATGAACCAGTTCAATTATACAGGGTCGTTAGTGACCAGAGGTTAAACCAGATGACGTATACAGCACAGGTTCAACCTTGTGACCTACAGAGATTCTTAAAGACCGGAGGTTGAATACCTCCATATTAAAGACCCTCCAGTATCCTACAATCCATTGGGGTTTTCTCTTGGTTCGTTATTCCCTGCAGGAGAAGGATTAGGGGGTAGGTGTGGCCACACACTCAGAACCGCAACAATCTGCAATTCTAATTTGCCATGTTCAAGAGGGGCTTAGAGGGGTGAGATGGGAACAAAAGAAGGAGCCATGAAATATGGTGTCTGCGTGTGTGTGAGTGTGTGTGTGTGTGTGTGTGGGGGGGGGGATGTGTGCAAGGGGATATGTATTTTGGATTTAATTTGGGGATTTTCTTTTATTCAGAAAGACTAAATATGCAGTTCAGAATAACTAAATATGCAGTTTTTTTATGGCTTTCAGCAAAAAAAAGCTATAGAAAGGCAGATAAATGGAACATTATGGGGCATCTTCCTAAATGTGAGTTCTGGGCCAAACGTTCAGTGTAAACTGAGACAGCAAATGCAAAACTAAAAAGCTCAATGCTTGAAAACAAACCATAAAGGAAAGCTTCAGTGGCCCAAAAAAACAGAGAAAAAAAGAGCAATCAATAAAATCTATGTCTCTATGGTTCAGCCTGCCTATCCCTTCAGGGACAACTCCCATGGCAACCACTGAGAACACACAGTGAGTGCAGCTCCAGGCAACCTGAAGGAAGTCAGTCCAACATGCACACTCATTAATCAATTAATATGTAATTGATTTGGTCAGGTCCCTCAGGCTAATTAGAGAAGGATGTGTTTAAAACCCTTCATCTGCACCTCCACACACGAGGCCCAAACACTTCACCAGATGAAGAGATAGACAAAGAGGCAGACAGAGAGAAAGGAGGAACATGGAAAGAGAGACAGAGAGAGAGATATTTACTTTCTGAACTGTTTGCTAGTGAGACAGAGATGGTTTGAGAGAGAGAGACAGACAGTGAAGAGAGGAGAGAGAGAGACAGTGAAGGGAGGAGAGAGAGACAGTGAAGAGAGGAGAGAGAGAGACAGTGAAGGGAGGAGAGAGAGACAGTGAAGAGAGGAGAGAGAGACAGTGAAGAGAGGAGAGAGAGAGACAGTGAAGGGAGGAGAGAGAGACAGTGAAGAGAGGAGAGAGAGACAGTGAAGAGAGGAGAGAGAGACAGTGAAGAGAGGAGAGAGAGAGACAGTGAAGGGAGGAGAGACAGTGAAGGGAGGAGAGAGAGACAGTGAAGAGAGGAGAGAGAGAGAGTGAAATAAGTGAGGGAAAAGAAAGGAGTGATGGAAAGAAGACAAGAACGAGAGAGACAGCGAGCAAGACGTCCTGACCTTCCAGACCCCTCCTGCTCATGTTGACAACACAACACAGAAAGAGAAAATGACAAGGTTGTATCCTTTGCTGTGTATCACAATAAAGACACACAGTGACACAGCAAAACACTTCATTCTTTTTCATTTGGAGCTGGATTAAGAAAGTAAAGCTATAAACAGTAATTACTGGCAGACTTGCTAACAGTTAAGTTAAGATCATAAGTAAACAAACACCACATCAAAGAGATGGCGGGGGGGCGAGGGGTGTTCTCAGAGTGAGTGATGTTTTGAGGGATTGTTTGTGGTATTGCAAGTATAGCTTCTTTAGTCACAATCTGGCAAACTAATAAAGATATGCAGGAGACAGCACGCAAAGGAAAACCCACCACACCCCCACCCCCACCCCCACACGCCATTTGCTGTCCCCCACCCTCACCCTCCAGAAAGACTCACCGCAAACACACACGCACACACGCACCCCCCGACCACAACTGACAACCAACAGCTGCTGCTGCACACACACACACACACACACACACACTAAGGAAAGACACACACATCAAAGGGGACTGAGAGAGAGAACTTTGGAAAAAGACAAAGAGATGTATAGAGGGTATATACAATAACAAGTAAATGTATCGATGTACAATAAATCCTACAACAATACGTATTTTCTTACGCTTTGGTGAAACCCAGTTTCCTCCGACACACCAGACGGAAAAAATGAAAAGTTTGGAAGATTTGTGGAAAGTTTCTTAAAAAGAGAGATACTGCAGCATATTGTTCATAGATATCTGATTCCTGTTTTGGTAAGAATACACAGTGTGTGTGTGTGTGGGTGTGTGTGTGTGGGTGTGTGCATGTGAGTGTGTGCAGGTCATGTGGTGCACAGGGGCCCTTTACTTAACACAAACCAAATCATAAGCACATGTTTCTCTGAGGGGGACTGGGGGGGGGGGGGTGATAGTACTTTCCGGGGCGAACGGGGTCGTCACCATGACAAAGCATCTGGAAACAACATGATGGACTGTTACCATGACATCTGTAGTGAGATCCCATAATGAACACACTTACCATCAGAGACCTTTGAGAACTTTTATAAAGAATTTGTGAAAACCAAATTTGTAGTTATCACAAACTGAACCTGTTTGTAAGGTTTTCTAAGAAGCACAGCAACAACGGTTTTTTGTTGTCTAGTTTTATCTCTTTTGTTTTCTGTCTTTTCTTTTCATTTGAGAAAATGTGATCAAAGATTTCTTGTTCAATGACTCCCCACTTACAGTTGAACATGACTATCTGCTTCTATAACCAAATTATACAAAAGAATGTCCTTAAAGTCAATGCTAGATAGATGCAACTTAACAGGTGACGAAAAATACAAGTCAACAAGTCAACAAGTCATTCAAAGGTTGGAAATGTTAGAACCCAGGATGCATTGCTAGGATGTGGCAAGGTGGATAATCTATTCCAGTGTGTTGTGTGTGTTGTGTGTGTTGTGTGTGTTGTGTGTGTTGTGTGTGTTGTGTGTGTTGTGTGGTGGTTTCCAGTGTTGAATGTTGAATGTATGACTTACCAACGTGTCACAAGTTTCTCAGTTCCTCAAACAACACTCAACTACTTCTGCCACCTGGCTGATTTGAGTTTCGTTTATGAACTTGAACAATGGGACATATAACGGGTCAGCATCTGCTAATATTAAATGCTGTAATGCATTTGTCTGTGTGTGTCTGTGTGTGTTTGTGTGTGTGTGTGTGAGTGCAAAAGAAGACTGTAAACACCACACACAGAATGTACACAGATGTCAATAGGCTCTATGCAAACAATAAACACACCCCTGACATCACACATACGAGGACAAACATGAAAAGACATGATCAAGTGTGGATTTGATCCCACTGAATTTAATAAAAATCATCCTCAGTTTAATAAATCAAGGTTGTCCTTTCCTGCCAGACTGCCTATTCTTTGGAAAAGGCCTTTATTAAATGGATCTTCATTTAGAACCAGGGTGAATATCATTTAAACCACAGACAATGAGAAATAAGGAAATAAAGAGAGTAAAGCAGTAAAACAGTGGGTCATATTGATGCTTGTGCAGTGGGAAAACCCCCTCTGTCACTTACAGTATGACAATGCCCTTAGCCTTGGTGCTGTCGCTAATAGATTCAGCATGATTCCACAAACCTCCACAATAAGAGCTTCCATTGGAAGGACTGGCTTCCGGCCCTGACACAGAGGAGCTACTGTACCATGTCTGTCAGCTGTGCTCTAAAGGTAGAGAGGGCTACAGTACCACAGTCATTTCAGGCTCTGCTTATCCATCTTTGACCAATTCATAGCTTGCCTTAGACCAGACTTAATCTAGGGCAGGACCTGGACTAAAATAGGACTTTTGGTCAGCTCATTAAGTTTTCATGAAATCAAAAAGTGAAAATGGTTGAAAAATTCTACATGGCTTCGGAGCAATGCCTGCAACCTGTATTGCAAGTTTAGCAATACAACCATACTGGAGATGGATAATAATATACCACTGATTCTACAGTACACTTCTGTAACCAATAACACATAATACAGAAACATTTGGATATTGAGCAGGGAGTAATATAAAAAATACAAAATACAAAAGCAGGCAGCCATCCCACTCATGAAAAGCCCCTTGAGACGCCCTCCTGCATGGTTGCCTGCTTCTCTTTACCAGCCGGTTAACCAGGCGACCGTTTCCCCTCATAACCTACATACAGACAACAGAGACTCTTACCTTCTTGTCTCTCCTCCACAGCCGGAGACAGCAGAATCCCCAGAAAAACAAGTCTCCCACCATGCTAGGCTCTCTGTGCTGCTCAGCCTGGGACACTAGCTCATCCTACACTGCTGTCAGACCAGCCGCTAGCATGAGAGAGCGAGGAAGAGAGAGTGAGAGGGGAGGAGGGCTGCCCACGCCTCTGCCTTGGCTGAGCTCATTTCTGAAACGATGTCACTGCTCTTCTTCCTCCCCTCCCTCCCCTCCTCCCCCCCTCCCCTCCTCCCCCCCTCCCCTCCTCCCCCCCTCCCCTCCCTCAGACAAGCGGCGGCAGCCGCTCGCCCTCTCCCTCGCTCTCATTTCCAATGACCTCATTGTTTCCGGCTTGGCCACACCCACCCATGTGCTTCTGGCAGCATCTCTGATATACTGCAGACTCCTCCCCTCCCCATCCTCCTTCTCCTCCCTCTATCTCTTAGTTACCCCCCCCCCCCCCCCCCCCCCCCATTCCTCTTTGCCCCAAAATGTCTAAACCCTCATCAGAGCTCAGGGATGCTGACAGGTAATCCTACTTAATCCAATGAAATGAAATGTGGTAAACCAAAACCTCACATCACCAAGTCATTCCATGCAGCTACGTCTCAAAATAAGCTTTGATAAAAGAACATTATTTACCATGAATGCATGAATTACATTATTAACAAAAAATGAAGCTAATATAACTACCCACAACCAAGAACCGATACGAAAATTCTACAAACAACATAACAGACAATCATTTTAATATAATATAAGATAGTCAACCTAATATAAAATTATAGTCAGCAAATCAGGCGAAATCCAGACGCATATCCTGAACCATAAAACCATAAATTGATCATGTCCTTCTACACAGGGGATATTTCAGGATGTGTTTTCTCTGTGAAGCAGCCCAACGTGTGCACTGTAACAGAGATCTTAATCAATGTTTTCCGGCTGACTACTGTCCCACTCTCTTATTAACTTCCTCCCCCACCTCTTTATCTCCCTCCCTCCCTTCCTCCCTCCCATACCAGCTGCTGCTGGGGGCATCTGACTCGACAGATATTAATAGTCAGGCAGTGGCGTCCATTGGCACAGGCTGTTGGGTCTCGTATCAAAACACACAGCTAATTTAGAAAGAGCCAGGCTGGTCGTATGAAGACACCTGGTTTAGCAAGGCTGGGAGTCATGTTGCATTTCTGTTTAATCACAGACAAATAGCTAACGTGACAATCTACAGTATCACTGAGGAGTTAGCGACCACTGCTACTAGCTCTGAACTGAGCAAGCAGCCAGAACACTGGAGCCTGAACTTGACTGCTGGGGGCTTCATATCCCAGCGTTAATGGCTCTAATAACTTTCTTATCATAGTTAAATTACAATAAAAACCGTCTCAATCAATCCCATTTTCAAACGTTTTTTTGAACGGCCAGAGAGATTTCTGAAACACGATACTTGACTTATTTTCTTCCCTGTCTGGAGGCGACAGTGACAGAGAATAAAGGGACCATCACAGAGTCTTGCTGGAAGGTCTGATGAAGCAGAGACACAGTGTGCTGCTGGGGGGGAGGGGGGGGGGGGGGGGGATGGGGAGGAGGATTATCTGCCTCCAGTTACTGTGCAGCTTTCAGACGATAACAAGGACTTCCTGCTGAGAACTACCACACAGTGTGAGGGGGAATTTCACTAAGAATTATATTATTTTCAGGTAGTTTCCAACAAAGAAGAACTTTTTGGGTAAGTTTGAAGAAAACTGCTTTCGATTTCAGAGCAGGAATGCCCATGTGACACACAAACACACAAAACAATGGTCATGATGCCTCTGAGGCTTCTGAGGTCAAGTCAAATAGACTTATCCTTATCTGACCCTGCAGACAGCTTGAGTGTCAGACATGAACATTAACACCCTTAACTCCCACTGAGATGTACAGAAATGACTAAATGTAAAATGACTATGTAAATGTACTGTCTCACACAAGTGGGAGTAGTAAAATGTTTCCAAACCGGATACAAACAAAACAAAGATAGAAGGGCCTTGTCATTTCACATTCAAATATCATCGCAAAACTGGTGAATATTTCCATGTCTCAATGCCAAGAAGAATAGTAGGTCATTAATAAAAAAAGTCAGCAGGTAGGCAAGTTTGAGGATTCAATTAGTGCTTCTGGCCCAGCATCAAGCTTCTAAATCACCTGTCAGAGGTGTACTGCATCCCTGGACCTCCCTATAGACCTCCACATCAAGCTCTTCAAGGTTGGAGAACTCCACAGCCAAGTCCTGAGTCTTAGACGCAGATGATGGGTCTTCTGTAGGTTCTTCATCAACAGTACATGACTGAGGTTTGACCTTTCCCAGAGTGTATTAGCTAAGTTACTGCACAGATACACTGCAGCCAATCAAGCTAAAAAGCTGAAGTGGAACGACGATAATGAAACCCCCAGTCTGTTGTCTGTCTGTCTGTTCCTGCTCACTAATCGATTTAACATTTAAAATCAGCAGGCTGAGTCATGCCCACATTGCATCACGTTGTGTTGGGATTGTTTTTGCTGAACGGTTCCAAGCACGTCAACACTGCCCTCTTTCACTCACTGCAGATGCTGAAAGACTGCTCCTTCTTCCTGGCGCGGTGCCAAGGAGCAGCGTGGGACACTTGGCGGGCGCCACACACCCTGCGAGCCGCCATGATGGAGACCCAGGGTGGTCAACCTTCATCTGACCGCACACAGCCTCCACACAGCCTCCACACGGCCTCCACACAGCCTCCACACAGCCTCCACACGGCCTCCACACAGCCTCCACACAGCCTCCACACAGAGAGGATGCTGGGAAGGTGGCTGGCTGGGGCGCTGTCCTCCAGCTCTGTTTCACTTGCTCCAGCTCTCGACCGTTTCACTTGCCTCCAGCTCTGTATCAGTGTTTCACTTGCTCTCCTCTGGCTGGTGGCTTCATTACTGAGATGCACTGCAGAGGGCAGCTGGTGGGCAGACTGGAAATGACAAACGTACTTTGACCTTTGACATCCACGTCAAAGTGAAGCGGGTGTAGAAAAGGACACACGTCGTACACGTACTGCCCAACAGTATGATGGATGCCTCACAAGTGGAGTACAGAGTGTGTGTGTGTGTGTGTGTGTGTGTGATTATGCTTGTGTGTGAAATACCGCCACACATTGACGAAAGACATTCTGGGATTTTCAGAAAAATACTAATTTACTTCAGGAGCTCTTAGCAGAGGTCAAAGGTCAGAGAGGGGAAGTCACACAGTGACGAGCAGCCATCTTTAACACAGAGACATCCGCCACATGACTAAACCACATCGAAATTGTTATTGAATAATTAAAAGAATCAATGGCTGACGTAACGATGGTGATACGTCTAGCTGAGGTTTGTTCTTTGTCTTCAACTACCCCATGTTTTTACCCCCAAACAACCCTGCACCCAGTCTGACAACAATCATAAAGTCTTTATCAAAGTCTTTATCATGTCAAAGCTATAGAAAGCCAGCCAAGGAGCAGCCCTTTGTACACAATGCAAAATGTTCACAATGTTACCCTAGAGATTATTCTGTCCAGTAAGTTAAGATGCTGCATTTCAGAAATCCTTTTTTCTGTCTGTGAAATTCAGGCCTCCACTGATCCAGCCCACAGCCATCTAGATCTGCTCTGGCGCTGCTACAGATGCTGCTTTGCAATACAAAGGGTCTTATTTCCATCTCTAATATCCGTGGCTACCCTGAGGCACAGACACTCATCCACATACACTAAACACTGATTCCCTTGCAATGTTTTACACTTCACGCTTAAAAGTAGAATTTAGGCTTCAAACACCAAGAAATGCTGCTCTATGCGTACATTTGACCTCATAATTAACATTTCATACGCGCTCGATTCGCCTGATGTTGAATATTTGATGCAAATCAGATGGAAAGGTGTGCTGTCGACGTGAAGCAGGTGCATTTCCAAGCACTCTTCTTTGCATTTCTATTGTATAACCTGTCGCTATACCCTGATATTACCTGGGCCTGGGCATGAACAGCCTGTGAGACTACATCACAGAGACAATGTTACTGTACATTTGACGTTTTATCAAAGATAGAAGGACTGAAAGTCTCATTCATGGTTAAAAGCGAACAGGCAAATATCCATGCTTCCAATCCACACCGCTGTGTGTCACCTATCCTTTAAGAAGTCTGATGGTGATCTCATCCTTCACCAGCAGGTTTTCTCATGTACTCCTTGTCTTGTTAAGTAAGTACGACCCTTTCACTACTCACCTGTAAACCTACCTGAGGAAGTGGTGTCAGGCATGTTCAGTTACCACTGTGTGTATATGTGTGTGTTTGTGTTGTGTTTTGTGAGCTCATGTTGTTGAAGGACAACTTGTCTGCCGTGTGTAACAGTAGCCCCTGTCTGTGACAGAGGACAGTGGAAGGTGAGAAAAGATCAGGGTTCTAGTTTGTTTGGCGGATGGGGCCCTCTTACCATGATCAAGCCAGTGGTGATTGGGTCATTGCAGCCGTGGCACAGCTCGCCGAACTTGGCCCAGTAGTCTTTCTTGCAGAAGAGCCGGCCCTCCTTCTCATAGTACCAGTGGGACAGGGAAGCGCTGCACTCACAGCACCTGACCAATGAGAACACAGGATTGCGTAAGAGACATGTTGCTCAAATTAAGCAGAAGTAGACTATGCCAGTGATTCTGTCACAGATACAAAAGAGAAAACATTTGATGAAATGTCGAAGAAAGGGTGGATGGTTGAACTTGTCTTTTACGATCACCTGCAGGTGCATCCTTTGAACCAAAACATTATAGCAGAACTTAAAAAACAAAAATGACAAAAAAGCATTTAAGTGTGCTTAAAATACAGTCCAGTTTCTTCACTGCATGTTCCTGTAACACCCCCACAAACATGTCAACAGGCAGTCAGAACACAATGACCAAACCTTGAAATAACATGGCGTAAGGACAGGAGGACACACAGTCACACAATTAACAGTAGTCTAAACACTACACCCTTTAAAAACACACACAACTCCCACGCACATGATCTTAGGAAGGAAGAGACACTGTGACTGATGATGACGCATGTTAAGTTTGATCCTATCAGCAATGGTTTCAACTATCTTATCCAATAAAAGATTAATGTAATGAAGAGTAAGATCTGCACTGCATGAGGTAGATCTGCACTGCATGAGGTAGATCTGCACTGTATGAGGTAGATCTGCACTGCATGAGGTAGATCTGCACTGCATGAGGTAGATCTGCACTGCATGAGGTAGATCTGCACTGCATGAGGTAGATCTGCACTGCATGAGGTAGATCTGCACTGCATGAGGTAGATCTGCACTGCATGAGGTAGATCTGCACTGCATGAGGTAGATCTGCACTGCATGAGGTAGATCTGCACTGTATGAGGTAGATCTGCACTGTATGAGGTAGATCTGCACTGTATGAGGTAGATCTGCACTGCATGAGGTAGATCTGCACTGCATGAGATAGATCTGCACTGCATGAGGTAGATCTGCACTGCATGAGGTAGATCTGCACTGCATGAGGTAGATCTGCACTGCATGAGATAGATCTGCACTGCATGAGGTAGATCTGCACTGCATGAGGTAGATCTGCACTGCATGAGGTAGATCTGCACTGCATGAGATAGATCTGCACTGCATGAGGTAGATCTGCACTGCATGAGATAGATCTGCACTGCATGAGGTAGATCTGCACTGCATGAGATAGATCTGCACTGCATGAGGTAGATCTGCACTGCATGAGGTAGATCTGCACTGCATGAGGTAGATCTGCACTGTATGAGGTAGATCTGCACTGCATGAGGTAGATCTGCACTGTATGAGATAGATCTGCACTGCATGAGATAGATCTGCACTGCATGAGGTAGATCTGCACTGCATGAGGTAGATCTGCACTGTATGAGATAGATCTGCACTGCATGAGGTAGATCTGCACTGTATGAGGTAGATCTGCACTGCATGAGGTAGATCTGCACTGTATGAGATAGATCTGCACTGCATGAGATAGATCTGCACTGCATGAGGTAGATCTGCACTGCATGAGGTAGATCTGCACTGTATTACCAAAAGTATTTGGTCACCCATCCATCTGATCATTTGGATGGGTGACCAAATACTTTTGGTAATATAGTGTAGCTCTGTAGGAAATCACTAGGAATCTCCCTGACAGCATTTGGCAGGAAAGCATTAAGAGACAGTGAGAAATCTGAGGAAGAGTCTGCCTGGGTGGAACAGAGGGACTGGGTCAGAGTCAAGACTGATAGAGATCAGATGATGACAGAGAGAGGGGGGGGGGGTGGGGGTGGGGGGTGGGGGGGGACATGAGACACTCACCACTGATGGGGTATTCGATGATGCAAATACACCATCCCCCCTCATGCTATCCATATAAATACAGAGAGGATCGATAGGAGGAAACCAAGGAGACGGCAGGACATCCGTCCCCATCTGCCAGAGGGCTTTGTGTCCCCCCTGGGGCGAGCCAATGCGGGGGGGTGAGCGGGGTGAAGTACAAGGGAGGCTGGGGATAATTAAGGGTCATATGACAACTTTGGAGGTCAGAGATCGCAAGTTTGTGTAAAGTGAGCTCTGTAGATCCTGCAAGTATCATCCATCATCTGTGATGTTTTCCAAGATCTGCACTGTGCCATGAGCTCGCATGGGACATGTGCAAAGACACGCAGCAGTCCTTTACTACTGTGGCAGAGAGAGCTCTGTGTTCAGTTACTGAAACAGCATCTACAGCGGTTTCCTCTGCTGTGGACAGAAGTGGGTCAAGGGCAGTGAGGGGAGACACACTGGCCACTCAGCAGGCCAGCCCTGGAGCCACGCCCTGACATCTCAGCCCTGATAAGCTGCAGCAAGACTCCTGCTGAGGCAGAGTCATACCTGGGGCTGATACACACGCAGGCAAGCAAGCACACACACACAAGCAAGCACACACACACAAGCAAGCACCCACACACACACAAGCAAGCACACACACAAGCAAGCACACACACACAAGCAAGCAAACACACACACACGCAAGCAAGCAAGCAAGCAAGCAGACACACAGATATAAATATACAGTACATAAGGAAGCAAGCATACATGAGCACACACTTTTTTTATAAACCAGTAGCGGACTATAAACAGTTTTATTCTATTATTATTATTCAGTCAAACACTTTTTTTGAGTTTCATTCTGTTGAGAGCAACCCTTGGTGTGTGTGTGTGCATCATGTGTCTGACAGTTTGCAAGCGTGAGTGTGTTTGGCATGCTATTGTGTGCGTGAGTGTGAATGCTTATGCGTGTTTGGCTCTGTAAGAGGATAATCTGGTTTGAATGACTTCAAGAGAGGCTTGTCTTTCATTTAACCATACAAGCTACCACTCCTAAAAGCACCAAAAACTCCCTGGAAAACCATGACCTTTCCCTGAGTTTTCCTGTTTTACTACAGAAAGGATCTACAGAACTTGCATGACTGCATGTACAGACACATTGCATGATTGCATGTACCACAGACACAGCAGCAAACCATTAGCATGCACTACATTAATACAAATGTTTGTTTATCTGTGAAACTACAGATGAAACCACAATGGACAGAGAGATGATTATTTTACATCGATGGTTTGTTGTGGTGAAGACACCAAAACGAGGGTGCTTGGTGCTGCAACTGCAGGCTCTCCAAAACTCAAGTACAGAAGTGAATCATCGAGAGGACCCACGAGGCTCGTTTGCATTCTGCCCATCCAGCATGCAAAAACTGCACACCTCTGAAAGCATCCAGACTGTGACTTCTAGGAGGAGAAAGAGGAAACTGGGAGGAGAGGAGCGAGGAGGAGGCTGACTGAAAGAACAGAGCCAGGGGAGAAGAGGAGGAGAAGCTGGGGAGGAGCAAAGCCGCAGGGATGGAGAGAGGGAGAAAGAGGAGGAGAAGCTGGGGAGGGAGCAGAGCTGCAGGGATGGAGAGAGGGAGAAAGAGGAGGAGAAGCTGTGGAGGAGCAGAGCTGCAGGATGGAGAGAGGGAGAAAGAGGAGGAGAAGCTGGGGAGGAGCAGAGCTGCAGGGATGGAGAGAGGGAGAAAAGAGGAGGAGAAGCTGGGGAGGAGCAGAGCTGCAGTGATGGAGAGAGGGAGAAAGAGGAGGAGAAGCTGGGGAGGAGCAGAGCTGCAGGGATGGAGAGAGAGGAGATGGAAAAGAAAAAGAGACAAATCTGCTTGATGAGATGAGCTTTAAGTGACAGGTCCCTGAGGCGCTATAGCCTGGGGACAAAAAGGAGAGAGAGAGAGAGAGAGAGAGAGAGAGAGACAGAGAGGGAGAGAGAAAGACAGAGGGAGAGCCAGAGAAAGAGAGAGACAGAGAGACCGAAACATGGAACAAGTGTAAGTAAAGGACAGTATGAGGATGTTGGGAAACATCTGAGTCCTATGAGGGACATAAACTGAATAAGTTAGTATCTGACTGAAGAGCAATGGAGGATCACAATCCAGACACCCGGCAGCTGTAGATCCCAGAGGCACAGGGGTGACCAGAGAAGAGGGCTGGGGGGGGGGGGGGGGGGGGGGGGGGGGGGGGGGGGGTAGTAAACCTGACTTCCCTGTCCAAGTGCCTCAGAGACCAGCAATACAATCACACTAAAAATAAGGCATGTTTGGAACCCTGCTGTGTATGTTCCTTGACTGTCCTCTGCCTAAGAGACAGACAGACAGACAGACAGACAGGCAGACAAACAGGCAGACAGACAGACAGACAGAGCACTGATGACACTAGGAATGATGTCACAGCCTAGACAGGGGAGTAGAGTCAAAAAGAACCACCTTTTACCAATCTATGCAGTTTTTATATTACTCATTATTGTGCTCAAGAGATTAGCTCTGTTGGAAGGTAATTCACTCCTAAAGGCTGTCGATCCAATTTATTATGTTGACATGGTTGAACATGTCAATATTCTATGTCAATACACAGAAGACGAATGAATAATATTATTAGCCTAAATCAATGGCTTTTGTCATGT
>CM059325.1:1466499-1635326 GCA_030340685.1 Protosalanx chinensis | reverse complement strand
ATCTCCAAGAAACGAAAGTGAACTGAGGAATTAGATAGCAACAGAAAGGTGTCTGACAAACAGGGAGGCTGCTCATAATACATGTAGAGTTTATTCTCCTTTTTACAGACATCCTACAAGGCTGGTAACTGGTACTGGTGCATCTGGTAACAACCAAGCTCCACACAAAGAGGGGGACATTTACCAAGATCACCCCCCCCCCCCCCCCCCCCAACAACCCCAAGAGCCCCCCTACACAGAAAATCCGAGCCTATGATGTCATCCGTTCCAGCTAGAAAATAAACATTACCTCATCCTCCTTGTGGCTCCTCCCCATTGGGGCGGTTTCAAACCCTCTCCTCACGGGGGCATCCCATGGCCAATCAAATGCAGACACACCTCCCTCCCCCTCGCCACCCCCCGCAGCCCACCCTCATCTTGTCAAAAGCAAGCTCAGCAAGGCTTGTACCGGCATTAACCCCTGGAGTCCCGCGGGTGTTGCCCGTCCCTGGTGCCTCCCAGGACAGACAGAGCTCCAGAGCTGCTGCAGGGTCACGCAGGGACGGACAATAAGCAGCCCCACCATCACCCTCCCTGCTGGAGCTCCTCAGAAAGCCCCCAAACAGCCCTTGTTGTCTACGGCAAACAGTCTGTTTGTGTTTAAAGCACCGTGCATTATATCCTGCTGGGGCAAAGCAGGTACGGCGGAGGGGGTTGGGGGGGGAGGGGGCGGCGGGGGAGTTAGTTAGAAATCAGCGATGCGGCTCTCAGGACTGTGGATGCCGGCACTTTTCTTTGTTGCTGGCTAAGCTCTGGCTGGCTGGCTTTCAGCAGCTCTCTGCACATTCTGTCTGAGAAGGCTGGCTGATCGCGTGTTGTGACCACGGATAAACAAGTGGTGCTTCTGTTCTCTCCATCGATGGCCCACCATGGCCCTATCTCTCTCTCTCTCGCTCTCACAGTTCAGGGAAGGGAAGCGTCTGTGCAGACCTAGATATGTGGCATTAAGTGGTGTGTCCATTGCTATAAAAAGGGTGCATTGTGGGAGGTGCTGAATTATTTAGGTATAGAGTCGGGTCAAATAGGCTAATTATCCGAGTGGAAGAGAGTGACACATCCACCAGTAGACATGGAGAGTCTCATAGACATTATCATGGTGAGATACTGCAGCTGAAATAGGCTGGCACAAGGTCAAAGTTTGGGGATAATTTTAATGGAAAGATTCGAAAATATACATTTGATCTCTGTAAATGCCAACTGAGGAAAATGTTGGGCGAAAAGAGGGATATTCTAAAGTGCACAGTCTATAAAGTGATAACCCAGCATGTGACCTAAATCTTTCACTAATACCCATGAACAAAGTCAGTTGCTGAACTCATTTTAAGGAAATAATTCAGGAGCTTCAAACTCATAAGCAAACTCCACAGTAGACACATTCCTTTACTTATTATCAGCCTTACTGTGGGGCAAACAAAGCTCCTAGGTCATGAGGTCAAGACAGACGTAAATCCCAACATGACCTCCAGGCTGCAGACTGCTTTCTTTCAGGGGGAAACAAACAGGAGAGGTGTCTCTGACCTCTGTGTGCGGCTGGAGGACAAGGGCAGAGAGAAGGGGGTGGAGGAGAGAACAGGGAAGCGATATTGCCCTGTCCATCATCCCTCCCTCCCTCCCTCCTTCCCTCCCTCCCTCCCTCCCTCCCTCTCTCCCTCCCACTCAAACACGCTCTGCCAAACAAATCCACCCTGAACAACAATTAATTCCCGCAAATGCTGCTGCCTGTTCCTCCAGGACAAGGATGAAATAGGGATTCGAGGATGTGAAAGGAATAAATAAACGAGGAGATTTAATCCCATCAACACAGGGGATGTTTCCTTCCCTCTCCTGGTTGAACATGACCCCAGCCACCTGCCAATCACAGGCCCACACAGCCACAGTTCCAGGGCTTCTTTACAGCTACAGTAGCAGGTGGATATGAAGGGTAATCTGCTTGGATGGGAACACACACAGCTGAGATGAAGCGCAGGATTTTCTGCCTCAGTTTGAATCACAGCAGGTGAGCTGGCAGGTTAATGGCTGGCTAGTCTGCATAATGTCTTGATAAAGTATTTGTCTACTGCAACACTAACTGATTCTCAAATCTGTACACATAAATATGACAAACTATCAGCTTATACTTTGAAGGACAGTTCAGTGTCCTGAACATAATAAGATGCATGGGTCAACATCTGGCTTGGCATTGGATGCCATGCCTACCTACTGACACAAACAGCATCAACAAACATGTAACAAAGGGAGCAAGCTTAGACTGAACACAGGCAGGAATGTGTTTGCTATGAGCACCTAAGATTTCGCACAAACAAAACAAAATTCTATTGTGTGGTTGTTGGGAATCTCTAATACGAAAAATACATGTAATGCAAACTGTTATTACGGCCAATCAAGATGTGAATGATTCTTTTCAGACCCTTTTGCTGAGCAATGCCAGCTGGACAGGAAATGTTAGCTTCGTATCTCTCATAGACACTGACAGAGTACAAACGGAAGCTGCAAATGTCATTGTAGGGGGGGGGGGGGGGGGGACATCTAGACCAATCAGGACAGTGGACCTCAAGAACCAGGACTGGACAAACTTGTACTAGAGTGACAGCCAAACTGAGGTGCAGCTTTGAGACAAGTGTACGAGACATGTGCTCACTTCTATTTACCTAAACTAAAGAAGGGACAGTGTGTCAACACAGTATGCTAAGAACCACAACATAACCACCTGCTAACATAAAATATATCAACCGTTACTCATTACTAATTTCATTACTAAATGAAAGATGTAAAGATGGAACTGGCTTCGCTCAGTTTAACTAGAATCGTCACCCTCAGGAAACCACAGCAGCTCAGAGTACATGCGCTGCTCTCTAAACGGTAGCACACAGTTCTTTTCAGTTCCACGTTGCCTAAAAGCAACAACACACCCGTAAAGTTTAGACACGACAGAACTCCCACAAACTGTATTCAACTGCAATGTTTGTAAGTGGGGGGGTAAGATATTTCTACAACAAGCATCCAAGCTCATGACTCCTAATCAAGAAGCAGACTTACTTCTTCCCCCTGAGGCGGTTCCTATAGCGCTGGTCCCTTCGAGACATGTCGCCCCTGAGAGAGAGGGCCGTACTGTGACACCCAGGAAGCAGACTCATGTTAGCATCCCCACAGTACAGGGCCAGTGGAGTAAATACCAGCTGAACCTCCACACCACCACCACCACAACCACCAGCAGCAGCAACACAACCCTGACTGTGCTCCGCCCTCCCCACTCTCTCTCTCTCTCGGCCTGTTTCTCTTTTCACTACAGCTGCATTTCGGGGGCCTCTTTGGGCAGTTTTTTCCCCCCGTCCATTTCTTTCCACTGGTTTCCGGTCCTTTGCCTTCTCTCTCAGCTTCCTTTGGGAGCGGTCATGACCCCATGACATCACAAGCCTGCCCCCCCCCCCCCCCCCCACCCCCTCCTCATACCTCCCTCCTGCTCTCAGTCCTCTCTTTACCAGTGGATGCCATCATGATGCAGCACAGTCTGGTAAACCTGCACATCTGGAACATTCTACACATTTCCTTTTCTAGATGATCCTGCCCCACTTCACTCTTGCCTTCTCTCTGCCAGCAGATGGAAAAGCTAATTTCCTGATCCGATCTTATCAACCTACTTTTGTTGTTTTTTGTATCAGTTCACCCCAACCCTTTTTGAGGACTTCTACTTTGCAATGATTTAATCTCCTGTCTCAACACATCAGACGAAGAGTTAGGTTGAGGCAGCATTTTCTTCGACACAGAGAAGAAAGAATAGAATATAGAATAAAAGAAGGAACATTTGCAAGGGAAGATGTGTACTTTTGAAGACTGACAATCTTTTTGAAGAAGACTTTTTCTTCTCCCACTCAAAGTTCAAAGCCGGTTTTGCATGAAAGCGTATGTAGATCTTTGGAGTGCTAGAAAAGTCCTGTGGATAGTAACCAAGCTGATGTGGTGTACATCTCTCCTGGTTGGTTGACTGACTACAGATAACTTCAGCACAGTGGTTCTCAGTTCCCATGGGAAACGCTTCACAAACTCCCCTCCCCTCCCACACAGGAACAGGAACACTCTCACATCCCTGTCCTGACCTGCCAGGTGTCGATCCCAACACTGCACCATCCCTTCAAGCCATGATCACTTCCTGATGTTTAGGGATCTGTCCCACTGCTAACCAAGGGAGTCAAGTGGCCGAGCGGTGAGGGAATCAGGCTAGTAATCAGAAGATTGCGAGTTTGAATCCTGGCTGTGCCAACATGACGTTGTGTCCTTGGGCACCCTACTTTCCTTGGGGGGGGGGGTTCTTGCTGTAAGTCGCTCTAGATAAGAGCGTCTGCTAAATGACTAAATGTAATCATCATTATGTGATTCTTACAGTACACCAGCACAGTCAGTGACATCGAGGTATATCTTGAATCCTCTTTTCTATAAAATGAACACCTGCACTCGTTCTCTTGGCATGCTGCCAGTTTTACGAAGCGGTGTTTTTTTTTTTTACACAGAATTTGCTGACTCATTGTGGTTTTCAAACTGCACACAATCCAGTTTCACAAGAAACAAACTTTCCCCTTATGCACAAACTTCTTCAAACGCCATACAGCCTTGTGTGACCTAAGCTTTTATCTAGATTCAGTGTAAAGTAACAGAATGCTATAAACACCTTTAGTCATTTTAGTTGCAGCTTATAGTCTTAGTAAAGGAAGCCTATGTTCCCTTATCTTAGTATCTTATCCATAATGCAGTGGTTTTTGCCATAGGAGTCATCCTAGCTGCAGATGATTCAGGGTGAAGCTACTGCAGAGGCAGAAGAATGTTTGAAAAGAATCTCTCATCGACGAGGACAGTCAGGAGACAACGCTCTAGTTAATTGACCTTGAGAAACACATCTTCCTTTCCGTGCAAAGATTCTACAGTGTGTGTGTGTGTGTGTCTATTCTATTTAGATGTAACATCTTGTATGTTTATGAAGAAAACTGATTTCCGAAACATATCATTCTGAAGCAGAAAGTAATGCAGGTCTAATCATTTGACCTATTGAATTCATCATGGCAACCGGTGACAGTAATTGAGTCTTTGGTGTTTACTGACCACTAGGACAAGGACAAGTCACCACTAGACCTGTGTGCTGGTGTAATGGAACCGGCAGAAACCGGCTTTAATAATTAATCAAAGGAACAATCGAAAGGTACAAGTGCTATTTAAGAGTACCAAACATAACATACTGAACACTGCCTCTCCACTTTCCAGTGTTCCATTCAAAACCAAACACGCTATTCACCAAAGAGCTCCATTAGAAGAACTGATGAGCATAGCTGAGAAACATATAAAGAAGCTTATAGAAACAACAATTTTCAATTCAAGTCAAACTGGCTGAGTGATTGTGAGTGTGGATGGAAATATATGGCCTTTGTAGCTTTTATCCATTAAGCAAAAACCAAATAAGTGGCTAAATGAACCTACTAGCTGGGTTCTGGGACTACTTAGTGCCCTTCCCATGATGCCTGCTTGAGTGCAGTGTTGACAGGGTCCAGCCTCACACTGTGAGATGCTGAAGGGAAACCGACCAATAGGAGCCCTCCTTGTCCTGGGAGCCCCACAGTATTTTCCCATGAAGCCTTTGCTGCTTTTCTTCAGAAAAAGCCATTTCCTTTCACCCCTTGGGACAGACAACTTTCTACAATTAACTCTGTGCTTGTCTGTCTTCAACTCATTGCTTTCTACCTTTTCATTCTAACTGCTTTAACTTCTATCCTTGCAATAAGTGATTCGTTACAAGTGAGCACTATAAAACAGCAACTGAAGAGCCCTTTACACTGTAAAATGTTCAGAGTTAAGCCCCTTTTTGCTGCAATGTTAGTAGGGACTATGAGACAGGGGCAATTTTTTGCCAATTTTCCATAGAGTCCCCAGCTGGAGGGAAAGCTGTTTGACACCCCCTTACCCCCCCCCCTCCTTATCCCCCCCCCACACACACACACACACACAATTTCCATGTAAATCCCCCTCCCCAAGGAATCTAGAACTGGGTCAGAAAACTATTACTTCCATTTTCCAGACCGGGAATTTTGGAACAGAAGGCTTCATGAGTTCAATCTGGGCAAACTACGGCCATTTGGTGTTGGTGATAATAATGGCCTTGGTATATCTGCCATGCAGTCTGTGGGTACAGTGTGTGATGGTCTGATAAGGACAGAGGGAGGTGAAGTGCCATGCTGCAGTCCCATGCTGGGCTCAGGTGGATCACACCCAGCACTAAGGTCAAAGAAAAAGGTAACAACCTCCCCCTCCTTCAAGACACACACCAACACGCAACACAACACGCTTGATGGAACATATTGTGCCAACAGTCAGACCAGAGCACGAACACGCAGAGGCATGTACACACGCAGAAGCACACACACGCAGAAGCACACACAAGCAGAAGCACACACACGCAGAGACACATACACACAGAAGTACACACACACACAGAGGCATACACACACAGAGACGCACACACGCAAAGACACACACACGCAGAGACACATACACACAGAAGTACGCACACACATGCAGAGACACACACACACACAGAGGCACACACACACAGAGGCACACACACACACGCAGAGGCACAAACACGCACACACACACACAGAGGCACACACACCCCCCTCTGGGTGTCCAACAGTCCCTAGTTCATGATGAAGAGTGGCCAGATGTGGCTTTCCACTCATCATCAGCCCATCTGCACTCTCTCACACCAAGACACACACACACTCACACACACACAGATAAACACTCTTCCTTCCTATATTGTATGCATAGCATTAGCGGTGGATCAAATGCCACACGCACACACACCCGCACACACAGCTAGAAACTTGAATGGCTCGTCCTCAACTCTCCCTAGTGACCCACATGTCTTTCTCAAATCCCCCCCATTTCTAAAGTCTGGGACTGAAAGACTCTAATGCAATTCAAAGCACTGAGGCCTGTGAAACGACTTCCCCTGGACCCAGAAAGACCCAGAAGGATGTCCGCCATGAGGAAAAACACCAAGAGAGAACAAGTCACGGAAAACCAAAATGGCTACATGACTACCACTTGAGATTTCAGGAGAATTGTTCATTTTCAAAAACGTGTATGCATGATAACTACTGACAGATTAAGTATTAATCTCAGTGAGATTTACTCGAAGTACGAGGAGCTGGTTTCATCTTTCGCTTGTCTTTGGGAAACCAGGTTAGACAGCATGCAGGAGGGAGGGCCGAAGGGTGAGAGAGAGAAGTGTGAAAGAGAGAGGGAGGGAGGGAGAGCGGGGGAGAGCAGGGGAGAGCGGGGAGGAACAGGGAGAACGTGTGAAGAAAAAGGGAGGGGCTATTATATAAGAACCACAACAACAACAGAACCCTATAAATACACACACATGCTCTCGTGGGAGTTTTCTGGGGAGGTTAAAAAGCCAAAAAAGATGTCGGTACGTCAGTTAATACACTCTCTGCCTCCTATTGGCTCATCAGTTTTGCAATAAAAAAAATGCACAAACATCTTGTTCAACTTCATTGTCAGTTCCGTCAGATCTAGATCCTTTAGCAGAGGATGATGCTATAATGTCTCCACAGTATGCGGAGTACTGTCACAGTAGGCTGAAATGTAATCTCTGCTGGAGGGGTAATAACCATTGGCTATTAAATTGGACCATTTAACATAGCTGGTTTAATTTAGCGCTACAGAACCAGACAGTGGTAAACACTACAAGGACTTCACAACATCTCTCGTCACAATGTGTTTATTCATCTTCTGCCACAACACTGACATAGAGCACTCTGGGAGATTTTAGATAGTGAAATAAATCAATGTGGCAGTTGTTTAAGGCCCCAATCTGCAGTTCTACTTGTCCACACATACAGTAGTACACACACACACACACTAATAAGGTCACTCACTGCCCCAAACTTCAATTCAATCTTGCCTTTACTTGTCTCTTTATCCAATAAAACACCAACCATTAATAAACTGCTGGCTATGAGTAACACCATCTAGAGGGAATCTACTTCTTCTCTCATGCAGGAATAGAACGATTCAGCTGAATTGGATACAGAGAATTTGACTGTAAGCCAAAAGTGTGTGTTATGTGAGAACGTCCAGGGGGTCAATGAGACTGGTGTGAGGTTTCAGGGTTGAATCTGTGGCTTGCGTTTCAGTGTGGGTTTGTGTCTATCTGTATGAAGTAGAAACCGAACTTGCACCGTATTATTGAATAAACTAGAGTGGTAGAAGAGAGTGGTACGGTATGTTAAGGGATTCTCTACAGAGCTGGTCCTAATTCATTTACACATCTCTCTCTCACCCCATTTTGTCTTCTCTCTTCAACTTTTACCCTCAGCATGCACCTCTCTAATCCCCTAAATGTGGTGAGCAATAGAGCAAACCGCAAGATTGCGTTTCTGACGTTTTATTTATTTTCATTGAAAGATTTTCTTTCCTAAACTATTCACTCAATGAAATATAATGACGTTATACTGCACAGTACAGACCTCAGCAGACACAAAAGACACTGAGCTCATTTGTGTGCCAAAATGAGTCATGGAGGTTTGGCACCAGTCTTTCCATCCCAGTGACCAAAGACCAGCTGAGCAAACACAAGGCTTGATGGGATATTGAGAAATAAATAACAAATGACATGAGAGCTTCTCACCCCGAAAAATCAACACAAACGCAACGACAAAAGTCAGATTTGTTCTTATACTGTAAGCAAGCTATCTCCCTTTTACCCTCTAATTCTGTTGAAGAAAAAATATAGATAGGGAGAGTGGTTTCCCACAAGCTATCCCAGACATGAAAGGGGTAAGTAACAACATGACTGATGAAGAAAACTGCACACATGTGCACTTAACATGTTCAAAGACTACTCTTAAGCACACATTGATTTAGTCAGGCACAGCACTGTCTACTGAAGGCACAGCACTGTCTACTGAAGGCATAGCACTGTCTACTGAAGGCACAGCACTGTCTACTGAAGGCACAGCACTGTCTACTGAAGGCACAGCACTGTCTACTGAAGGCACAGCACTGTCTACTGAAGGCACAACACTGTCTACTGAAGGCACAGCACTGTCTACTGAAGGCACAGCACTGTCTACTGAAGGCACAACACTGTCTACTGAAGGCACAGCACTGTCTACTGAAGGCACAGCACTGTCTTCTGAAGGCACAGCACTGTCTACTGAAGGCACAGTATGCTTCAGAGGTGCTGGGCTGACTCAGAATAGGACATCGGAACATCCACTTGTTCAGTCCATGTAAAAGGAACTGACTAGGTCAGTGAGCATTAATGGCAAGCTCAAGGGCAGGTATCATGTTAGGCTGAAACTCAAGGTTAACAGATGAAGTGAAAGTCAACAGAAGGGTTATGTGGTGAGTGAGAGTGAAGGTTTCACTGAATTTTTAAGCCTGACAGTTTACACACAACACCAACAAAATGGAGGACTGTAAGCAGGTTCTAAGATGGGACCAGTTCAGGGTTCCTGCTGGACTCACTTGAAGCAGACAGTGTGCCAGTCTGTGTTGAGGGCCTGGAGGTACTGCTTGTCATAGATCCTCAGTCTGCATCCTGAGCACACGGGCAAGCTTCCACCAGCTGAAGGACAAACACACACACAAATACACACACACACACTCAGATGGTGCATTTATGGAAGAGGCCATCAACTAATTACAGTACAGAAGAAACGTTTCGGTTTCGTTGAAATGTATTTAAACCCTAAATGCTAAATGTTTGATTAGTACTGATGATGGGTGATTGTTGCCAGTATAACTACATCACTTCTAAATAGATGTTCTGAGTTTTTTTTTACTCTGGTAAGTATTTTGTTGTTTCAGTGTATAAAGCTAAAGCTGGCTAGAGAGCAGAGTGAGTCAGTTACTGCCGATCTACACGTCATCCAACATCTAAAAATCGTTTTCCTGAAATTACCAATTTCTCAGGCCTAAATTGGGTAATCAACCCTGGTTCATCATGGCTAAAAAGGACTGCGAGACACTGCGTCATGTGGTAGTTTTCAGTGCTTGAAGGGTAGCATAGTGCACAGGGTCATGTTCTAACAGTGACTGGTGGTTAGTACAGTAAGCCTTTGTGTGTAGGCTACTGTATTTAGTATCAGATAAAAATCAAAACGATGCAAATCAATGATATGTCTTAACATGATCACGGAACGCAGATATTGTTCTGCTGTGTGACATGCAAATCTTCATTTGGACAAGTGCATTTAAAGTTCAGAATGGGACAGTTCAAAAAGAACGTCTGTGATGTACTTGAACATACTCTCAAATGAGGATTCAACATCCTACTGGAATCGCCATTTTGGCTCTCACCAACAAGCACTGGTTCATTTCCCTAATGGTTCAAAGAGACAGTCTTGCTGGAGTAGTTCTATTGATTTCCCAGACCAACAGATCCAGTCTGCCCTAATGTCTTTGTCTGCCGTTATTGGTGCCTCTGTCTGACAGCTCTGGGTTCCCTGGTGACCTGTGATTCCTCACTGGTGCCAGATTGAGATCCATCACACCCTGACACACACAGTCAGCAGTCAGCAGAGGTATCTATCATGTTCATTCAGTTCTGACAAAGGGTGACAGTCAACTTTTAGTCTTCTATCAGTCCAGTCATAGACTTAGACATAGTCATAGACTAGGCATAGTCATAGACTGATTTTATGAAAACAGTTGTTAAATTGTTGTTTTTTTATCTGAAAAAAAAACCCTGAACCTACGAAGAATCAATACGTATGCTAGACAGTGACATTTTATGTGATTAATAAATGTAATATTCCATCTAATTTATATTTAAACGAACTTCTACACATGGGCCTACCCTGCTGTGCACTGGAAACCTACTGGCCAGAGTGATGACAGTTCATGACAACTGAGTTACGTGCTTCGCTTTTAAACTTCGACTTACTGTTATAAATTCACAAACGATGTGGTTATGACATACAAACACAGTACATATACTGTTTAAAATAGGTAAGGTTTTGTTTTATATTTTTCATGTGAGATATATTAGAGCTGCAGCCTCTTTCGTGTTATTCTGCAGTGAAGCCTGTCTGTTTTGCTCAACACACAAGGTTAAATAAAACATTCATAAGATAGTGAGAAAATCTATATTCTGACTATTAATTATTAGATTCCATGTACGAGGAATGAGAACAATTATAGGTTATTAGATGGAGCATCAATATTGATACGCTTACTAAGCCTGTACACATGCCAGAAGAGAACCGATGGTGTTTTTTTATTTTATTTTTAACTGCGTGAATAGATATAAAACTTGAACTCACCTTCCTCCTCTCCCATGCGTTCGTCCTTCCAGGTACAACAGAGCAGCATCAACCTCATTCACTGTCCGACCCGGAGCTCCGTGAGAGCCTCTGATGAGCAGATAACCCGGTGTCAGACTCTGACCACAGCCCCAGAGTTGGATCCGTTTATCCTGGTTCACAGCTTGATCCTGCCTTGGAGAATCTGCGGAGATTCATTCGCGGAGGTTGCAGAGGATGGGCCAGTGAAGAACCATGTGATGAACCATTCAATATGCCAGGGAAGGGAATTTATGTGTTGGCCAAACGACAACAATCCCTGAAAAATTCCGTCTACGCAGCACAACGCAGAGTTCAGAGGATGCGCAATGCACCCATTCTTGATTTTTTGGTTAACTTGTATGCTTAACTATTGGAATTTACCACTACTAGGTGCTTCAGCTGTCAAATTGAATGCCAATGTTGGTCAGACTTATTCAGAACTATGAGAATATGAAAGCAACATTCACATAGTATACCTTCACTTACCAAAACGAATGGAACATTAAACTATATAATAATGCCAATGGCTGTATGAACTAATCAAGGGAAAAACTGTTGACAAATGTATGCTTTAGTTTTGACAAGCCAAGACTTTCCATGTAACAATAAAAAATGTAAGACACTGAAGTACATTTTCCTTAAACATTTTATTTTGTTACTCAATAAAGCAAATAAATGCCAGGATCTTCCGGAAATAAGTCACATGTGCGTCGTGGAAATAAAAAGTGCAAACCCCCACAAAACCTCCTTTTTTTAGTTTAAATAAGATGAATAATTTCCCACGGCACAGAGGACAAGATCTAAACCAGTCTGGCTCACAAGCAGTTCATCAACAGCACCGATTATAAGAACCGAAGCGAGTGAGAGTCCAATTATGAAAAAAATACAGTACACATACAGAGAGGACGTGGGATAATTTGGGAACGAAGCAGATATATATTTTTGGTCAGTGGGCTGTCTTCAATATAAACGAATTGAATCCTATTGAAGCTCACCCCTACATCAGACTATACACACAAACTCACACAAAAAGCTGGTATACAGTATTACAGTTCTCAAGGAATAATAAATGTATATGGAAAGTATTTTGAAAAAAATATCATCATGACTGTTTATGTCATATTTTCCAGAAGTCCTGGTGATAACTTGAATGGTACAAAAATACCTTTCAAATTTTAGTCAGAAAAAAAATACAGTATGGAAAACTATGGCTAAATCTATAACCTGACTAACATACTGCAGTCAAAAATACATTGGCACTTCATACATACACAATGTACAAGCAACATCCGATTAGTTACTCGTAACCTACATGATGACCATGTTATCAAACTCATTTGGATTGTCATAAGCTTACCATGTTCAAAGCTATAATGCTCTTCATACTCTACAGGTTTGGGAACATGGAGGTGAGACGCTGCAGAACGCAGAACTGTGGCACGTGAAAGAAAAACTGGCAAAGTTACTGGTAGCAGATGGGCAGTACGATATCTACCCACTCTGCCTGCTGAAATCTACCCAGAGCTAGAAATAGCAGCAGTGATAATATGGAGCCAGAGTCAGGAAAGTGACTCAAGTTTATCAATACATGCTTTTTACATGCTTCTGGGATGTCAAACCCTTTGATCTATTGGTATTATGAATCCTTAACTTTGGAACCTTCCATATGTACAGTAGACACTACAGTGGCTGTGATGAGGCCTCTGAGACTGAGAGTCTCCCACAGAGAGCGGGAATTTAAAAATGACAACCGTCCACACAGAAAACATGTCTGCCTGCTGGCAGCACAGTAAAGTAAAGGAATGGATTTGTTCACATTCTTGCAATTATGGAAACACACACACCTATAAACTCACAACTTGCACATACACACTTTGTCCTATAACCCCAGCTATACAGTGGTAAATATAGAAGGACTCTGTAGAGTACTATTGAACGGGGAGCATAACAGACATTATAACAGCCAATGAACAACCATTATAATGATGTAAGGCACAATCTATAACACTAGTGACATCTAACATGTGCACAAAGTCTGGCTTGGTAGTTTTGTATATAAAAAAAGAGGCTTAAGTCGAATAAGTACAAAATATCTTTCCATACCAAACTGGGATTTTTTTTGCATTTAAAATGTACATTCTATAACATGCAGTAGCACCAATGTTGCTTGAGGTCACTTTGCATCTCAAGAAGTCTTCTACTTCCTCCTCCCACAGTATTTGCCCTGGCATCCTGGAACTGCTCCTGTAAGAGGCAGATACAACAGGGGACGACTGTTATAACTCACAGGGGGTCATGTGGCGCAGTCGGTTAGGGGGCTAGTAATCAGAAGGTCCCAGGTTCGAACTCTGGCTGTAGCAATATGATGTTGAGTCTTTGGGCAAGGCGCTTCACCCTACATGCCTTGTAGGGGAATGTCCCTGACCAAGAGTCTTATGATAGATTTCGTTTCCTGCTCCTACCTCTGTAGCCTCCACCTCCAGTACCTCCTAGAAAGCCTTGGAGTCGTCCATATTTGGCAGCTTTGGCTGAAATAAACATATAGCAAAATGTTAGCAGCACTGTTACATTGTTTATGTCTGTGGAGATGTTTCCACAACATCATTTTGGGAGATTTGATTTTTGCCAGCAAAGTCATTACAGCCTAAAACATGTGCTGATTAATATTTGGGATTTGGGTGGAAGATGGGCTTCGCTCAGATATTTAAAGTGCCCTAAAGGCCTATTAAAATTCCCAAGTCACATAATGCTTTCTAAACTAGCCGGTGCGGTTATCTAAGAAACCAAACATCTTTTCTTATGAACTAATCCCACGGACAATAATCTTCCATGCTTAATAAAAAGAAGATTAAATGACGCTTCGCTCCCAATCTTCAGACTAGCACTCAATGTTCTGTTGCGCTAGTGTAATCTCCTCCAAATAATCTCACATGAAAATCAGTAAAGCAGTGAGACGAAAGTTAACAGAGGTCAGTCAGACAGCAATTTGAAAGCCTCAACAGCAAAAACGTGATGTCATGTCTGGGTGAGTTTTTAAAATGGAAAAAAACATTCATCAGTACCTTGTTGAGGAGTTAGAGGGGCTGCAGCTCCTCCACCATACCCTACAGTGAACACACAAAGGACACAACCAGAACTAAGAGGGGAACTATTGGTTACTAGAGGAACTAGGGAGGGAGGAAGAGGGTGAGAGAGAGAGTCCGCTACACTAAAAACACCACACAAACAATTGGTCTTTACACGCTTTTATCAACTACAGAACTATAGGTTCCTCGTTCATAATTGAAATCATGCATAGGGAAGTGTTTTGGTTGATTCCCTTCACTCAATCTCAGTTGGACTGTTACTGTTACCTGTCTGTTAGCAACTTGACAATAATCCACCCACTGATCCGGAAACAGTGATCATGGACAGTGAGGAACTCTAATATCCAAGATTCCAAACATACAGAGTTTTTAACACAACTCATATTTCTAATGACTATTATATTGGCCTGCAGACACATAGGAAGGGAAATATACTGTCTGTGTTCTACTGGTTAAATGTTTACATACAGAAACGGTATATACATACTGTATAGTATCAACTCAGCATTGACAGACATAAAAACATTTATGTTAGGAACAAATCCATCTAATCTTCATCCAGCACACAATATTTATCAATAGATACAAACCACAAACTGTGAGGTTCCTTATTTTATGATTTGAGGAAGATGGTAACATTCTGCTCTCCTTTTGAGAACTGCTTTTTACACATTCCTTCCTCTTCCCAGCTCTGTGATAAACATCCCTCCTGAACTGTCTCTGCAGCAGTGGCCATTGATTAATGACAAACTGTACAGACCTCTGGGCTCAATATATGAACCAGGGTCTTCAGAGTTCACCATATAACACACAGTCCTGAGGGCTTTACAATAGAACAATGTCCCAGTTCTCTCCACCTCAAACCACCTATTGCCACAACTCTGTAAAATACACATTTCACATCTACGCCCTTCTTATTGGATAAAGAATTCAAACAAATAAGTGTGCTGAAACAACCAATCTGTGTTTACATATAGAACCAATATCTTGCATACAGGAAGTTTATGTAGTAAACCTTACCTGGGAATGCTTGTTGAGGATAGGCTCCACCGTAACCTGGTACTACTCCTGCCCCTGCAATATCAACAAGCAATGCATCAACAGGGAAGTATACCTTACAGTGCAAAAGACATTGCCAAGGGCTGATATTAAAGAGCTGGAATTCCAGATACGCTACAGCATGGGCAAAGCACTTACATCTATACAAGTTTATAACATGTATTAGGATTCTCTGATTGGGGCACTGTTCTTTTTTTTATAGCAAGTACTCAGACAGTATTTCTAAGAAGGCTCTTTCTGGGGTGAGCTTCAGACAAGCGGGAGGGGGATCAGAGCAGACAGGGGGGGGTTGAGAGGGGTCTGCACTGCCTGATAAGAGTCAGCCCTCAATAAGAATGGAGAGAGACAGGAAGAGGGAACTATTATGACCCCAATTATGACTTGAAGTCCAACTGGTTCCTGCTTTGAGAATCAGATGACTTGACAGTGTTTCAACAGAAGCACCATAGTAAAATAGTATGAAACAACTAAGGTGGAAAATGTGCGTCTCCTACCTGGTTGATATCCCCCAGCAGCCCCCAGATTACCATAGCCTATGAAACAGAAACAGCGTTTACCAAAGACCAACAATACAGTATTTAAACGCTCATCAGTGAAGCGTTATACATGTTACGGTTGTGTTTTTCTGTATTGTATACTGAAAGAATGATCCACTTCCACCAATTGGTTATTCAACATTCCATACTGTAAATTTCTAAAGCAGCTGTTTTTGTACGATCAGAAAACAAATCTAAAACTAACATCTACAAAGCATCACATCCTCAAAGCATCATTCCTTGTTCAGCAACTCCAATGTGACTGCACTTGTTGGTAGAAATTCATGGGCACAGCTTTCTGTTGGGTCCTGCAGGTCTGGCAGTTCACTAGGATCATCTTCTCCAGGGGATTGTTCAAACCGTCACACTTTGATGTTGTACAAACTGTTTCTAGGTCCACTGTCTGACAGTAATCACCATCCACTGGGAATGAGTGGGACATTTTTTTTGTGTCTAGTCCAGGGGTCACCAACATGGTGCCTGCTAGCACCAGGAAGCACCTAAGGACCATGTGAGTCGCCCTAAGGCCTGTTATAAAAATAACACAACTCACTAGCTGAGTCAGAAATATCATTAGTAGCTCTCAGTCTCACAGAGGTTGTTGACCCCTGGTCTAGTCCAACAGGCCTTTCAACAGGCTCCCTCCTGTTTTGATGTTACTAACTGAATAGGATATGGAGTTATGTAAACACATGAACTATTACTTTTGCTACTGTTAGATATTTCTCAGATTGATAGCTAGAAGGCAACATTAGTAGCAAAGCTTTTCACGTATTAGACCTAATATAGTACCAGAACTGTAGAACATAGCAATTCAATAGTAATCGCCTGGTATTATCAAAGTTCTGTACCCTGTGCTGTGCTAAAGTGCACATGTTCCATGTTGTCAGTATTAGCAGCCTTGATGGGTTGTTGTATGTTCTCACCTGGTTTTGGTGGTTTCCCCCCGGCAGCACCTGCTCCCAGCCCAACACCTGCAGGATACGCTGCACCTGAAACACCATACAAACACAAAGATGGAGTTCAATAATCACTTTTCTCATGTGACAACAACTCCACAACATGAAGCTCAAACATGAAGCTGTGACAGTAACTTTTTAGGTATTTTGTACCAGACGGTCCCACAGAAAATGTGTTTAAATGTATCCAACATGCAGATATCAGCATATTTGTGAAAACTCCAGATCTCTGACTGAAATAAATCAAACAGCTTGAAGAATCTACAGCGAGGATAACAAAAACACAAAGGGACAGGAGTTTCCTATTGGCTGCTGGTGGACTATACACTTGACAGTTCCATGGGTCTAGTATTTGATTGGACAATGCAGTTGGTGATGTAGTCTTGCTGTTATTTAGTTTCCTGTAGTCTAGTTTACTGTCAGTCTGTCCCCATATCAGCACTCTGCATTCCCCTTGAGCAGGAAGTACAGGAGGCTGGCATTTCCTGTACAACAGTATCTTTGTACCTTGATGGAAAATTGTTTTGAGAACTTTTTTTTTCTTCCCTCCTTTCTTTCATACATACCCTGTCCATAATAACCTTGACCATACGGGTATCCTCCTGAATTTTGAGGACAAAAAAAAGAGTTGTTGTATTCCTGAAGTGACCTCACCATCAAGAGGGCACCAGTGATTGGCTCAGTTCACATTGGGTACAGTGTATTTACAAAGAGGGGGAATTCGAGTTCACAGTATGATGAGGAAACAGATATCGGATAGTATTTATCTCGGATAGTATTAATCTCAGTAATGCAACAGTGACATCATACCTCCAGCTGTCAGTGGAATTCCTGCTCCTCCAGGGACGCCCCCAGCTCCGCCCACTACACAGCACCCAGTAGAAAACATTTAGTCATTTAGATGCTCCTATCCAGAGCAACACATCAGAAACACCTTCCATGACTTATTCACAGTGAAACACACACACACAGATGCGAAAACTGAAACACAAACCTGGAGGTTTCGGAGGCTTGGCACCAGGAAGTGTACCAGCTCCAGTACCAGCTCCAGTTCCCAGTACCCCTGTTCCAGCACCATAATAGGGACCTGAAACATAAAGTGTGTTACTATAAGACTAACAACCATGCTTCAATGGGAGAGGGAGACGCCTTCCCCCCTTATTGATATGGACATAGGTTGGTTGAGGGGCAGTTCTGTGGGCATATGTGAAGCCCTCTGTGACATTGCTTGTAAAAAGGGCTATACAAATAAATGTTGATTTGATTTGACATGACAGTATAACACCATGTGTACAAGGAGGCAAGTGCATATATTCGTATTTTGTCTTACCCCCATAGCCACCATATGGGTACCCTCCAGCACCTGTGAGGAAAGAAGGACAGATAAGTACTTTAATTCATTCCAGGACTTCTGTTACTGTGGGTGGAGTTATGCACCATCCTACTTAAAGACACAGTTTGCCATTTTTGCTTTAAGGACTGTATGATTCTCTGCCACAGCCAAGTTTCTACTAAATACCTGAACCATACTAGTCCTGAAATATGCTTACTAGCTATGTGTATTTGCACACTAGCCTTTTACAGCAGAGCAGCCATGGTTTAATGATTATCACCCCCTGATACAGTTGTATGTTGTGAAAAAGCTGATTCTGTATTTCCCTTTGATTTTGTGGTGCTTGCATCTTTCCTAATATTGATTAATGCAGCACCCATACAGGTGTGTCAACAGGATGGATACTTTTAAATAATGATGACAAAACCCTGAGGAGCCTATGGATCTCTAACATACGAACAGCAGTATAGATCAACAGCAGTATAGATCAACAGCAGAATAGATCAACAGCAGGGGAGGGAAAAGAGACGCTTTTCCTGCACCTACAGTGGTCATGACATTGTGACCTGCTCCTCTCATACATACCCTGTCCATAATAACCATGACCAAGATTTGGGTATCCCCGATACGGGTATCCCCCTGAATTATGATGACAAAGAAAAACACCTGAACTATTTGACACAACGTGATTCGCTTAGTTACAGACGCAAAAAATAGGCATTGCTAAATGTTAAAATGAGCTGATTTGTTCAAATGAACCTACTAAACTAAAACTTTACTAGGAAAGGTACTGTAGATTTGTACATTATTTCTGAACAGGAAATAGATGGTGCCACCTGAACACAGCTATCTTAACCTTTTCCTACACTGCACACACAGCACAGGCCACTATTGGGCTCCATTTGTCTGCCATATATACTGAACAGTATTTTAGGTGAATAGGCAAACCACACCAATAAAACAACATCATTATCAACAAACAAAAATCAATCAGCTGATGGCCTGACACAATGTTTGAGCTTGTCAGCACGATGGATATTTAATTTGAATCGATTATCTTAAAGCATAATTATTAACTCTGTGTCTGTGTTTTGACCTGCATAAGAAAAGGCTTATAGTGCCAGTCTTTGTTGGTCAAGTGGACCGAAATCTATAAAGACAATCAATACATGTGCATCCTATTACATACAGCACAGGGGGGTGTACTTTTTTTTTTACTTCTACATTAGGATGCTGATGTGTGAGATTACAATGAATAATTGGATTATTTGAATAATTTATGTAATATTGATGTGAGAATGGTGTAGGGTTCTCACACCGACTAGTCAATACCTATAAATCAGTGTCCAGTGTAGTGACTGTATAAACATGTATCCATTCTCTTTCAAATAATAACTAATGTGTATTACATGTCATGCCATAAAAATGTGTATTAACTATTGAACTATTAATTTTTTACTAAATATAATAGGTATTTACCTGCTTTTGGTGGTTTAGGGCCTTTCCCACCTGTACCAACACCTAAAAACACATATTTCTTTCCATCAATCCACCAACAAACAAACAGCATCAGCAACAGACTCCATTCAGAGCCAAATTCAAATGTTAGTCAAGTTAGATTTAGTACAGTTAAATACAAAAAAAGCATAATACATCCAGGTATTTTTTGGATATGTACTTAAAGTTCCAAGTCAATTAAATCAACCACATAACAGAACCCAAAAAACATAAATCTCACCGCCAGCTGGTTGCACCCCTGTGGCAACTACATGGAAGCAAATAAAAAGTTATCGATACAGTTAATCACAGTTAATTGTACTGTTGATGAATGAACTGTTGTGAATGAACAGGTATCAGGTAACATCTATAACATGAGGTTCTGAGGTGTAGAAGGTTGCACTCACTAGGCTGGCCCTGTCCTGTGGTACCAACTGAAAATAGACAGAGTGGTATCAATAATACTGTTTTAGACGTTAACTTTCAGCTTTCAGAAATGTTATTGAACCTATGCAACACTCTGGCTAAAGGAAGTAAAGACCCAGATGTTAGAACTGTCAAGTGTCAACATAACGCTCACCACCAGTGGGCGCTGAAACACCTGCTCCACCTACTCACAGACAAACACACACACACAAACACACACACACACACACAATTGAACACACACACACACACAAATGAACATACACAAACATACATTACTCCTTAAGTTAGAACATATTCTTTTAGAAAACATATGTATGGTAACAGAAAAAACATACCAACACCTGTTCCAGCTGCAACAGATAATGAACAACACATGTTGTGATTCAATGTGTTTTTATATTGTTCCATTTATGAATGATTGACTGTTTTTCAACAACTTACCACTTGGTTGAATAACTCCAGCACCAACTGCAAATAGGATTTGGATATATTTGTAATCCAGCACCACTATAATGTTTTACAAATATGTTTTTTTATAATTCAAAAGCAAGTGTACGTACCGCCAGTCTGGACACCTGAGTAAAAAAGTGAAAAGCAGAGAAAAATGCAATTAGAGTTATATTACAAAATTCACAGTAGGTCAGTTTTAATCAAATAATTAGGCACTGTTAGTGTTTACAAACACTGTAATCACACAAGTAATAATTAAATGAGCAAACAAACAAATGATAGAATGAATGAATGAACAAAACAGTACAACAGTTAACATACAAATCTGGATTACTTTTATTCTAATGGAGGGATAATAGGATATTGTGTCATTTCTTATTTGGTTGGAAACATTAGTGAGTAGACCACAGATCAAAGATGAACTTCTGCTGTAGATTATTTTGTGAGGGAAAAGATCAGGAAATTAAGGTGTAACTGTAACAAAACACCATGTCTGTGAACTGTTCTTATGGAAGAAAATGATCCGTTAAATCAGTACATATATTCCAGTGTTGAACTAAGAAGGGGCGAACAAGTGCAGAAAAGCTTCAGGTTAGTTTAAGGAAAGGAGAGTACCCTGATGACATTAGTGACACATTATTAAAGGTGAGTTGCCTACAAATAAAGATATTTACAATTACACTATAGTGTTATAGCTTAACTTCTGAATAATTGCATTGTGAACATGCACAAATTTCTAATCCTATTGAATTAACTGTGTAGAATTAATGTTCCCAAACAAATGTACACTATATTGAAATATGCGTAAGTATGAAGGGTTTAAATTAGATTGAAGACAACATGTATAGCTCCCACTTTCAAAATAAAGTGCCACCATATATCAAGGGGTGTTCAGAGGTTGTTTCGTGCAAACACAGCATGTCTTACTGGGCTCTGGGGCCTCTGGGGCCGTGCCATTTGTGGCAATAGGTGCGGGTCCTGGCAAAAGACAACAGGTTCCATTTTCATTTCATATGCTGCTAGCATAGGCAGGAAACATTAGGGACCACTGCCATTTTAAAGAGAAGTAGAGGCTAGGCCAGAAACAGATATTTGGAAACCGAAATTCAGTCGATTTGTTTTGAGGTTTTGGGAAGAAGAGAGGGGGAGCACAGTGGGTATAATTGGTACCCCGAAGGTGAGTGCATGAACCAGAGAGCTGGGGTAACAGTAGATGGGTTAGCTTGAATGCCAAAATTCTGTCTATTGACGTTGGGTCTTGATGAGGTCTGCTGGATATATCTGTTCAATCTTAGAAAGCAACCAAGTGGCATATCTAGATACTTTTTCTTTCTTTTTTCAGTGTACAAGTAATAAGTTGTGTTGTACAAACAACATAATGTGCATTTATAATAAAATAAAATAAAATTGTTTTAAATAACTTCTGTGAATAATAGATAATGTACCTGGCTGAGAAGGTTCTGCAGTTTTATCTGTAGAAAAAGATAGATTACATATAAATATCCATGTCAGTACTGTATTATGATTATGAAAAGATATATGAAAGGTGAATCTGCCAATTGACTTGGTTTACCAGCCGAAGGGGCCTTGGTGCCAGTTGGGGCACCCTCAGCACCTGGAACAACAGCTGCACCTGCCGCAGGTGTGGCCCCTGGCACTGGAACACCTCCTCCAGCAATGCCTGCTCCGCCTGGCAGGACTGAAGAACACACAGGGAGGAAGACAGGTAGACAGAGCAGATGTGACTTCCAACATTACAAAAAATAAGATGAATCTGCTTTTCTGTGGCGAAAAGATAATATACAGACTGGCTGGCATTGACATACTATAGTTTAAAGAACTCTGCTGCTGAATTTCATACCATATTTAGGTGGTTTGACTCCACCAGGATATCCTGTAAGGTAAAATAAAAAACATATTCAAAACACATGAAACCAATGAAGAAATTACACATGCTTCTTTGGGAAGCAAAAAAAAATTATATATATTATGACTCCAATCTGCAATCTTTTCTATTCTTTGTCCTCAAACACACAATGTATAGCTTTCTAATTGGACACCCTTGATACAGCTAAATGGATTTGTAGCTTATACGAGATGTAGTAGCTTTTCAAGAAGCACCTCCAGCTCCAGCCCCTGGAACCCCTCCTGCTCCTCCCAGCACCCCTGCTCCTGGACCAGCCCCTGCTCCTCCCAGCACCCCTGCTCCTGGACCAGCCCCTGCTCCCCCTGGAACTCCTAAGACCAAAACACAACATACATGTACAGTATTTGTATATTTATAGCTCAACATGTACCTCACAAGGTTCTGTCTGTGGTCTAGGTTACTCTTACCATACTTGGCAGCTTTTGCTGCAGCAGAATATCCTAAAACACACAAACAAATGAGTGTGTAAATCTATTATGGCTAAGAAGAGAGCATCCTGGGCTATCTTGGGCCTTGTGGCTGGGTCTATAAGCAAACATGGGATGGGATGTATGTGTATCTACTGTCAAGTTAAATAGCCATAATTCTGACCATGATTTACCTCCAGTTCCTACCCCTCCAGCTCCTCCCAGCCCTCCTGCCCCTGCCCCCGCATGAATTCCTATGGCAGGAGAAGGAGGTAGAATGTGACCTTGAGTTTAACAAGAGCACGTCACTACAGTATGGATAATTGAATGTACATTTCATCCCTACAGTTTAACGTAGTTTCAACTGTTTAAATTACCGTATTTGGCAGCTTTGGCAGCAGCTGAATATCCTGATTCAGAAAAAAGTTCAAAGAGACATATTTTACCTCTTGTCTTTAAAACCAAACAGAAACATGTGTTCTATTTATCTGCATCTTATCAGTAAAATATAACTATACTTCATTGTATTTCCCTCTACTATCCCTTCAGAGGTCAACACACTGAGGTTAAATGTATTATTTACCTCCAGCTCCTGGTACAAGGCCTCCTGCTCCTCCCAGTCCTCCAGCCCCTAGCCCTGCCCCTGCTCCTGCTCCTGCCCCCCCAGAAACCCCTGTAGATGGAGGGTTAGGCATGTTTAGGGTATTAGTTCTACATTAACACATCAGTGCTGTATAATGTACTTGTATCAATACTACTGTACAAACAAGTTTAAACTGTTTACATACCATATTTAGCAGCTTTGGCAGCAGCTGAATATCCTGAATGAAAGAAAGTTGTAACATTTACTATAATGTATATTTTATATATTTTTATATAAATATCAAATGTTTAGGTGATACACCTGAATAAACGCAATGAATGTAGTGATTCAGGTTTATCAACTGTACCTCTATTGTTTACAGCCAAACAGGATATGTTCGGTTTATAGGTGGTTATATCTATATATATATATATTTACACCAATAAACTCTGTCTGCAATTCATTGCATTTCCCAAATTATATAACTTTAGAGCTAAAAATACCGTAATACCATGGTGAAAACTATTCTTTACCTCCAGCTCCTGGTACGAGTCCTCCTGCTCCTCCCAGTCCTCCAGCCCCTAGACCTGCCCCTGCTCCTACTCCTGCCCCCCCAGGAACTCCTGTTGCAAGAGAGTTACGTTTACTTAGACTATTAGAACACATAATGCTAGTGTTGCAATGCTAGTACAGTGTAGGGAATGTATTTGACTGGTGTCATTACTAAAGTTGCATACCATATTTAGCAGCTTTGGCAGCAGCTGAATATCCTGATATGTAAAAAAAAAGAAAATATGAACTGTAGTAAAGTTAATCAACTGTTGCTTTATTGTTTATTTCTTCCTGAGTAGGAAAAAAGTTCAATGAGAACCCTCAACTTTACCACTTGTCTTTAAAGCCAAACTAAAAGATGTGTTCTATTTATCTGCATCTTTTATGCAAGCTATCCATACTAACGCTGAGGTTAAATCTTTTCTTTACCTCCAGCTCCAGGTACGAGTCCTCCTGCTCCTCCCAGTCCTCCTGCCCCTGCCCCTGCTCCTGCCCCTGCTCCTGCCCCCCCAGGAACCCCTGTGGTAGAAGAGTTAGGTTTAACAGAGTGTTAGTACAGTACAGTGTTAGTACAGTACAGCTCATTTACCGTTGTCATAACCAGAGTTACATACCATATTTAGCAGCTTTGGCAGCTGCTGAGTATCCTGATTTGGAAATGAGAAAGTATTAAGAAATATTCAAATTTAATTACGAAACGTTTATGAATTACATCTCTAATGCCAGGATGCAACTTTAGGTATAATTTACCTCTATTTAAGACCATGGTTGAATCTATTGTTTACCTCCAGCTCCTGGTACAAGCCCCCCTGCTCCTCCTAGTCCTCCAGCCCCAAACCCTGCTCCTGCTCCTCCAGGGACTCCTACAAAGGCACAAATCAAATCATGGTATTCTTTCTTATCCTAACAAAACGTTCTAAGAGTTATGGTTTATCACTGTCCTGTGGGCCATAAGAGTCCATTCTTACCGTACTTCGGTGGTTTTGCTCCAGCCCCAGCACCATAACCATAACCTACAAAACAGCACATTGTCAAGCCCCTCGTCCTTGTCTTATTTGGGCTAGTTATGTGAGAAAGGTTGGCCCCCTCACCTCCATATCCACCCCCAGGAACCCCCCCTGGCACCCCTCCTGCCCCACCAGCCCCTCCTGGAACACCTACACAGACAAACTTCAGAAGGTTAGTTATTGTAGAGTACTGACTTATACTAAGCTTCTAATAAAACAACTAAAATAAGTATGTTATGTGAATATATAAACATATATAAACACAATACCAGTATATCTTTTCATTAAAGTTATTGGTTTTAATGCAATGTCAGCTATACTTTTATAATGAACTGAAAATCTTTATTTGTACCATATTTAGGAGGCTTGGCAGCCCCTGCCCCACCTGCACCACCAGCGTAGGCTGAAAAAAAAGAAACGAGATATGATATTAGACATGAAATACATAATGAACTAGAATTTCATGACTGCCACAGCAGACATCCAAATAAAATCCCTTGAAAAGGGGAGTCTTATTGTCACATGTCACATGTATGATTTTAGCCTGGGTTGACATAAAGAGTCTTCAACAATCAGATGCTTACATCCATATCCTGGGACACCCCCACCTGGGATTCCACCAGCCCCACCAGCTCCACCTGGGCCTGGACAGGAATCAACCACCATGGTTAAAAAGGGCAGTAAAAGACCCAGGAAAACTTCATGTCAAGAAAATAGTACAATAATAGGTGTAGATCTGCTGTTATTTTATCTGCTGTTATATTTAAACTACTAGGTAATATCTTGACAATAGTTTGAAGTAACCAAGCAGTCGTACCATATTTTAAAGCCTTAGCACCACCTGGGTACCCTGAAAGTTTTGGAGAAAAGACGTCAACAGAACACAAGTCTGAAGTCAGAGTCATCTGATATTAGTGAAGGGAAACGTTTAAGTATCATAAGAGCTGTATAATACTGGATGTAGAGTACAGTATGAAGCTGCATGGATTACCTCCTGCCCCTCCAGGGAGTACTCCAGCAGCAGGCCCTGGCCCTGGCCCTACCCCTGCGCCTGCCCCTCCAGGAACCCCTGTCAAGATTGTGAGATTTGTTGATCTTCATTATGATTATTCGTGTCATCTAAGGGTATAAATGAGTAATCGTACCGTATTTGGGAGGTTTAGCCCCAGCTCCCCCTTGCACCCCTCCATAGCCCCCCTGTCCTGCACCTCCTTGGACTCCTAAGCACAAAGATTCAGAGCTTTATTGTGCAGTGGTTTATTTATTTATTTTTGACTGTCAATTTGGTTTCAAAAAGGTAATCTTACCAAACCTGGAAGGTATCCCACCACCTCCGTATCCTGTACATGGATATGGGGGGAAAAACAGAATCAGCACCCCAAACAGTCCCATCCTGCACCAGCCAGGTCATCCAGGCACAGCCCCCCTGCTGATCACACTGAGCTGGTAAACTTAGATTTTAAAATGAGACGGAGAGAAGGATATTACCTCCAGGTAATACTCCAGCATAACCCCCCAGAGTGCCTGCCCCCCCAGGAACACCTGCAGAAAAACATATTTTAACAACACTGTAAGAGTTCACACTGTATGCAGTAGTTTGCACAGTCCTGTGTAGAGCTTGCTGGTAGTAATTTTAATTAAAGTAATTTAAATACTCTATATGTACCATATTTAGCAGCTTTAGCCGCAGCAGAGTACCCTGCAAAGATAAGAAAAACAAATCATCCCCCATAGATATATAATTTACAGCTAATTAGTACCACAACAGTACCAATAATTTAAATCGAATCAATTGAATCAAATTAAACACAATAATATTTGTGTGACCGAGTCAAATTGTTTTTTTTCCAGAGGGAAGAACATGTTAGACAACGGACAAAGTTTTACCTCCAGCTCCCTGGCCTGCCCCTGGTAATCCACCCGCTCCTCCAGCCACTACTCCAGCACCTGGCAAGCCTTTCACAGATCACAAGATCACATAACGTTACATGACATGTGATTAGATAGGATTAGATCCCCAACATGCAGCCAAATAAAGTACTTCACTTGTAACATCTATGATATGGTATGTAATTGAACAACCATATGTCTTTTACCATATTTGGGGGGTTTCACTCCACCAGGATATCCTGTAATGTAATAATTTAATTAATTTAATTAAAAATCTCCAGATTAAATGTATACAGTAGATCATATAATATTCAAAATGTATATAGTTCAGGAAAATATATATAAATGCAGTTATTTGACACTAAAATGGTAAAGAATGCATCATTGACCTCCAGCTCCTGGTCCTCCATGAACTCCACCTTGAACTCCACCATGAACTCCACCTTGACCTCCTCCTCCACCACCTGGACCAAACCAGATGTTTCATTAACGACAGCATGCTACTCTGACAGACCTGAAATAAACTGCTCTCTCTGCTTTGAGGAACAATCTGCGCAGGATGATGAACCGGCTTAGTTCATACCTCAGCTTAGCTTTGATATTTGCAATGCAGTTCTGCAAACAATTATTGATGTGTAAGGTGAGTGTAGTTTCAGAAGCCTTTACTGTATGTCAATGTCATATTTACCATATTTAGCAGCTTTAGCCTGGGCCTGGGAGATACCTTGTGTTCCCACTCCTACAGATGATGAAGAAATCTTAGAGCAAGCAGTGCAGTTTGGCAGTGAGACTATGTTTTTCATGTGAGTGTGTGTGTGTTCCTCACATACACACCTGTTCCAACAGGGTAGCCAGGTTTGGACCCAGCACCCCCAAAGCCCCCGTACCCTGAAACAGGGAGGGGGGGGTTAATTATTCTTACTCCAAACACACACACACATACATACACAAACTGAAATACCCTATGTTAGTGTTAGATACATGTGGAAAGGGTATTTTACCAAAGGGAAGTTTCCCTCCTCCAGGTTTTGCGCCATAACCTCCTGTGGAGATTTAACAGGCAACTGATCGTTATTTAAAAGGTAAAAATAGATTGAGTATATCTCAACAAACTTCTCGTGTGTTCTCTGGAATTCAGTTACAACCAGATATTGTTTTTGAATGGCATCCATTAAATAGACCGATTACTCAATTATTCAAAGCTAATTTGGCTGTCAGATCCACTCAGATAAATGAATCCACATAATTGCACACCATTACATTCTGCAGTAAATGTTGACACGTCTTGTGGGTTAGTGAGTCTTTGTAACTGTCAACATTTGAGCCAAGTAGGTCACAGCTAAAGCAAGCTTGGTATTAAGGATCATTGGCACGATAATTGTAAAAAATGATGAATTACATGTTTCAAAACAAAACAGAAAAATACATTTAACATTTATCAAAACAACCTGACTGTCAACGAACCTTGAAATATTCATTTAAATATGGAATCAAAATGTAATTATGTTCAACGGAAAAATATTTGAGCACATTCACAAGAATACATGGAAAGTTCAAAAGCTCTAGGAAAACAGCGCTCAAACTGATCTGAACGTAAGAGAAAAAGAGAATGCTTAGTGGATCCGCTGGATCTCCTCAGATCCCGTGTGAGAATGACAGCAGATCTGAGTGAAAGTTTTAACGTCTCGCTGCATCTTGCACTCTTCCCTGCAAGGGACCATTTATTTAGCCAAAACTGACCATTTTGGGATGTTGTTTTAGAGATGTTATGTTTCATAGACTTTGGCTTTAATTACTGCGATACACTTCTTGTCCAAAATCATCAGTAGATGCACCGGTGTACATTGTTATTGACAAAATATTCAATTAAATGTGTAAATGAACATCTCACATGCAAATGCACGTTGAGAAGATGGTCTCTGAAGAGAATGGGTTTGAATCAGCAAGATGACAGCTTACAACTATGCAACAGCAAGAGTCGGTTACGTTTCTATGGTGACAATCATTGTTGAGATTGCATCTGAAGCAACTAAAAGTTTGTTTGGCACAAAAAGTAAGAGTGGTTCTAATTCTGAGGCCTTTAATCAGTATTTACAGCATAGACCAAAATGTACACATGGGGTTCCCTCCATACAGGGCCTCAAAAAAAGAAACACCTCCATCCTCCTCAGCCAAATCTCATGACAGACCCACCATACACAACCTCAGGGGAATACCCATTGAAGTGCCTGCCCATGTGTGCGTGCATGTGCCCATTCACCAGGCCATTGACATGAGCGTTCATGTGGTTGTAAGGGGAGTGAGACTGCCTGTGTACTGCAGGGGAACACACTGCAAAGCATTCAAACAAAAAAACAAAAAACATACCAGTTTGTCCATGCAATATTATTTTTTTGTCTCCAACACTGGGATCTAACTTTTCAGGAATTATGAAGGTATAGATAGATTGAAGGTATAGTTGTTTGAACGATAACCAATCCAGAATGATGACGGTAATAGACAAGTTATCCAATCTGTGATAAGGTAACAGTGGATACCTTGTGCTTTGGGAGTTTTGAGTGGATATCCATGGAACACCCCTGGTTGCATCGGTCCTCCGTAACCGTATCCTGAAGGAACAACATTCACACATCACTAACATCAAGTTTTCTCTCCTTTGAAAAGGAGCTTAAGAAGCAGAGTTGGTTGAGGTTTTACCAAAACAAAGAGGCGCCCCCTACCTGCCCCCCCTGGACCTCCCTGCCCACCACCAGGCACTGCAGAGGCAAATGATCACATCAAGATATTGGAGAAAAGAAAATAGATCTAAAATACCCTTACAATACTGTGGATGGATGGATGTAAACCTGCCAAATAAAAATGCCTTGTGTTTTTCTTAAATCATGAATTTAATATGATCTTAAAGCATGACTCATGGTTGTCTGTGGTTAAGCAATGATTCATATTGTCAGATGTAGTATATACACCACAGAGAAGGAAGAGAATGAAGGATGGAATATTGTATTTCAGAAATAAAAACAATAGACTGTTCACATGATTTTGGATTGAGGCCATTCCCAGTTGCCACTCCTGGCAGAACCCCACGACCACCAAACCCTGCAAACATCAGGAACACATTTTAACACTACACACAGTGTATTTACTGCTTCCCATGCTGTCGAACCCATGCTGTATTGCAGCTGTGATTGAAAATAGAATTCAGGCTCTGAGAATTTGCCACACCTGCTCCTGGGACAACTCCCCCTTGGTAAAGTCCAGGAACACCAACACCTACAAGGGGCAATTAGCTGCAATTAACTTGGCTACCAAATTCATGCACACCTGGACACACACACACACACACACAGGTACGCTCACACAACATGCCGTCAGTGTCTTCCACACACCTGGTACTTTTGAGGCTTTCTTCCCTGGCCCTCCAAGCCCTCCTCCAGGTAACCCAGTCTGAGGAATGACCGGTACTAGCAGAGGAACCGCAAGGTCAGATTCAGGAAGCCATTATGAAAGTATTGTGCTCTGGACTGATGAAGACAAAGATGATGACGTCCCTCCAGTGTTGTGTTGCAGTGATGAAGGTCTTACCTCCTGCAGGAACAGCCGCTCCTCCTGCTCCTCCTGCTCCCCCAGGCCCCCCACCTCCACCCAGCACGCCCCCTCCAGTGCCGACTCCTGCAAACACACGCACACACACACACACAGCTTACAAAATGTCTCACACAATGGGCTCATTTATCTGTCTGTCTTTATAATCCTAAAATATGTAGTGATGAATTACTATCACTTAAAGTGCTTTGATTTGAGTGACCTTTCGCGACAAATGACAACATGTATTGGAGAACATCTGACATGCAGTTACAGAACATGGACATAAGAGGGACCTATAGAGCTGCAAGGAATGTTTCACCATTACAGTGGTTAGGGAGTCAGGCTAGTAACAAGAAGGTTGCCAGTTCGAACTCCGTCTGTGGCAACATGACGTTGTGCCCTTGGGCAAGGCACTTCAAGACACCCCCCTACTTGCCTCAGGGGGAATATCCCTGCACTTGCTGTAAGTCTCTCTGGATAAGAGCATCTGGCTAAATGACTAAAAGTAAACCATTTCAATATGCATGACATTTGCCTTGCTTCATCACATGCCTCATTTCATTGGCCGCAAACTGGAACAGGAAATGAGCCGTCAGCTCTGCTGCGAAGGGATCTTGGCAAAGGAATCCAAAAACGTCTCACTTTATTTGTTTAACCTTTTCTTTCTATCTTCAACCAGGTTCTCAGAGAAACAGACATTGCGCACTATCTTTAAATATGCACTGGAGGTGGATATAGACAAGGTTTGGCAAAATAATGGAGAGGAATGTTGTTGTTTAATTTTTTATTAAATTGAAAGTTTAATGAGAATGTCTTGAAATGAGCCATGATAATGGTTGAACATGTGTTGTTTCATGTAGAGTATCAAGGCTGCCAGCTAATACTTAGACAACTCAGTCAGGATGCCCTACGCTGAATACACTTTCAATACTGTCAACTAGCCTGCATGAAAATCATAAACATACACTTAAAACACACTGAGACCAGGGTTCACTTTTGGCCACACTATCCTCTGCAAATTCGTCTAAAATATTTCACCTGACAGTCTGTCCAATTTTTCTCCCTCGCAAAGTAGTTTCAAGTGTATACTTGTATAATTGTAATTGTATAGTCTGTCCATAATCATTTATCCAAGCCTCTGCCCCCCACCCCCTTTTTACTTAATGTTATTGCCTCCACCCCCCTATCCCTGTGTACACTTTCTAATCTTTTACCTCACACCCTTACCCTTGTGTGCTTTGCGAGACTGTGTGCCGTTGCTACGAAGGAGTTTCCCTCGGGATAAATAAAGTAATCTGAATCTGAATACGTCTGTTTCAGTTACCTTACCCATGGCATGCTTGCAAAGCTCTTTTGTTCTATAATAGGTTTCTATTTTTCTTACCTCCTTTAGGGGGTTTTGGCCCCTTGCCCCCTAAACCTAGAAAACAATCATTTCAAGAATGTTAAAGAAATGGATGGTGGTTTTTTAGTGGACTTGTGCTCCTTTTCCTGGATAGAGGAAGTTAGTGAACTCTACCAAACTTGCTTACTTTTTTGCAATACTGTAATGCCGTTATTCTCCATAACAGTCTATATGTCTATATGTCTACATAACTTACTTTTTTATCATACTTTTAGCAAAATACTGTCATTCTGTAACTCCTCAAGTGCAATAACTGCCAACATGTCGACTTAACTTAGTTATTTCTTTTGCAATACTGTAATTCTGTAATTCTCCTCAAGTGCAATAACTGTCTATATGTCTACTCAACTTACTCATTTTATCAGACTTGATCGTGCCCGCCTTTTGCTATTGTTATGTTATTGTCATTACAGTAATGTATATTACCCTGCAACACTGTGTGCTGTACTTTACCCTGCTGCTGTTGGGAACTGCAATTCCACCCCCTGGAGGACAAATAAAGGTTCATCTAATAATTCTAACATGTCAGAGAGACTGTGATTGGCTCTCACCTAGACCTGGCTGCAGCCCACCGGTAGGAAGTCCTGCTCCTCCGTACCCTGAGGAAGAGACAAGAAACCAGCCAATGAGGACTCAAGTTTCTCTTGATGCATGGAAGACATTCAGAATGACTAAGATGCTAGTTACATTACGGTCCGGGTCGGACGGTGAGAGTGGGAGTGTATTATTGAGATAATAAGTGACTCTATTGGGATTCTGTACCTGGCTGTAATCCTCCACCAGGCAGAACACCACCTCCATAACCTGAAAGAAGACGGAAGAAATATCAACCTTAATTCAATGGAAGAAAAATAACCCAAAATAGCAATGCCCATTGGAGACCATGCCTGGTTTGGGAGCCTTTTGTCCACCAGCTCCTGGGAAGAAGCCTCCAGCTCTTCCTCCATATCCCCCGTAGCCTCCATAACCAGCTGACAACAAGAAGCAGAAACAACAGGAAGAGCTCATCAGTCCACAGATCTCCATCAGTGCAGCAGTGCTGACACATTACTGTGTTATCATGGCTTTAACAGTCTATGAAGAAAAAGACCACACTTCACCTCCAGGGCCAGGCTGAGCTTGAGGGTATCCACCTCCAAGACCTCCTCCGTAAGGACCAGCCCCCAGACCACCGGCCCCCAGGTTTCCATAGCCTCAGAACATGGAAGGAGGATGCGAGAGAAAAAGAGAGAAAGAGAGACAGAGAGCGAGGGAGAGAGTCAATAGAGTAGGAGAAAGAGAGAGAGAGAGAGAGATTGGGCTAGTTGGAATCGAGAGGTTGCGTGTTTGATTCGGTCCATAGGTCTTCTGTGGTCATGTGGTCTTGACTGACTTCTCCAGTAGAGGGAGCACTTCAGTCACTTAGCATCAGAGAAGTGGGCTATTCCTACATGACTTCAACGGCTACGGATCTTTGAAATTCTCAGTATGTCTTTGAGAAGAAAAACTCCTTCTTTCCACATGGTAGTGATACATGAATGAAGTCATATCCCAGCTTGGGTTTCTGCTTGCTGACAAGAACAGCAGTCGATGGAGAAGAGGGAGAAGAAAAACTGGAGAGGGGAAGTGTGAAAAGGCTTCTACTGCCACCTTTGCCTTTTCATATCTTGACTGTGCTAAATTTGCCAGTGACCTGTGCGTAAACCCTTATAGACCTATCCAGTGAACTACAGGCAGCAAAAGCCAAAGAAAACGACAATCTGTCCTGAACAAAACAGTGACAAATTAGCCCTGGACACCCATGGCCCTGTGAAAGTGCTCATGATTCGATAAAGGACATTCCTGCCGTATTTATTTGAATAATTGTTTTCCAGCTCGATGAAGCAAGAACATGCCTTAGTTAGCCAAGAGGCACAACCTGGATTCAGTGGGTGGAACACTTAGTACAGTGTTGGAGAGGATGGTTGAAAGGTTGCTGCTCCTGTTCAGTCAACATGGCCATTGCAGAGTCTGGGGGGAGTCTCTCTGTAGGAGAGCTGCACAGTGTAAAGACTCTGTAAACTCTATAGGAATGGCCTGTCAGCCATGCAGAAGGCTCTGCTCTGGGCTTTCCAAGTCAAATGACATCCGATATTCTAGAAACCTCTGCTGGTTTGTTGGAGAGTGATATCTGGGGCTTTGTTCATTGGTAACCTGATGAACAGGGGAGAGAGAGAAGGAGAAGGAGAGAGCAGTGTAGAGAAAAGCCGACTGTCTAAAGGGTGAAGATAGCCATCGTTGGGGAGGCTGTTTAATGCTCAAGAGGAACTGATCGATGGAGGTGTGGGGTTACTTTCCACAGTCCAAACAGGGCATCAGTCTTGCCAAGGTCATGTTGCGGGCAGCAACAAAAGCCCAGACTCTAACATCACTATCGTAGCTGGCAATCCATCTTCTTAGCATCTTTCAACTTCCTCCACCACGGTCCAATCCTCCGCACACTCTAAATCAAATAGATATACCACGTTTTGTGATGGATCTCATGGAGATGGGGTGGTGGAACCCTTTCCAGTATCCACCAACAGAGTAACCACAGAGGTGATGAAGGAATGGGGAAAAATTGACAGAATTGACAAGATAAGATCATTTGCAAGCTAAACGGTACACTCTCTGAGTCTCTGCTTTCTGAGAGACAGCCAATCTGACAGCTCTCTCCTAACTTCCAGAGGAAACTGAGGACCGACACAGGGAGTGCTGGAATGTCTCACTGGCGGCTCAGTGAGAGAAGCACAGGTCAGTCTGAGGTAGCTTTGGGGGTGTGCGTCTGTCTGTGTGCGTCCGTCTGTGCGCAAATATAGTGTCGTGTCTACGTGAGCATGTGCATCTGTGTGAGTACAACAAATATGTGTGTGAGTGTTCAGTGTGAATTCTGGGAGTGTTCAGGCTGATCCATTCATCACTCCAGCCCACCTCAGAGCTCAGGGCGGTTCGGGATGTCTCAGCCCGTCTCAGGGTTGTCTCATGTCTCAGGGTTGACCAGCACCTGGAGTCCTGTGCTGCACTATCCTGATCAAAACCAGCACACCCTAATCCAACTGAGAGTGGTATATGTGTGCATGCTTGGGTGTGTTTGTCTGAATCATCAGCAAACCAGGTTCAAAGATCAGAGACTGTAAAGAAGTTGCTGTAGGAATTCATTTCTTCTGGATTCAACATCACAAGATGCAGTTTCAATAAAACTCCCAAGAGAGTAAAGCGTTGCCATGAACTGGCCTGCTTTTCAGGGTCACCACAAGAGGACACATTAACATGCAGTAGACCCTCTCTGGTTGGCTTCTCTCCATTGATTGTTTCATTGATACAAGGTCCTTCAAAAGCCCTTTGTTTTCTTAGGTACCCAAACCTGTCAGCTCAAACAAGCAGGACCTTCTTTGAGTCCTATTATTACAGTAAGTTAGTTCATACCAACACACCTCTCCCAGCTCACACATTAGTTTGTTGGAAGCCCATAAAAGGATGCAGTTGGTTGTAATGATTTGCACACATGGAAACTGTGCGAGACAGAAACAAGATTGTTTTTCTCATGCTGCTGATCAGCCTTGCTGATTACTAAGAGGAGGTTGATTTATGCCAAAAAATAGGGTTGCTGTTTGTGTCTGTGACATGAAAGCCATAGACCGAGCGTAGGGATAATCGAAACCAAAACACCTTTGGATAACAAGTGAAACTTTGCAGAGATCAGACCTTTTCAACACAAGCCAGAGAGAGGGGGGGGGGGGGGGAGGTGGCACAGAAACATTATATCCTATAGGGGAGAGAAAGGACTGATATTTTGCTCCAATGCATCACACTTTCCTTCCACTTGCAACTGTGCAGTTTCAGAAAGGTCATGGTTGATGATGAATTTCCATTCATAAAGGTCCAGCAGCTTTTACAGCTGTGCTGTGTGACAAGTGCACCTGAAGGTCTGTGAGGTGAAACCCAGTAAAGTGGAACCCTACAATTAAAGAATTAAAGTGTTCAATTAGCAGTGTGCCTTTAGACGATGATTGTGTTTTTAGGGGCAAAAGTTCATTGTACACTGCCAATGCCAAGAACTGTGTGTCGGTAGAAAACATGTTAGAATCATATGGGCCTGTAGTTTGAGAAAGAACATTTGAGGTCATTTCAGGTCATGGCTTCAGTATCTCATATGTCTGGTTGAATCTAGAATGAGTAAAACAAGGCAGGGTTATTACAAACTGTGGCCTTTTCTTTCCCTCTTTCTGCTATTCTCCCCATCCTCCCCTTTTTCTTTCTTTCTTTGCTCTCTTTCGGTCTGGGTCACATGGTTTCAGTGCATCAAACTGGAGGTGTTAAAAGAAACATACCATCCTTTACAACATCAATTGAGAGAGATGGATCAACATCTCTCTCTCTCACTTTTTCTCTTTTTCTCTTTTTCTCTCTTTCTCTCTCTCTCTCTCTCTGCCTGTTGAAGGATTTAATTTAAGAGAGCGAAGAATTCCATGGCAGGAATCCACAGCAACTGAATGCCGAGGAGGTGAAAGCAGACTAGGGATTAGAATTCTGGAACGCTCCAAAACGACTCTGGAATGTGTTTCCTTCTCGTTTCTAGCTGTGATGGCGATAGACTTCAACTGGCAATCCTGACAAGGATTGGGATTTGATTGATTTGATTCGTCAGAAGTCATTCATAGCTGAGATATTTTCAGCTGAGCCAACACACCACTGTGCTTCGAGTTACGTCCTACCGAAAGCCTCAACACCTCGTCGGTCCTTGAACAGACTTCCACCGTCCACAGTCCTGACAGATGACTGCATGGGTATCAGATGAACCAGTCACCGGGGGGTTCCCAGTTCTTTTTGTTCAATTCATTCTTCCTGTGCAGAGTTGGACGAGGAAGGACTGTGACGTTAAAGCTGGAAGATGTATTACCCAGACATGATTGCACATCGCGTGAGACAATCAAACAAGCTGGATCTCCATTCCTCTCCCCTCCTTCTCTTTCTCTCTCTCTCTCTCTCTCTCCAGGTTCTTCTAAGCCATCAGTCACGGCGCATGCACGAAAAATTGATTTCTGCTCATGTTGGACTAATAAAACAAGCACTCGCCAGCAAATGTACACACCCATGAAAACACTTTCCCTCTGACTGGTGAGAACAAGTCAGCCTAATCATGGATCCCTTTCCTCCTTTCTGATACTGCCAGAGAGAGGTACTGTACCGGGGCTTTGGCCCTGCAGGTGACCCCTAAATTGACATGCCTTTCAGGGAGTTTGGCATTAAACAAACAAGGCTACGGTTCCATAAGCTTTCACTCAATTTGTGTCTGTAGCTGTGGACCAGGGTCAAGATCGAACTCGAGTGGAGGGAGTATCTTGGCCTGCCAACAATATCTGCTGCACTTGACTTGACACAGTAAATGACCTTATTCAGTTTGATTTCAGATGGGAGTAAGATGGTTTACTTCAGGGTTGAGGTCTGCTTGTTTTGTACTTCAGGGTTGAGGTCTGCTTGTTTTGTCTACATTGCTGCAGACTTCAGGGCTCAAACCTGACAGGGACGACATTTGTTCACATACAAACCAGGAGTGAATAAAATAAAAAAAGTACAACGGATACTTCGTGGAGGCTCTACTGAGGGGCCTCCAATTTACGGGGCCGCTGTAAAACGATCCATTGCACTAATGTGGATTACAGCAGTGCCACCGGGCCAAGCATGGGCCCTGCCCAGTGACGTCTGCTGCTCCCTGACTCCCACCAAGCCCCCACATCGCCCCCCGGCAGGACCAGCTGTGTTACATGCCTTGCTACACATGCATCCAAGCAAAAAAAAGAAATTAAAAATAAAACGCCTTAAAAGCTGTTGATTATAATGGCACATGTTTATACTGAAAGCATCATAACATGTCCAGTTTGGTAGATGATGTCACTGTTTGCTCAACAATCGCTATTGTCTGTTGCCTTCAAATGAACCTCGCTGACAAAGCTACCAGATCTACAGACAACTTTATCATCTCAGTTTTTCATCCTATTCCAAAGGAATGTACCAGTTGCTGTGCCAACATGAAATCTCTCAGTATAGCCCCCATTTCTCCTACTGCGGACATACGCTGGCATGCAACACACACCTACAGACACACATGTATGTGTGCTTGTGGCCATGCATACGCTTCTGATGTAAACTTTGACCAGCAAGTTTATATACATGCAACCAAAGCCACAGACCAAAGCCACAATCAGACAAGCATTTGATATGGTACATGTACTAAACAAACCACACACCCACGCTCACCACAAAAACCCGGACCATTTCTGTCCGTTATTTATTATGTATTTAAGAGAGCAATGGTGCATATCATGCACACAGACACAACTTGTCAATAAAGGATCCAGTGCTCACGGTATGGAGAGCAGCTAAGGATGTGTGTAACATCTGCCAGATGGTCCACATGTGCATCTCAGTGCTTCTCTTCTGAATAGTTTTCTGACAAGTCAGGGTTGAGAAATTCTACTAGCATTAAACAGGTCAATGTCTCTGAGGGAACACTGTGTGTGTGTGTGTGTCATGTGGCACAGTGGGTTAGTGCTTTGGGCTGGTAATCCGAAGGTCTCCGGTTCAAATCCCGGCTGTGGCACCCTGACCTGGTGTCCCTGGGCAAGGCACTTCACCCTACTTGCCTCAGGGGGGGAATGTCCCTGTACTTGCTGTAAGTCTCTTTGGAGAAAAGCATCTGATAAATGATTAAATGGAAATGTTCCTTAAGAGACATTGGGCCTCAGAGAGAGTTTGAAGTTCCACATTCATTACAAACCAGTGTGATCACAGGGTAATGACTTCAGACACCCCCACGTTACTGTAAACACCTCTGGGATCTGGGAAAGCACAGGGGGACTTAACTGTGGCAACACCTAATTATGTTCACATCAGTGTGGGTTGAGGTAGAGAAATGATACTGTTAATTAGTGAGCAAAAAAACCTTGTGTGGATTAGATCCAAAAAGACCAAAGCTCTTTGAGGAGCAGCTGTGGACTCTGCACAGACAGCTGGTTTGGTGTGGACAATGATGTCATTTCTTTCAGGTAGACATACCAACATGGGCATCAGAATACAATCCAACCCATAATGTCATATAGCCTGATATGCTCCTGATACCAGAGGATACCCGATATTCTGACATGATACAAAGCCAATGAATCCGATCAGAGATGTGACTGATTTTACCCTTAAACCCACCAAGGCCTTTCCAGGGATTGGCACTGGGTGACACAGTTAGCAGAGGGGAGCTATTTCTTAATCTCTACAAAAACAATACTTTGGCTTTCGGAGCCAGATGGACGTGGAGAGTGTTCTGTGCTCCAGACCTGGCAGGCTGAGGAGGGGTGCGGCTGGGGGACCCATCCAGGGGGGATCCAGCCAGGGGACCCAGCCAGGGGACCAGCCAGGGGACCCAGCCAGGGGAACCAGCCAGGGGACCCAGCCAGGGGACCCAGCCAGGGGACCCAGCCAGGGGACCAGCCAGGGGACCCAGCCAGGGGACCCAGCCAGGGGGGACCCAGCCAGGGGACCCAGCCAGGGGACCCAGCCAGGGGACCCAGCCAGGGGAACCAGCCAGGGGGGACCCAGCCAGATGATGGCTCATTTAGGGATAGAAACATGACCGTGAGAACATAAGCAGTAGAACATGTTTTTTAACCCACCCCCCACCTTATCCTAAATATAACCCAGTTTACTTGGTGTACATTTTATGTTATTTACCATGTAATGCACATTTCAGTAATTTTTTCCGGGACAAGTACTGCAACATGTTCTCAATTTCCCTCTTAAGGGTGGAATTTATTCATTTGGGGGTCTCTAGACATCAAATCGCTCATCTTATCTCGCCTGACACTGTGATGAAATCGTGACTGTTACAATCGTTCCCAAGGTTAAATTGTGAAACGTATATGCATTGTTATTTAACAGCTACTTAGAAACTTGAGTAGTAATTGGAAGCAACTACTGGAATACATTGTGAAATGGCTCTCATCCAAAGGAGAAAGGCACTTCCCATTGGACGATGAGGAAACATTCACAGAGACAACAAAACAACCGTAACGAACTGAGATGAGGGGATAACATGCAGCTCTGGGGTCTCTGGGACGAGAACCTTTCCTCTGAGATCTCTAATTTCATCACTGGATTCTCAGAGCCTCACCACACTAGAGGACCATTCCTGGAACTGGGGGAAGGGGGAACCTATCATACTGCACTCTTCCTGGGAAGACAGGTCATCACCAGAGCCGGCTACATGTCCCCCAAACACCAAATTGCGCAGCAAACACACAAATCGACACTGAGAGACCTACAACTTCATCAAAGCACATAAACATTCCAAAAATATAAAGCCCCTTTTCGTCTCTGTGGCAAGTCTGATCTCTGCTGATAAGAAGCACGTGTCTGGAACGACGACTCCCTGCTACTTCTTGACTCATCTGCTTTTGGATAAACCCCCTTAACCTCACCCCAGACTCATTCCTTGTGTCTCTGTCTCTTCATTTGATATTCTCTCAGTGTATCATCCTCATCATCCATTTTACCCCATTTCTCTCCCTCTGGCTGTCCTGTCTGTCTATTCTGTTGATTAATGGCTTTTATTTGGGAAACTCTCTTTCTTCTTACTGTTTTGAAACGTGCTGTTGAGAGGTGAAACCCCTCTATTGTGGTAAAAAAATAAAAAATATATATAGTCACCTTGGGCATTTTGGTGGGTCTTGTTTTGAAATCCCAGGAAGATGGTTTGACAGCATACTTCCCTATTGTTTAGCTTGTAATAATTCAACAATATGGTTTGGAAAGTCTGAATGTTTGTTGAAATATTTCTATACTCATGCAGCAGACCAGATTTATGTCTCCAGCTCAGCCTTGACGTGCTCTGAGAGTTGAGAGTAGATAAAAACCAGGTGTGGACGCCATACACACACTGACACATTACACTCTTATCTAAACAGTATCATTTTGGCTGTACTGTAATTCACTTGCTGAAACAGCTAAAGCGGTGAGTGGGGAATAACAATAAGATATTTCTGATTACACAGTATCCCAGATAACTGCTAGTGACAAGAGATTATTGCCATAAAGTCTAACATTTTTGTCCAGAAACGAGCAGCTCTGTTCAGGTTTGGCAGAAAACAAGTTCCTTCATTTGTCCACGTTTGAGGGAAGACAAGCTCAGGGAGACCAGCTGACTTCTTTTGGAGAACGTTGCTGTCTTTGGGCATGATTCTTGGACACTGAGAGGATTCATGATTAGTTTAGCATTTGCAAGGTCTGGCACGAGTCTGTCACGTCACTCCGATCACCAGCTGCTGTTCTCTGTAACCGACCCTAGTGTACATGTGAGGAATAGAGCTCTAGTTGCTTTGTCCTCAAGACAGGTCTGGGTGAAAGAGTTACATGTGCCAATGCTGCAGGTGCCTCTGTAAAAGCCTGTTTGCACCATCTGTTGCAATGGAATCTTCTTTAAAATAGGTTTATAGAGAAGGGAGGGTGACCTTTTTCTACATGTTGACCGTATTCAATTCCATTAGGCTTGTCCCTGTCTAGCCTTTGCCAAATGTCCTATTTAGCACATGACTCTAATTGACATGCTGTAGATAGATCCAAGTTGCTGTTGTATGGGACCTCTCAACTGATGAAATGTTGAATTGCATTAGTAATGGAAACATCATCATTGGGTGTAGAAAAGTGCATGGGTTGAAGCCTAAGGGCCCTTGAGTGAAAAAAACAACACTGTATCCAAATCTGGAAAGCTTCAGTCAACAGCCAGTTTTGGAATAGAAATATCTCATGTGAGAAGTTACCTTGCATCAGAATCTCCCCCCTGAGCAAAGAACAGACAAATCAAGGTGTAGAATGGAGCATGTTCTGCTGTTATTGTGACTACCGATATCCTCCTTTCTTTCTCTCCTTCCAAACAGATGAGTAGCCTTAACCGACCCTAACTGGCTCCAGTCAGAAAGATTCCTCAGATGTTCCGTACTTTTCTCTCCTCAGGTGTGGTCGTTCGTGTTGCAGAGATTTATCGAGGTACGAGACCCAAGTTGGATCGGGAGCTTTCTGTAACAAGCTCCTTGTTTCTTTTCTTTCATCTAATTTTGCCATGGAGACTCGGGTCGAGAGAGAGAGAGAGAGAGAGAGAAAACTACAGCACGAACAAAAGCCAGGCTGTCACTTCCCAAGCTGTGGTCTGCTGCCCTCGGCCAAGATCAACTTCCCTTTAATATCCGAAGTGAGGACGCCTCTACAAAACAGCTCATGGAAACTCATTGACTCTTAAGAGAAGAAGGGGAAGGGGGGGGGGGGGGGCATACTCTGCAAGGACCCTTCCACATCTTATCTATAGTGAGAACGATGAATGTGCCTCTTATCTTTGGTCACCACATAGTGGTCGCCTAGATGGAAAAGTCTGATGCGGGGAAATCAAAAGATTGGCTGAACATGGCTAATGTTCTAATACGGTACACCACTGAAATAGAGCATTAAAACAATATTTACAGTACGGTATCAGAGATGACGGCAGTGCACCGTTTCAATGAGGAGGCTTCCAGACATTGTGATATCGTGAGTGCTTAACATTACAATAACATTCATTGCTGCGTTAGCACCATTGTTTAGCGGGTGATGATGGGCGTTTTTTACCCCCGCCAATAGTGTCTCAGTCCAGAGCCGCAGAGTTGGAGTGGCAGGGTTCCCCTTTCCCTCATCAGTGGAATGCTTCGGTCACACCCAAACAGGACATCCCAAACAGATGCCAGATTGGTGTGAGTCAACCGTGATGAAAGTAAGGAGATGACGCGAGGGGGATGTTGGTGGGGGCAGAGAGTCCAGCCGAAGGCTGTCGCTGCTACGCTACCCACCAACCTCCACAGATTGTACCTCACTGCATTCTGGTCTACAACAGTTCAACCCACTTCACCTACATCTGCGGACAGATATCATCAGGATTTCCTTCCTAGTTCAACACTTCAATAAGTTGCTCCAGTAACAATGTGCCCAGTTTTTCCTAGTTGGGTACAAAACAGGATGTTCTAACTTATTGCAACGTATTGCACTCGACAATTTCTGCCACCTGCAATGCATAGACGGATACGAAACTGTATCCTAGATAGCGATAACACACTCTCCAGCTCCATGAGTACATGGAAACCAATACAGGAGCCAAGAGTACACTGTGAAAAGCAACGGTAAAAACTCACCAGGTTTGGGGGCCTTTCCACCAGCCCCTGTTGGACAAAACAAACAAACAGTCCAAGTTGAAGTTATTTCAATAAACATTATTTTTTTTTCTGAGACCACAAGTTCATTCCACCTTGAGCACTGTTAAGCACTAGAATATTGTTAGAAAAAAAAAAATCCTTGGAAGACGACCACTCACCGACTCCAAGACCCCCGGCTCCTAACCCACCAGTCCCAGCCCCTCCTGGGACGGCACCGCCAGCACCAACACCTCGCCCTCCATAGCCACCAGCTGGAACCACAGCTCAGGTCAAATACAGCCCCTGCTTCCACCTCATCACCATCATGGCAGACTTCTCTCTATAGCCTGTCTAATACTGCTGTGTGGCCATAAGGTGTGAAACAACAACCTATAAGAGAGTCTAATGCCTGGACTCCACATAATAGCACCTAGTAAACTGTCTTTATGGCAGTGGTTGTGCCTGAACACTATGCTTTGACCCCATAATAACATCATTACTCCCATCGTAACAGAGCTAGTTTTAGCTTGTCGTGGGCAGACAGAGAAGCCCCATTATCTGTCCTACTCTGTTGACTAAACCCATTCCGCAGATGTTGACAACATTTTTACAAAATATTGCCTAAATGTGGAGAGCAACAGTTGTTAATGTGGTTTCCTGGTTAAGCTCACAGTGAAGGGCATGTGTGCGCCGTGCTGAGTGCATCTGCTAGAGCCATAGACTGGCTGTGATGGTGGAGGACTGTGTGCTGCCCCTTTCAGTTTCTTTTGAGTAGGTAAAGGGAAAGGAAGCTCTCTGGTTAAGCCCTGAGTGGAAATCTTTGCCAACAGAGATTGATAAGGAGATTGATAAAGCTTAATTTACTATAGTAAATTTGATCAAATTGATCGAGTCAGGTTTCTTTCACAGTTGCAATATCACTAATGGTTTTGAAGTGTATAAAAACTAAAATAACAAAGGACAAGAGGATACTATATATATGACTACATATGATGACAGTAGTAGTCAGAATGTTTTATACTCACCTCCTGCTTTGGCTGGTTTGTATCCTGCTGGAACCCCAGCAGCTCCTTGTAAAACAACAGAGTTATATTTCACAGAAAGCTGAACTATTTGTGAATGAAGCACCCAAAATGCTTTTTGCTGAATGCCAATATAGATAATCTACTCGCTCTGGGTTCGTTGAGTGATGGGCCTGCTGAGATATGGTCCCACCAGAAGCACATGGGTAACCCAGGGAGACCTGCATCTCTAAATCTTTGCTGTTCCAAAACACCTTTGAAAGTATTAGGACCTTGGCTTTGGAACTTGCACCTATTACTCTGTATTTCAACCTGATTTATGGCTTCATAATGCTAAAGAGCACCGCTAGGCCTCCTTCAGATGGAACGTTTACAATGAGGAACAGTAACCCACAATGCAAAAACAACAACCCCCCCAAAAAAGGATGTAAAAATTGAATACCCAGGATATGTGGTTTAGACTTTGACAGTAAAGGTTTGTGGCACACATGAGTAAGCTGTTTCGGACCACTGCAAGCCCTTTAGGTGCCGGAGGTGTGTGCTTCAACTGTCAGGATGGTTGTTAAATATTGGACATGCTCAACACCAGTGAAAACAAAAAGCCACAGTCTTTAGTAGGTGTAGAGTGGGATGAGGTTTGTTGTCAGTTGGTCTGTGTTTCAAACAGAGACATTTTGTACAGTACAGGGCACACTGCTGTACTGTGTAATATAATGCATATTTTTTAATGTTGAAAGTGAACTCCAATGTTCCTATGGTTCTGACTTCACCTACTTGTGCCTAAGAAATGCAACTGGAGGGTCAAAGTGGATGGTTTTCACCAGAAACAACACATACATTTGTAAATCTTACATTTACATTTACATTCATTCATTCATTTAGCAGACGCTTTTATCCAAAGCGACTTACAGTTAGTACAGGGACATTTTTCCCTGAGGAAAGTAGGGTGAAGTGCCTTGCCCAAGAAAACAACATCATATAGCCACAGCGGGGGCTCGATCTCACAAACTTCCGATCATGAGGCCAACCCGTTGAGCATCTGACCCCCCCGCAAATAAATCTTATTATACAACCTATCTTTGTACAATAATTTATGGACATCTCTGTCCTGGGGACATGTTGGAGAAGGATAAGAATGTGACGTTACCTGGATAGAGCCCAGCGCCTGGTCCAGCACCTCCAGCTCCGATTCCAGTCCCCGCCGGTACATACACACCTGCAAGCACAGGAAAAAGGATGTTCCAGGTTTTTTATTGGCCTTCAAAGGAGTCCAGTTCCAATATCAAGTCTGGTGCCAAAGAACCAACAGAAGCCTATAACCCTCAGGGAAACTGGGTTGTCTTCAAGAACAATCCAACCTGACCTCAACCAACTGTCATCTTACTATAATACTCAGTGTCTGGTTCAGGTTGGAAGACTCAGCAGTAAGTTATAACATACTTTATTGGCAATACAAAACACACTAGTATATATGGTTCTGTTTGCACCTGATTTCTTACGACAACCCACAGGGTCCCTGTCTCAACATCCATGAGACAGAGTAGCGATACACATTGCACCTTAAGACAGAGAGCCAGACAGAACCCTGGCTAGAGGCAACTAGGAAAAGCGTCATACTGGAGTCCACTGTCGGAGTGCAGGAGAGTTCCTGGGGCTAAACTTAAGCCCTTGGCTGAAGGGTTCAGTAGGAGTGTCCAGGCTGCCTGACATGCCCGAGGTGCTGGCTGACAGTGCTGAGGTGTTGGGAGTCTCCTGCATGAACAAAATCCACCCTGATACTCTTGGCATTCACCTTCGTCCAGCAACAACCAAAGGCAGCCCTGTGATGTAGTACATCAGAAAACAATGCCAGTGAGAGCTATGGCCAGACTTTGCTTTAAGTGTCTGATTGTCTGAGACAAAAAGAAAAAGGATTCTGATGAGGTATTGCAGTTGAAAAGCTTCTTTCCTCAGGCGTCAACACAGCTCCCCCCCACCACCCCCCACCCAATCTCCTGATTGTTGGCCTCTTCTCCGAGCAATTCCTGAGATGGTTGTTCTGGATCCCAGACACCGTGGCCTCATGTATGGATGGAACAACAACCGAAACAAAGAAGTGAAGGAGAGAAAGAGAGAGAGAAAGTGCGAGAGAAAGAGAGAGAGAGAAAGAGAGAGAGACAGAGAGAACACTTGAGTTGTTCAGGGAGGACTTCCATCCCTCCTATGGGACCGGTGAGCTCAGGCTGCAATTATAAAGTTATATTTTTGAAGGAAAAACCTGGTTTCTATCACAGAAACATGGTGTACTGTGGCAAGGATTTTGAGATGATGAGGATTATGTTTAATGAGCATAACAAGCGTTGTGAGGCCAACTAATTTAACTCATCAAAGGCCTCAATGTGTTCATAGTGAAAGGGCTGGGCCTTCAGTGTTTTAGTATGTTGTTCACTGAGGGAAGCATCTGAAGGTAAAATCTATTTTACTGTCTGAGATTGGTCATAGCAGGACATGAGGTGTGGCTCTTTGGATAACTTAAGTTAAGAGAAAACAGAAGAAATACTCTTAAGTCAAAAAGAAATACCAGGGGAGGTGAAATATGGAAAGAGAAAGTGTGTTCATGTGTGTCTGTTTAACAAACATAATCAGGCCAGTCAGCTTGTTTACTTGTGGTGGAAAGATATTGTAAATCCAAGAGCATTCAAGCAGAACGAGGTGAACAAGGATCCTGTACTCTTCCTGAATCCCCTCACATTTAGTCTCACATCGAAAGCCAATTGGAAAAGAGGGGAAAATATTTAGTCAATCTGGTCTGCAACCAACGTCTGCGCTCAGCGGGATTTGAATCATTCATTGCAGCAACAGTGTTCCTAACATGATTCGTTTTCTTCTTCCCCCCAATGGTTTCGTTTTGAAAACCTCATGTTGAGGAACACAAGTGATAGTTTCTTTTAAAGAGCATTGGCAGCTGTGTCCTTGGATAACAAATGACCTGAGTTGAATCTGTGGACAGATGAATCTGAAGATGCTCTCTAACGGTTCCTAACTGGGACTGTGATAGAACAGACAGTTTGGCCGCTCACAGTTTGACCCTGTAGGCTACTCTCGACTACAAGCTAAGAGTTGAGAAATTGAACAACGAGGACGTAGTTCAAAAAGTGAGGAATATAATAAAACAGAGTTCACGCTTCCGTGCAAAGCATATTGTCAGGCTAGTGTGTATGTTTGTGAAATAATCCTAACTCTATGAGTGTATTGTGAGAGGGAGGTGGTCCTAGCTGCTCCAATCTTTGGTGAAGATTATGTGAGTGTATATAAAATGTACACAGACAGAGTTCATCCATGCCCACAGTTGTTGGCAGCTGAATGCTATGGTACAGTAGACTGCCCTCGTACAAGCCAGGCAGCTGAATCCTAAGGTACAGTAGACTGCCCTCGTACAAGCCAGGCAGCTGAATCCTAAGGTACAGTAGACTGCCCTCGTACAAGCCAGGCAGCTGAATCCTAAGGTACAGTAGACTGCCCTCGTACAAGCCAGGCATTCCCTGTTCTACACTGCAGCCTGGTCAGAACTTCCTTTCCCAGTCAAAGGGAGGATTTCCTGCTCCCGGGGTTGAGGAAGAGGGTGCAGGGAGTGTCTGTCTGCTCCAATTGTTTCTTCATGTCAGAATCCTGTTGCACCACTGAACTGTAGGACACCATAGGAAGGTAACACAGGGAGTGCTAGGTTCAAGCTGGCCTCTACTCACTAACTTCACCTTTGTTGGGAACTTATTGGCTACATATCATCTTATAATCAAATTAAAACAGCTATCATTGTGTGGCGCTCTCATTCTACAGTGTTCGGATACTCTTTGGTATGTATTTATGCCAGCAGTCTTTAGCTGTATGTTTATCTGATTCATACAGGGTAGGAGGTTAGTAAGGATTTGATAACAGTACAAGGTTTCAAGAACAAACACAGTATCTACATTTGTTGATGTACATCCAACATGTATTTAGTCTGAGATGTTATACCTATTTTAGGACTTCTCAGTTGTTACATTGTTATTTTGTGTTTAGATTGGAACAGTTCATCCACCAAATATTCACTAACAGATGGAGAGGGTATTAGCCACCAATGTTTAGCTTGTACTTTTAGATATTAACCAGATGTTTACCTACCGACAGCTGGCAAAGATTTTTATTTGGTTCTTTCATTTGAGAATAATGTCTTTGCCGGAGACATACAGCCAGACCAAACAAATCCAAAATCTAATGGCTCAGTACAAATGAAAGTGGTCATTTGACAACTTTGTTTTTAGTCTTATATAGCCTGAGTTTATTGGAAATGCGTTAGCAAATACATTCACATAGTGGAACAACTAATTACTTTTAATGACTGAATGGCAAACATATTAGCTATTTATATGTAAGAACTTCTTTTTTATGTCCACAATTTGTTCAAATGAAATGGATGGATTTTCCCCTATTAACTCTTTTGCTAACGACCAACAACCACTTTAAAGGCGTTGTTAGTGACATAATATATGGGACATAGTTACAGCTAGCTTATGAGTAACGTTGTATTTTCAGGACCTATCACTGTGGGTGTCTAAAAACTGGTCATTTTAACTGTAGAAATTATGGCACGTACACTGAACACACACACATCCAAGCAGATACACACCCAAGCAGATACACACCCACACACTGTGATTGCTGCATTCCCCACCCCTTGTGAAAGACTCCCACACAGTCCGCTCTTTCCTTTGAACCTAGGAAATAACTGTGATCTGTTCATTAGGATCCCCTAACGCTTCCAGTATTGACCACCCATCTATTCACTACATCATTCAAAGCACAGCCAGGAGTGGTGTTCCAGTCCAGACGAGTTCTAGTACGATGGAGAAGACTCCAGATTCTGGAACTCGGCCGTTATCAGACGTGTGGCGTCTTGCCGATGCCTTGTCATCATTTTGCATGATATTTTCCAGACAATAAAGAAGCAGAGGGGGTCAAAGACAAAGAAAATATATATTAGTAAATCAAACTGATCCCCCCCCCCCCCGCGCTCCTCCACCTGTCCCCTTCCCAGTCAAGCCAAGGTCTCCTTTCCCACACATCTGCCTAGCAGAGCATCAATGTGAGGTATGCAAAGTCAAATAAACAGACGACACACAGACGGCACTGTTATAAAAAGGGGAGGGGAGATTCGGATCTAGGCGTTCATCGTCCCTCTATCAGCAGCCCCTTCGGTCTCTTGGTCAAGGTTGACCCCTCAGGGGTTGACATGTGACTGATCTCTATAGGATTCAAAAACATGTACAAAATAAATAATAAAACAAACCCTGCCAACAGCTGCAAATTCCTCCTAGATGACGGATTCAAGATTTTGAAAATGGTGGACTGTACATGACAGAAACTGTATCTCTGGATATGATTTGCCTATGAAATCCTTAAAGGGTATTTTAATATTATATGTATTTTGGCAGGATTCCAGGCATTCTGTACATACGTTCTTTTGATCTTATCCCAGACTAGAAGTATCGTATGAAGTGTACTTAAATTACAATGAATACAGGTCAGTGGACAATCATACTGTAGTTCTTTTTTAACTGATGATAATAGGGCCATTGTTATAATGGAAAAAATATATCTCATGCATTCTATTGATGTTAATAAGACACAGGTCATGAAGTGTTCCATATAGAATGACATTCTTATTTGGAAGATTGCTATCCAGAAGAAAATAACACCAGCATTTCCAAATGTGGATTTTACTTGAAAATTGCCAAAGTATGTCCTTTAAAATAGCCTAAATAATATCATTTCAAATGTTCTGTGAATGTTATGATCTTTGAATGGAAACAGGCATGTCCAGTTTCACCCTGTATCCCAGCAACCAACAAGCCCTGCATGTAAGACACTTGACAAGGTATAACTAATGCTCCAAATCTGTGACCTCATATACTTTCCAGAGGACACAACTCATTTGCAAAAGATGTCAGAAATCTGTAGTCTAGCCTTTGATTAATCATGATAGCATACTGTGTATGTGAGAATGAGAAATGGTCCACATAATAATTGACATCACTGTTCTAAACCTCAACTAAATCAGGTGTAAAACGCATTAATCCATGTTTATGGTAGAAACATCTGTCAAATGAATGTATGAATCGTATGTGTAAGAAAAAAGAAATCATGCCAGACAACTTGAATTTACTTTTAGTCATGCATATCTCTATGCCAGTGGTAAAAGGACATGGTCGTGTATTAGTTTGTTGGTTAGTATATTCATTTTAATATATTCATCCACCTCTCTCTTGTAAAGGAAGGACAACGACATACTGTAGGATTAATTTCTTATCGTGCTCTTAATATTGCTGTTTATAACACGACAGCTGAGCTGTCAGAAAAATATTTGAAAAAAAAACCAAACAAAATTGTCTCTCATGGAAGGTTTTATGTTCGTCATAAAACAAACACAGACAACCTGATCTCAATGTCTCACAGATGGAACATTCTATCGAGGCCCGGGGTCGACGGTTTACATTTTACAAGGCCTGTTTCTATACTTCGGGATCTGTTGCCTAAGGGTTAATAGCAGACATGGGAGATCATGTGGTGGACAGTGTTGGGGCAGAGAGGGCCTGTTCCTAGGAGAGCCCTGTCTCGAAGTATTGGATCTACGGGCCAGTTCAGCTCACAGCTTATAATCTCATGAGGTCTGCTTGTCGGAACAGCTGAAATGAATCATCTGGTCTAACGGGTTGCTTTTTTTCAACCCTTGGCACAGGTTGCCTGCAGACCAAAGCTCTCCTGAGAGACGCATGGTTTGACGTTTACCCACAAACGATGACACAGGGAGACTCAAACCATCCAACCAGGTCTCATTCCATTAAATGGTTGTGACGTTGGTTTGACAGAACCTGCAGTGTTGGAATGCAGCAGGGTTATGGGTGTTGGCATTTGTAAAGGAAATAGGTTGAAATAAACAGCATCTGTGTCATCAACAATATAACAAAACAGGATGTGTACGCACTATCGTTTACATTTAGTCATTTAGCAGACGCTCTTCTCCAGAGCGACTTACTGCAAGTACAGGGACATTCCCCCCTGAGGCAAGTAGGGTGAAGTGCCTTGCCCAAGGACACAACGTCATGTAGCCACAGCCAGGAATCGAACTTGCAACCTTCCGATCACAAGCCCGACACCTTAACCGCTGAGCCCTCTGACTAGCCACATTGCTACAACACCCATAACAGTAGATAGTGAAAACAGTGAGTCGAAATTCACAACTAACTGGTCAGTAATTACTGCAGAACTTAAAAGTTCTGTTCTACTGCATATGACCACATACACCCCGGAAATCCCTACACAGCACAAAACATCATGGTTGCTCATGGCCAACCTTCCAACCATCTTCAGAACATGCCTCCAGAAATTGCTGAAGTGAATACAGCAATAAAGATTCTGATATCGGTACTCTACAATGAGATACGATTACAGTACTTTTCCCTCCAAGTACTCCATACAGAGCAGTCTATCCCTGTGGTGTCACATTAATCCAGATAGCTGTTGCTGGCAACCCACCAAGGGATTACTGCCAGAGTGGTACTCAAAACATGTGTGTCCAATAAAGCCTCAAACAGCTCTCGGAGATAATCCGATTTGGAGTCTACCAACCAGTGGGGCAACGCTGCAATTCAAAAGAGTTTTGCCTGACATCTAAAGTGTGCCACCGGATCTGCCGTGATTTCATTCACCTTCAACTGAGGCCAGGTAGAGTGTCACTGACAACAGTAATTAGTGGATTCGATTCCTTGAAGTGCCGGGGACTGAAGCCTGGCTTCAAAACAGACTTACTGGCTTCCAGTGCTGCGAAGTCATTCTTATGAGACTGGAAAAAACAGAGCTGTTATTTTCTTCTTTTGATCCTCTGCCGAATTTCTGCTTGTCAGGCATGTGTCATTAACCATTTTTGTTATAAAACAGAAACTAATAACTTTGGCTTCAGCTTGTGAGTCGTCATTTGGATCTCTGTACGGACATGGAGGCGTGAAAATGGAACAAAGTGTGATTCACTAAAGTCGTGACACTCTTGTTCACTCAAAAAATGAACTGTGATGTGATGGAGTGCAGAGGACAGGAAAGGAGAGCTGGCCAGGGCCAGGAAGTTTATAAAGTTCCAGAAGTATGAGGAAGCTAACACACTTGGGTTTTGTCTCTACTCATTAAAGGTCTGTCAATGGATGACATCTTGTTCTCACTTTACAGTTAAAAAAAAAAAAACTGCTGACTGAACTGGTATGAAAACGAGGAAGAGGCCCAGACTTGTCTATTCAGATTTATTTCGATCAGGATAACATCCTGTTCACTGTATCCTTCTGACAGATGTTGTTTGTTTGTGGAATGCAGCGAAGCTCAGTCTCTCCCAAAGGAACTAATGACACATTTGCACATTGCAGTATCTGCTGAGGGTTGCAGGGTCATTTGACGAAAGACATATTTATTAACAAACCCCCTTCCACAACCATCCCTCTTGCATCATAACTCACTAACACTTGGAGAAAGAAAAACAAAACATTCAGGAGAGACATTCATCCTGGGAATCCATTTGTAGAGCATGTCTGAAGTTTGAGCAACATTTTCTCTATAAAACGTTTGAGAAAAAGGTGATTGGGTGTTAATAGGGTTCATTTTTCTTGCAGATATTTCTCACTTCCTTGGACACGGCTACCACAGTAGGTGGTTTCTCAGCTCTGTGCTCAAAGACACAGATGGAGCTGGTTTCAGCACCCTGGGAAAGACTGATATGGATGAGTTTTACGTTCACAGGAGATCAAAGTGGGTCTCCTAAGCCAATATTGATATTTGCTGGCTCCTTCATATGCTGTAAATTCTGCCTTGGCTTGTTTTGACAGCTGAGCTTGGATCTGTTTGTTTCCATCATGGCAATTGGATGACAGTAATGGTAGATGCAAAGATGACGATGGAAAATGCTGCCCAAGGGGTGAGATCCTAAAATATAGCAGGTGAATTGCAGATGAATGAAGTTTATTCAGAATTGTCAATGTTCAGTCCCAAAAATATGTTAAATCGAACTATCATGATTGATCACCATCACAAGTATTGGGACAGATTGTTTATCTCAAATGTCTGGCACACTAAGTTTCTATGTTGTTTCTAAATACAAAGGTCCGTTGAAACTTCATCTGACATAGTTTGTGAGAATACTTAGCCACAGCTGGGGAACAGATACATTAATGAGAGCAGGAAAAAATATTTTGAGCAAATAAATAAATCAGTCCAAAAGAATTGGCTGGGCTGAAAGGAGCCAGTCCAGACCTTAATACTTTTCAATCGAAGGCTAAACAACTCCTGTTGCTCATGGCCACAGAACAGAACAGGAAAAGAATCAAAACAGGCAGAGATGGAGAGTGAGTGAGAAGGACAGAGTGGAAAATCAAACTCGAAGGACAGAGTGAAAAGCTTCAGAGCTAAAAAGGTACAGCTTTCGCCACACTCCCCTTCTCTCAACAAAAAAAAGATAAGCTATACGCTCAGACACACGAACATTACACAAGTCCCCAGAAACATTTGAACAAAACACCCCTTGTAACCTCACTAAAAGCCAAGCCAAACGTTTGAGAAAGAGCCCACACATGCTCAGATACACACTTCTGTCCACATGGGAGTTCATGACGGGTGAATTTTAGATGATGCAGCTGACAGAGAAGTGGAACAAGCTGGATCCTTCACTCTGACGTGCAGTGAGACGAGATGGGACTTTTTAACTAAACTGTACAGAGCCTCCTCCAGCGCCCTGCACAGATCATTGACTTAACCCTGAGCTTGTTCTCACATGATTTCAAATGTACGCGATTAGAATAATTGATCATTTTCCCATAAGAAACTTGGCCCACAGTTTTTATTAACTTGTTGCATGTTTGTATTATCTGTTGTGACAGGTACTTCCAGTTCATTACTGTAACAGATGCATTGTGGTCGTAGAGTGGATTATATCTACTAGGGAGCCAGGTGACTGAGCGGCTAGTAATCATAAGGTACCGGGTTCAAACCCTAACTGTGCCAACATGACGTTGTGTCCTAAGACACTTCACCCTATTTGCCTCAGAGGGAATGTCCCTGTACCTGCTGTAAGTCAATCTGGATAGTGAGCCAGTGTCCAAGTGTGTTAGCTTCCTCATATTTCTGGAAATTAATTAAATTCCTGACCCTGGCCAGCTGTCCTTTGCTTTAAGAGTATCTGCTCAATGACTCAATGTGAATGTAAATCTAGTTGGTCACTGATTCTAAGGAATGAATGCTCTCTAAAACACCACAGAGGATCCCCACAAGGGAAGAATATCTGGAATACATTAAGGCACATGAAAACAGCACATGCAAATGTGAAGCAGATTACAATAGTGTTTCAAATTATGCAACAGAAAATGAAGTAGCTCATCTGCACTGCGATGGAATAGAATGTTTTGATGAAGTGGAATGTAAAGTTTGACTGAAATAATGTTACTCACTTAAACACTTGTGCAGAGGGTCAGATAGAGTGATGGATGACAATATTATAATGAAACTAACCCGATAATATAACATCTATTGAATCACAGGAGATCAGTGGTTCAAGTTATTCTTTTGATACATTTATAGGGCAAACTAAACTTTACAGATCCATGGTTCCTCGAACATGAAATATAAAAATATATATTAACACCAAGACAAGAAGAAGATTACAGGACAGAACTCCTGTTCAGAACTCCTGTACACCTGTTCAGAAACTGCCAGAGGAAGATGTCACAAAAAAAAGTTTACAAGTTTAATGAGGAGCCCACTTACCTCCTTGAAGTGTGGGATGAATCAGAACGAGGAAGAACAATTTGTAGATGAGGGATAGAACCTTCCTGTTAGCCATCTCGTTTCAAAATACACAAACCCCTCAGCTTATCGGCTGATTTTATTCTCCTCTGGCTCTTTATTCACTTTCCCAACAAGCTAAATTCACTTAAGATTAGAAAAAAATAAAAAATGAAGAAAAAAAAGGAGAAAAACGACACGAGACAAGACGTAATTAGGAGAGGGCAAAGACTTTCTATGGATCACGTTGCTTTTTTCCTCTCTCCTACGTCTGGTGTGGCTGTTTTTATTCTGGTCACTCCTGCCAACAGAGCAGACTCCAGAGAGCTGCCAAAGAGAGGGAGAGAGAGAGAGGCGATGAGAGAGGAGAGAGACAGAGAGAGAGAGGATGAGAGAGAAGAGAGAGAGAGGTGAGGATGAGAGAGAAGAGAGAGAGAGGAGAGGATGAGAGAGAAGAGAGAGAGGAGAGGATGAGAGAGAAGAGAGAGGAGAGGATGAGAGAGAAGAGAGAGAGAGAGGATGAGAGAGAAGAGAGAGAGAGGAGAGGATGAGAGAGAAGAGAGGGGGAATTAGAGAGAGGAGAGAGTGAGAGGAGAGAGTGAGAGAGAGGGGATGAGAGAAAGGAGAGAGATGGAGAGAGTGAAGGAGGGAGATAAAAAAGACAGGGGGGACAGAATGAGAGGAAGTCTGTGTGTGTTTGTGAGAGAGATAGAAAGCAAGAGAGAGAGAGAGAGAGAGAGACCCCCCTCCTTTCCACTCCACCTTATCCAAAAATTATCTGCCAGACATTCGCAAGGATTGAAAGCACTTATCTATTAAAGCAAGTAAAGCAAGAGAGAGAGAAAGAAATTCAACTGGTTACAAAACATGGCTGGTTACCTCTTTCCACCTCTGTTTCCTCTTTAACCAAAATAAATAAGTATTTTTCTGTAGCAGCTCTAAGTTTGAGCTGTTAACCTCAACACTGGAACCATGAAAGAAAGTGAGATCTCGGTCAACAAAAAAGCTAACTGAAAAAAACTCTGTATCACCAAGAAACCCTTGTTTCTGACATCTAACAGGACTAATATTTAAACAGACAATAATAAATATTGTCATCTCCCACTGTAATTTCACCAGTATGAGTAAGTGGAAGGGCAAGGTGCTGACCATCTCATTCTCAACCTTGGCATTGCTTGACTATCACCTACTATCCTGTGGTTGCTTGCCAGGACAGGGACAAACTTCCACACCATCCATCAGCCAGGGAGGCATCATGCCGACATCTCCCCGACTGAAGCGCTACCTGTGGGGACTCCACAGAGAAGAGAGACCTCTGGGCAAAGATCACTCTCTCTTCCTTAGCCCTGGATCTCAGAGAGCATTTCACTCATGGCCAGGTTTCCTCTTTTATGAGAATTTCCAATGTCATACATACAATACAGTCCCTTAACAACTCTGGAAAAAGTGTTCATCAGAACCAAATATTCTACTATGGACACTGTGGTATTATCTGTGGTATTTAACAATGTAAGTCAATCTCCAGCTTTAAAAAAAGGATCAACAACCTTTTAAAAATAACATCACCATCAGTTTAGACAGATCGCGCAAGTTAAAGACTTGCATAGATGAATGATAGATGCAGCACCTCCCTGATAGAGATCCTCTCCAAACACCTGTGAGTGGCTTCACTTCACCATCTCAGCCAGCGCAGTCATTCATGTCCACAAACTTTGCTGCCGGCACGCTCATCTTTCACTTGCTGTGGGACAGTTTTGAGATTTGAGTTAGAGGGAATGAGTGAGGTTTCTTATTCTGGCATGACTCACAGCCAAACTCATTTTTCATTCTGACGCCTGACAATCCTGACAACCTACGCAGAGATTTAAGTACTTGTGGTCCAAGACATTATTTCTCATTGTAGTAACCTCCTTTATTCATGATCAACATTCCCTCAGGCATTATAACTTTCCTGTCAACAGGAAAGGACTTTGTTGAAATACTGGCCAGGTAGATCTTTAAATGCCTTCAAATAAAATGTACAGTTTTATGTGTATTCATTAATTCAGCTTATTGCACATGTGCTCCACTACACTGTAGGTCAACATGACCTGAAGGTAAGTTAATGTGCCTGTCTCCAGGGATGGGGTAGATTTCAGGATCTCAGTATACTGAACATATGACTAACACTGCACACATGACAAGGACAATACTGTCTCAATACAATAAGTCTTGTAAGAATTAATCTACAAAGCAAACTAGTAAGTGATGACAGTGACCACAGAAGAGAAAAAACCTGCTGTTTTGCAATGAACACAAGGAACATGGTCATACGCAATAAATCTACAAAACCGTCCTGCAAAAAATCAGAGAAACAGTTGAAAGGTTCTGTTCTGTCATGGAGTAAATCATAGTTACCACCCAAAGCACTGTGTGAACATCTGATCTCATGCTGCATCCTGCACGACATCATACTTCCAGTGCTTAACTTAAAGAGTAATGACCCCAGCTGACTCGTCTGTTTGGGAGGCAGAAGTGTGTTTTGGAAGGGTGGACAGAGGTTCTTTCCTCTGTCTAAATCTCTATTTTAGTTCATGTCTGATGATGCCTCTTTGGGCGAGACTGAATGGTGTTTTTGCCAAAACGCTGAAGTTGTATGCTGACATTGGGGGAGGAAAGTTAGGAGTCACACAGATCTGAGATCCAAACACATTGTTAGAGTGCACGTTAAACGATTACTGAAAATATTGAAAATACACTGTGTTCTGTCATTTTTATTTGAAAAAAGACATGTAGTGCAATGCAAAATGTAAAATGGATGGAGTACAAATGTGAATTTTTAGACACAGTAGAAATTCATCATATTTTAGATGTGTACTCACATCTTGAGTAAATTAATCTTTATGGATCTTCATTGAATCAATAGTTATTTTATGAATCTGAATGGACATCTTTCACTTAGTAATTACAGATAATGTGTTTCTTGGCCAGTGTGTTCCAAAATGTCTCAAATATTCAGAATGACAAAAACTAAGACTATGTAATCGTGTGCATCGCACACAAGTGCAGTGATACTGTCTAAACTGTCGGAGATAAACATTTGGTTGTAAAACACAATCTAAAGCATATTGCGTCAAATTTGTCAGTTGATAACTGAGACATATCAAAAGATCTGTCATACATTTTGTTGTAATTCTCTCCATCATATAGAAATCCTGAAACAACCACAGTTTTTTTTTACCCCTTTACCTACGAAGAAATGAATTTGGACTGTCATTGGTTTTCTTTGGCATATTTTGTGGGTTTATCCAAAAATATGATTAAGTAATTTACTTCTATGAACATGATATCCAAAACCTATAGTGATGCAGACATTGTAAAACACATCCAAAAGCTTTGATCCATGTTGGTTCAGGGTTAATGTGTGGACACAAGAGTGCTGGATTTATCAGACCTCCTCACTTGTGGTGACATATTTTGGCATGTCAAGATGATGTGCAGATAAACATATATACTGCAACATTCCAGCAGCCCTGAGGACCAAGAGAAGGTACAATATCCCATCTCAAATGCAGGTCTGGGCCTAGTTAAAAATGACAATCATACAATTTTTATGATTAATGTGTACTTAGTCATTTGTTGCCACTCACTGCAGTCTCTAAAACAACATAATTTTGGTTCCAGGATTAGTCAAACATGTTTGGCATCTATAGCTGCACAATCAAGGCAGCAATGCAATGAGTAATTACATAAACAAAGCAGTCATTTCAGTCAAGTGTCCATGTAGCCAAGCCTGTGAGCAATCAGTTGCAGCAGACCTTCAACAGAGTACACACACTATAGACTATCTGGATGGGAACTCACAACTGTAAAGGCAGCAGACTGGGTTGTTCTAGGCTGTTCTATCCGATCTATAGATTTGCTATGACCAATGTTTATAAATCCCATGAATCTAAAATGCTAATTGGTAAATTACCTAATTAAACCAATAACCAATTTCAACGTCAAAGGTTCTGGTTGGGACAATTTGAATTAGTGCTGTTAAAAGATAAAATCTGAAATTACGTTAAGATAATTTAGCTTTCTGACAAAAATGACAAAACTCATACTTCATTGCAACACTTGATCATATTAAGCAGAAGTTATAAATCCAGTATGTTTCCCTATCAGAAACACATTGGCTTGTTCTGGAAAGAAAGATGTCTGCTTCGAAAGGTCTCAGGTTCAAAGAGATGAAACACCGATACAGATGGTGTCATTTTCATGCGTGTTTCTTGAAGTATGAGGAAATTACGGCTAAACACATTTTGCTGCAGACTGGTACAAAGATCTTTTGTTCACTTCACAAGTATTTACGTCTTGACTGTGAGGCAATGAAGCATCTTGACAATGAGAGAGTTCTCATCCAAAAATCACAGATTGTTGCTGGCCGGAGCTTTGGAGAAACCCCCACATTGCACCTCAACGCTGATCAACATGGAACGTGGAAGGCTGTTATGAACTTCCTCAAACACATTAATCTCAGGATTTCTCACACATATCGCCTCCTGGACGCTATGGATCAGACTAACTGGACGAAAAGGATCAAACTAGAGTTTCAGAGCTCCAGAGTGTCACTGTACTGTGCAGATCCATGGATTGGATTGACAACATAAAAGGTCCTCTGTCACCACTGAGCACAAGAGGGCAGGACTGAAAAGGGCCCTCTGGCCAGCTTCCAGGGTGTCCAGGCACCCAGACCACCCTCCAGATGCTGTTGCTCTGTGATGACATTACCACCTCCATGATGCAGGATATGATGTGGGTTTCATCCAGTCTTGGGCTCCAAGCTTTGACTGCGCTGCCAGAGACTGTAGGATGAGTTATAATCCAATACTTTTCCAATTATTCTGTTCAATTCCAAACTGTGGATTTATTGGGAGATCTTTCTCTTTATTTTTTTGACACTATGTCACAATTTTTTGATGTAACAGCTTTAATGTGCTCTTCCATCAAGTATTTTTTATTCATTAAAGAACAGGGCAGTTCTTTTTTACAATACACAGAGAGTAAACTAAACTATGGTAGATGAATGACTGCCGCAGATGGTCAAGTGTTTTCCCTCTAAATGAAATCTTTTCTAGATCACTTGTGGCATTCAAACTCTAGTTGGGTCATGGGATCTAAATAAGCATATCAGTATAAAAGCCCAATTTGCCAAAGGGTTAGGGGCCAGAGGCAGAACTGTAGGCCTACATTGTTTGAAGTCACAGAATAGCACACTTGTATAAGTCCATGTGTGGCTGTAAATGAATTACATTTACTTCAGAACTCTTATTACCCCAATTATCCCTATAGTCCCACTTGACCTATAACCTTCTCTGTCTATAAAGTCCCCAGTTTTTTCCATGCCATATTTTGCCCACTGTACACTACATTGCCCCACCCAAAGTCTAGCCTCATATTTTATCCCGTTTACAGCACACACACACACACAAACCTTTGGCAAACTAAACCAATGACATCAGAGTCATAATACGAATACTGATATAATTAGAATGTTTGGGGAATGTAAGATCTGGGACTTATCAGCAGAATTCTCAGGCCCTGTTAGAGAGACAGATGCATATGGGTCCTGTATGGTGCTACCACAGAGAGAGGGGACAGGAAACATGTCATACAAGTTACAAGACGCTGATGAAAGGTCCTTTCAGCCACTCACCATGCAGAAACAGGCATGCCAGAGGCACCATGACCTTAAGCGAAAGGTTCAAAGATGTCGTTCTCCAGAAACAATTAATCTTACGCCAAAGATTCCCTCAAAATACTTCACTCGCTCCTTTTGATTGGTCGCTTAAAAAGAAAAAAGTTACCAACGAATACAAAATAAAGCAAATAATTTCCTTTTTGTTGTACAGCACATGCTGATCTCTTCAGGGTTTGACCCATTTCTCAGAGTTCCATTAAGAGTACTGGGACTTTCATTTCTTGATGAACTATACTGTACTTCCTTCACATTGTTACCACTTTCCTATGGTCTCCATTAAAAGTCGTCTGCTGCCAACTCCATGAGCAATAGAAGGAAGTTGTAGCTTTTAGTGTGCTTTTAGTTTACCTCATGTCTGCTTTGAATGTGTGACCATGTATCAATGGCTTTCTTTCATTAAGACCAATGGGGGAAAATGGATAAACGGACCATATCCCAAGATAAGCTGGTATGTTCTCACACTACGTTTAAGCCAAGTCTGCATGGGTCACCCCCCCCCAGAGGAGATACTTGCCAACATTCTGCCTTGCTGAAACAATTGAGAGGAACTGCCACATCTACCTTGGGAACCAATTAAGGCCCTAATCAATCACCATGAAAAGGGCCTCCAGTCTTTGACATGCTCCACTCACAAAGCCACATTTTGCCCATTTTCTCTCTTGTTCTCTCTTCGACTTTCCCCTGTAGAATGTTGGTAGAAAATGCATTTTTTATGGAAACATTGAAAGGATCGTAAAGAATCGTGGCTAACAACTTGGAACATACAGTAGGGGGATTTCAAATATCTGACGTAACAACTTACATTTATGATGGGGAACATGCATCTATGATGATGTCAAACATACATTTGATAACTCTCACCATCCATCAATCTCCTGAATTTCTATACTTTCCACAGAGCAATTTTGTTGGCTTTCAATCTGTTGTGAGACTTTTCCTCCTGGCATAGACTTGATCTAAAGTACAAGAAGAAAACATTAAATGACAGGCATGACATCATCATCATCATCCCATACTGGACCAATTGCAAGCAGAGTGTAGTTCACAGAATGTCAGACAGTATTCTAGAGTGGGTCCCATTATAATCCAACATTCTTTTTTCAATCTAGGCTGACAAGACAATGACGTCCAATGTCTGTTTCATCAAGGCAATGTTATAGTTGGCAAACCAACGGAAAGAAAGCATTCAAACTATGAAATAGCTGTTGGTCTAAAACAAAGTTGGAAAATGTTGGCTAAATACAGAATTCCCATGCACAATAAAGTGACCTCAGAAACTGCCAAGTTTGAAAGCCATTTTAAAGTGCTGTGTATCATTTGCCATATAGTACACTTTACTGTACATGGTGAAAGTCATCTATGATGCTATACTTATTAGACCCCCACAGTGGCATGAAAGCAATTAGTCCACAAACATAAAATCTCTGGATGACAGGTTTTACAGCTTTTCAAGGTATTCTACAAAGGAGTCCATCTTTCAATGCTGTCCATTTCAGTCAAATGGAAAAGCTTACAATACTGGAGACCTCATGGTATGATGAAATGGTAATCAAACCTTGACTAATAGAGCACATTCATAACAGGTCGAATGGGTAGGGGTGGGCCTCATCTGGTTATGTTTTGTAATTTCATTTGAAACTTTAACTGGTGAGGGGATTCTCATATGAACTTTGTTTACATAGGTTTGAATATGTGACTAGAAAAAGGATCACACAGCCCTTATATTTCTTGGGGGCCAAACCTCATAGTCAGTTTATACAACTGTGCAGGCAACTTCTTCCCCTCTCTCATCTTTCAGTCATTTACTGAGCGTAGAAGCAAGTAGTAACGTGACAAATCCTCTTCTTGTGGCCTACAGATAGTCTGTTAGTTCCCAAAACTGTCCAATTGCACATAAACACTCCAGAACGACTTGAACAGCAGGCTGTCAAATTAATTTCACACTGCAATCCCCAATTCAGTTATTTGCTTCTGTTCTATGTACAGCAGGTCTTTGTGACTGTGCTCTTTGTTTTACACCAGCAAACTTCTACTGTGACAGTGTAGTCACCAATGAGACTGAATAGACCTAATAGGCCTAATTACGCAAATTAACTCATTGACTTCATGCGTGTCAGTTTTTTTTTAAACACTGGAAAACACTAGCATATGGTACATTAGTCTGGCCATTGAAAACCATTCAAACATGCATTACAAGTTGGGAGATAGTAAAGAGTATTTGGCAGCTTGTCTAACGCTGTGAGGCGGGGGGGGGGGGGGGGGGGGTTCTGCTGGCAGAGCTCATTCATTGCTGTTAGCATACCTTAAAGATCTGCAGAACGCATTAGACAAGACTTTGTCAGGCTCACGAAATGTATGTTGGATTTTGTGCAACTTTCTTCATATGAACAGATGCATCGCAGGACTTATTTGGTATGTATACTCCCTGTGAATGAAACAAGTGGTTTTCATTGTAAATAGAGGCAGATGTTTCTTATAGGAAACACAAACATGCATGTACACACAACCTTGAACCTACAGAACAGACAACACACACTCTAATCAGCAGAGCATTAAGTTCATATGATTGGGTGAATCAATCATTGGTGAAATTAGACCTGAAGAGACCGTAACTGAAGACTGAAAAAGCCATAGAAAGGACTCCACCAGGAGGAAGTGGCTTAAGTCAAAGGAAGATGCAATGTTGCAGTAAAGATTTTCCTCCCACGTTATACTAACATGTCATTTTTGGGTTTGTCTTTCCATTGTTTCCACAAGCTTCTCACATCTTTTGTATTTTCTCCAAACAAAGAGCATGATAGGGTTCTGGTACTGTTATAAACCAGCCTCTCTGCCCTGTGCCCATTGTGTCTCTTCCCTCCATCAGGAAAAACATTCCCTGGGCAGCTGCTAAAAATCGCACACCAGGTTGGATGTTTACCAAGACTGACTTCACTTCAGATTAAACACCGGCGCTCCCAGTGCCGCAGTCTTGTACGGTATTTCACTCCAACATGCGGCCATCCTCTCTTTGAGGATGCAAAGCAAAAGCATTTTAAATGGCGATTCTCCTCTGAGTTGACATTAACATACATGTCTGAATGTAGTTTTTTTTCTTATTTTTTTAGGAAAACAAAATTCCACAGGCCTAAATTGCTGCCCCCCCTGGTTCCTGCTGCGGTTGCAGCCTGCTTTGTTTCAGCTCCAAGTTCCCACAGCTTGCTCCTCAAAGATGCCGCACTTCAGGGCAGGGAGCACAGGAATTAACGAGATGCTGTTCAAGGTCCTTGCCAATCTACCACAGCGTTTCCTGTGTAAACAAGATCCTCATATTTGATAATCTGGAGAGAAAAAATTTCATACTTCACAGTCGATTTAATTTCATTATCAGAGTTTGAAATACAACTTTCCCTCCTGCAATTAGTCAAGTGGTAGTCTTTCATCTGAAAAACAACACCAAACTACTATGTGTAATCCCATGACACCCATCAGTTGATGTGGATGGTCAGACTAAAGTTCACTGAAGCTGGATGATAACTTTCAGCTTTACATGTATCCATGTATCAAAGTTGGCCAGTCTAAAGAGTTATCAGGGGAATAATCAACGCAATGGCAGATTCAGTTTGGCTGTGTGTAAGACTGAAGACAGCTTTAAACAACTCGTCAACAGTACATTACTATATCTGGTTGAGTTTGTGCATTGAGCATTAAACTCACCAAGCATAGTTACAGTAGTGGACGTACAATTTGGATTCATTTTCCTTCAACACTCTAAAGCCAGGAACATACACGGTGTAACAGTTCATCTTTTGTTCTTCCAAACTCTATGAAGTCATGAACACTGGACAAATCATGCGAAAAACAATGATTATCATCATTACGTCTGAAAAGGTTTCATTTGCCGTTTCATATGAGCTTTGTTCTGATTTGTATGGTTTCCAATTTGCAACGCTCAGTGTTTAGAAAAATATAGCCGTCCTTTTCCAGAGCTGCTATCAATTACGACCCCTGTTCCGCCATGTCCCCTTGAGGCCTGGGTCTGATTTACACCATGCCTATGAATAATTGTACACCGTGCATCATGTAGCATACCCAGTGACCAGATTAACATAGAGTCTAACCACAACCAGATTCTGGCTTAAAGCTAAGAAGTACTCTACAACACACAGTTTGTAAATAAGACCAATCAACTTTGAATGAAAACATCTGACGAGCAGTTATAATAAGGCAATAACAGCTTACTGTGGACACATTTGAACACCAATCAGGATTTACACGAAAGTACATGTCGTCAAGGGAAATGGGACGTACAATGACACGATCTAAAAGTCGGTCCGAGCAAAACATGAATGATTACAGGGCTGTCGTAATCAACACACAAATCATCTCATGTTAACAGAAATACCAACCTGGAACATGATACCATCTACTGACTGGACTCACTGAAACCTTTCTAGACATCGAAACACCTGTCTAGTCCAACACGTACACCTGCCAAGCCCAAGTTCTGCACAAAGGGACTGGAAGAAAACAGGAAATATGGGTTTAGGAGAGGATTCCATCCAAGACCAACACGGCATTCAGCCATGTATGTTTTTCCTGCTTCTGAGAATCCCACATTGCAGGAGTGTGACTTCACTACAGAGCTTGCATTTAAAGAGATATGAGAAGCCCTGGTTTGGGATCAGGAGGTTTATTAATTGCTGGCACTAGCTGTTGGCACAACGCTCTGGTTATTTTATTGCGCAAACAGAGTGCGTAATGTCTGTGACACATCGAGCCAACACGCTGGAGAATGCTTTGCCACTATTGTTCAGTGAGAGAAAACGTGTGGCAGGTTCTGGATGGAGTGCCAAGGAAACGAAAACATGGTTTCTTTTGTGAAGCACTTCTTGTTGCAGCAGAAGCAGCTGTGGCTCACAGGGAAGGCATGAGGGGGGGAACTGGGAACCCATTCTGGTACCCTGGATGTGCCAGGTTTGCTGTGTGACTACTTTTATTGTCCAGTAAGTTCTGTGGTGTTGTAGTAGTGCTATTTTCTACTTTAGTAGAAGAGAATAGATAGCTAGTTCAAAGAATACTGATTCACTAAAAAGTAGTAAGAAGTAAAAGTACAGAATGTGGTCTAACCTACCTGCTCAACACCATTTCAACAAGTAAAAGCAGAATGTTGGAGTTTTCCAGGAGAGCTGCTCCTTCAGCAGAAAGTCTGTTTGTGTCTGCAATATTCTTTATACAGTACTATGGTTCGCTCGTGTTCCCAATGAGAGGGCAGGAATTGCATTTGATTGTCCTGCACCAGTCGTCTTTTTAATAAAAGCTAATTGACTCAAACAAGGTCAGCCTCCTGTGTGCTGTCTTATTAAAGAGCAGCGTCGAGGCGTAGATCATGTGGCTCCTCACAGACATGTTAACAGGCTCGCCAGTGAAGCTGTTTGGCTGCTCTTGCAGGTTGTGTATCAGTACAGCATCCCCCACCCCCCCCCCCCACCCCCCTTCATTGCACCCTAAGGTAAAATCAGCCCCCATGCTATGAGTGATAAATCCACCATAACTGAGGGGTTAGCTTCACACAGGGAAAACATGTTTCTCAAGACTTCCTGGACATTTGGTATTCTGTTTGCGTGTTACTTTGACAAGTGAAAATATCAGCTGAAAAGCGAAGGATCCTATTGCAAACATGAGTTAGATGGTAATGCATGTTTTCCTATCATACCAGGTCTACCACTTCCAAGATAGTGCCACTTATGCCAGCCTCAATGTAAAGATCCTGAGAAAAAAAACATGAAGGACTTGTTGATCTGTAAATGGACACAAACCAATGAATACAAACAAGTATTTGGGATTTGGGCTGAAGGACAAAGTATGAAATGGATCACGCAATATGAAGTAATTTTTAAAGAAATTCCCAGAAAAGCTCATGGATCTATTATTGGTAAAGATGTGATCCTTCTTGTCAACACCATAACACAAGTGTCTCTTTCCAGCTGGATGTGATTTATAACTTCGATTTTGATCATTGTTTAGATTCCTTTGACATAATTCTGGGCCACCACATCGTCTGAGAAGGCCGGTGGGGAGAACTATCATCCATACTACAGCCAACTGGATTGCATTATTGACAATAATCGTCCCCACTCTTTCAGAGAATGTGACCATTTTCTGTGTGAGATCAAGGTTTGATTGAGGCGTGAATCAGTGTCTTCTTCATCTCTGATTCTTGATCTAAAGGACACGACTTCTGAACTCCAGATTAAGAATCAAGCGCTCCTGTTCTGTTTGTTTTATAAGCTGTGAATCCCATCAGATTTGGGGGGTTTTCATACGAATGAGCTTTAAGAGCACAGTCTGATTGCTTAAAGCAGAAGCCCCTCCACAGTGTTGGTATAAACAGAGCCAACATTGTTAGAATCCATCCTAAGTGACAAAATATTGTTCCCATTGGTCCAGCTACTGCAGTCCTTTGCAACTGAATGTCAGAACACATGTTAAAACAGCTTGTAAGAGTACCACACCCAAACTGAATGTGTGGTCATGCATTACATAATCCTAAATATAAGCAAATTATTTTTGGGGGTCTTTTCTTATAAATAAGAGCCTTGCAACGCCTCCAATGTTGTAGCCAAGTACCATTTGTTACACATGCCGATCTTGTGCAGAACATGATATTCCACAAAGCAGGCACAACATGTTTGATGACCGTATTGTAAAGCTTCCAACAATTCTTTCTATTACAACTCGGAACGTCGACAGCGTTGATTGATTGTGAATTGTCCAAGAGTGGTGGTGATTATGTCCGATAATGACTCTGATCCTCCAGAGTTTCATTCTGGAATGCACCAAGTTCAGAATTCTGGAAAATAAAAGCATCATGCGCAGAGCCAGGATAATAGCCTATGGTAGACATGAGCGCATTTGCACTCAGTAACTTGTCTGTGGCAAACTTTGTGGAATCTCAACTTGTCTTGTGGTTAAACTTCAGCAAACCTCACCTGATGTCCTTAGTGTTTGGCCATCAGGTGACCACATCAGGAGCGGGAGAATTATAGTGCTGCCTTTATGTTTTGTACAACACGGTGTAGCATCATTTCCTACACAATTTATTTAAAATGAATTTTGGTAGATTTCAACACAGGATCTATAATTTCACTGATGGATGACAACCCATGTCGGGTGCCATATATGGGTATTAATAAAAGGGGTTGATTTTATTTGACAATTTTGATTATGTTGAACTGGTTAAGGCAAGAACTCAATTCACAAAGAAGCATGGCCTTTACAAATGACGCATGAGCAGATGCACTTAGACACTACGAGCCATGTGGACTGAATCCATTTTCTTTCCTCAAATTCCTATCTCTTCTTTCATTCATTTCTGATGATTCATTTAAGCTGTTACTCAAGTATTAAAGACTACACTCCCTTGACCCTCTTCAAAATAGATTTATACTCTACCAAAGCCAAATATGTCATAAAGAGGACACATTTTCTGAAATAATACTAATAAATAATATATGTTTCGCAGTGGAATATTGATTCACAACAAAGTGGTGACGCACTAAATGAGTACATTACATGTCTATACAGACTGGTCACAATGTGCAGTGACCTATAAAGTGAGGAACTACAGACTGACAAATTATCCAAGCTTATGCAACCTTGAAACAATATTAACCATGGCTTGATTCAATTAATACATTACCTAGAACAAATTAATCACAATGGAAGAACTTGGCTTGGTTTGAACACATTAGCTTTTGAGGAAAAAAGATCCTTAGCAGACAGACAAGCCTGTCTCATGTCTGTCATGTGCATGTCTAGAAAAGTGTTGTGCGCCTCATGAATTCTCCAACCAATCAGAACCAGTAAAAAGCGGACTAATTTGCGGACTAACCATACATGACAAACGAGATGGAAGTCAGTTGTTGTTGGCAGATGTTAATGAACTGAAATGAAAAAAGTCCACTGCAAGAGGAGCAGTGGAAAGCCTCAAAGTAGAGAGTTAAAGAGAAAATGTGTACACTATCTTAACTCTTGACATTTTGTTATCATGAAAACCAAATTAAGAGATGGTTTATGATCTAAATGTTGCATCCAAGTGTTAAAGCACCATAACAGAGCTAAACTGAGTTTCCCTGTTCACTTTTCAGCCAGTCTGACTTTCAGCACCTGCATCTGCGGTGACAAAGGTGACAGGGTGAAAGTGTTTGGCCACAAGTCAGTAAAGTATTTTATATGACTTTTATGTACTTGAAAGAAGTACAAATACTGAAGTGGAATTTCAAACTAGGGATAGACATGTTCTGTGGTAAATATAATTGGTTGGTCGATTATGGACATTCAAATGTTATGATATAAATGTCTGGTGTATAAATTATCTAAATGGCCTTTTTTTATTACAAATCTCTTTCATGCTAGTTTATATAAGAAGGATTTGAAGTTTATGTTCTCTAATGACCACGGTGATTATGTCAACCTTGTGTATGTCCAAGCAAAATGAAGTGTTAGTGATTCCGAACAGGAATCCGTAATACAGAGTTCACACATAGCTCATGCCTGGATGTGCGTCTGCAGGCCCTGCCCAGCCAATCAGGCCCTGTTATCACCTTGCTACAATGGTGCATGGCCGATAACCCGTAAAAAACATGAGTGAGGTGTACAGGGCAGAATGAACAGGGCCACGAGCCAAGCAGGTCTCCTGTGACACCTCAAGGTGCCTTTTACTCAAGGGGAACACAAACATACCCTCGTGCGATGTCAGTTTTAGACACGACCCCCCTCACACAAGCTATCCACCAGGCCTCCCCTGATAAGGGTCACTTTGTCTTGCTCGTTGACATAATTCCTTTGGCTTGGGCCACTGCTCTCACCATGCCTTCTCCCTTACTCATGCTGTTATAGATGTGCTGGACGCCTGCTTTTCGTCTGGCTTAATCAGTACCCTCAACTTCGAAAAACCCCAATCTGCCAAGAGTGCTGAGCCTTAAGAGAGAGAGGAGAAGGGCTGATACAGGGAGAAGGGCTGTTGGCAGACGGCTTCTACAGTCCGCTCCGAGTTAGAACCTAAACATGGCCTGCCAGGTCTGAATGACATACAAGCTCCCCACAGACAAGCACAGTCATTCAGTTATTCAGTCGTAATTTGCGTGCACAATTCAGCTTTATTCATCCTTTTTAAAAGTTACTTTTAGTCTTACTTTTAGTCAATGATATTAACTTGAACCGTGTGTCCATGTAAAAAAGTTCAAATGCACTACTCAATCTATACCACAAGAGGACTCTATTTTACACCTTCTGCGCTTCACCTTGAGTCCAACCCAGTTTTAACCTTGACAGAACAATTTACTCTGCTGTAAGGCAGTTTAGTAGTGCAGACATCATTCCCAGATTTACTAATGACTAATTGCAGAAGATGATACCATGATCAAAAGGTGCCCCTTGGTCTTCAAACCTATTTATTATTCAAATAAATGGTATAGACAGAGCCTCCATCTTATTCCACAGACCTGGCCAGGAAAACAACATAAAAAATAATGAATGTGAAACAAGGAATGCGTGTAGCCTTCATACTCAGACAGATGAGATCAAACTGTTGGCATGGAAGGGAGGGATGTGATTTTGCATTCCAGAATCTTCACACTCATCATCCCATGTTTTCATGGAGTGCTCTGCCTCATGTGGTTGTGGAGTGTCTTTGTAAAGAAAAAGGAGTATTTTCTTAGTGATAGCTGTATGTATAATCAAAAGATATAAGATTGAATATTTGGAAAATGTTATCTACGGAAGAACCGAACTAACCTTCCATTTCAATGGTGCTTTTGATGATGGAAACATTAGGCTATATTTGAACATGCCTAAGTAACAGGTCTTTTTGACATTTCTTCCTTTTTAATTTAATTGAACTCACGCAACCCACTCACTTAACTAACAACTAACCTGGTTAACTCCTGAGTAACTACTAGTAAAGTAACTACTTAAATATACAGTCTATATAAACCTATAAGCATAATCTCTAATTGAGTGGTAATTGTAATGGCTTGGTGGTTGTGGTGTATCCAGTGATCATCCACACGATTCATAGGACGCCATCTAAATCTCTTTTCTAGGGATTCATTTATGTTGTGTGTGTTCCTGTTGTGCTTTCACTGTTGGGACAATCGTACCTGTATCAGGGATTATGTGAGAATTTGTTTACATTCCCTGCTAAATCATTGAGTTGGGATCATAACATATTACAAAAAGGTCAAATGCCTGTCTTGTTTGTTTAACATGCTGCCTATTACAGAGACACCTATGAGGGATACACACTGTAGTCTTCAAGGGAAATTTGAGTCAACAACATGACATTAGGACCATATTCTATACAAAGATTTGGGTCATTAACACCCATTAACAGTCACTGGAGATGTCAAACCTGGGTGATCTAGAAGACTGTAGACTGTAGTTAACAAGTGGACAGTGTTCTGGAGCTCTTTATATTGGACCAAGAGTCAGTGAGCCAGTTCAATGTTGTTAAATGTAGTCACATAGTAGGAATGTGAACTATGGCAGTACAGCCACCCATTGAGAAGTCATGAAAATGCATGGACCTTGAAAATGAACTAATAATGTTATAGTATCAGTATTTGCGTTACAAACTCCAGAGACAGCTAATGTGCCAAAATAAAGAGTCATTCTAATTTAGCTGTCTCCTGGGCTTAATTCCTTCTCTGTATGATTATTTTTTTGGTTGAAACTCAATCCCAACAAATACAGTTGCTCTGGTTAATGAACTCTCACTTGAGCAGCCATTCACTAGACACTCTCCAAATCCTGACTCCAACACTTGTTTTTTGATTATATTACTTTGGAATTGTTTTCTTCAAAGAAAATTCACAAAATAGCTGGAAACTGGTTTATGAATATAAATAAGAAATCCAGATTTTCTTCATCAAGAATTAAACCATGTTCAACATTAAGCTTTAAGGCTTCGGAGGCTCTCAGTCAAAATGATGAATAATGCTGAGCTGAATTTCAGGGGAATACATCTTCAGTTGAATCAAAATAGATACGTATTATACAGTGTGATAAAATAAACTATTTCCAGACATTCAAGGAGTAAGGTTTCTTGTTAAAATAATGTTTCATGGTGTACCATGTTTACAACTGTATTTTAAGGTGCTTGGCCCATCAACCTGAGTGTTACAATACCTGAAGGGACCGGCTTGGATCTTGAATTCTACAGACAATCTTTGCAGATTTTATAGTTTCTTCTTTGGGGGGGGGGGGGACATGCCACTATGAACTTCTGTTAAGAAGACCATTGGATTTAAAAGGGTAATGTTAAGTGAAAATTGATAGGCGAAGCACGCCAAAGTTGTTCTCACACAAATACAAAGAGACCAAGAATGTGAGGCAATGATGACATATGACTGTTCCCGGTGAGCATAGGGCGGCCATGGAGCAGACGTGATTTGTTTTCAGTGTCATGCTTTTTTTTGTTGTTGCCAAGACTAGACTTTTGATTTCTCCTAAAACACAATCTTGGCTAAACCTAATCATTTGGACCTCAACACGTGTTTTTTTTATCGTGTGCATGTTTGAGTGTTGTCGTTTAGATGGAAGGCAGTTCAACTCGAAAAAGTGAAACTTGTTATCATTAGAAACGGAATAGTATTTCAGCCTAGTTTTATAATGTCAAAAGCGAAATAAAATGTTTCATGTGTATCATACAAAGGTACAAATTAACTGCCAACTGGTAATCAACAGGATAGAATACGTCCATAGAAGGACTGGATATTTACCAGTCATGTTCTTTGACTTTCACCACTTTCCCTGCACTTTGTAGCACTTTAGTGAAATCAACCCCTCAAAATCAAGGGTTGGGAAAATATTTCCCTGAAAATGTAGCTATAGTGGCTCTGAAATGAACTAATGATTCTGACAGTGCCATGACAAGTGTAAGCATGAACAGTTTATGGAATGATGTAAGGGCATTTTGTAGTCACAAAGAAGAAACTGGCTTGAAGCTAAGAAAATGAGAATGCACTCTTCACTATGGAACCAATTAATATAGCTAATAACAAACCCAGTATAATCAATTTCCCCTCAAATATAAAGGGGATAATCACATATGAATACAAATTATCCCAAAAAACTGTCATCTGAATGCTTGTCACAAGGATTTTTCCAATGTTGCCGCCTATTGAAAACCATTCCAGTCACCATAGTTTTCCTCAAACACATCGCAAACATTTCCAATGTGAAGTTCGTTTCCAGTTTGTTTTACTTGAAATACCATGACCTAATATTTCTAAGAAGCAGGAACCTTGAGAGAGACGGGCACCTGGAATGTGTCAGTGTGAGATATGTCAAGTCACTTCCTGACACAATAAAGAAACAGAAATAGAATGAATGAGTGAAAGGAGGAACTGAGTAAAAAAGGGGGGAAGTAATTATAAAGATAGCCAGGTGACGCCTTCCACTATTTTCACACTGTATTCTAGGCACTGTGAAAAGGCCAATTGCTAAATGTTTTTTGGTTCTGTTGCTGCTTTGTAATTAGGTGTAAATGAGTGAAACAGGAAGTACAAGGTGACTGCGGGATCATTTTCACACGACCTTAAAGCAGGAAAATAATCAATCTTCTCAGTTCCCATGAACGGTACAGAACCAAGCAAATTAAAAGAGTTCAACAAAGTTGAATGGTATTCAGTTTAGTGCCTTCGATTTGGCTCTACGATAGGATCTACTTTACTACTAATCTTAGAGACTAAATAAAATATTTTCACTGACATGTCTTACAGATAAAGATTACATGAGTGACATAAGGATTTTGAATCAAATCCCAAATCCATATAAGAGCTGTGAGCTATATTGACCTTTTCATTTTTGGGTTTAGTGTGATACTTGTGAGAACAACTCACTGCAATGATATTATGTTCACTCTTGGTTATCGCACATATTTAAGAAATCTTAAATAAGAAAGAAGTATTTAACATAGAGCATAGTGTTAATAAGGACTAAATGCTCTTATCATCAACACAAGCGAGACAATCAGTAAAACTATCATGCCACACTGTTCAATTAGATACCTGATGATGAGGTATCATTGATTAAATATAGGCCAACATTCAATCTCATACATTAGTTGCAGCTATAAGTCATATTTTTCCACTAAAATAATACATATTCTTACGTATTTAGCCTTTGGCTGTTAGTTCAGCTGTTGTGTTGTAGTGAGAAGCTCTTCAGGGATCTACAGCCATGAAGCCAAGATAAATGAGGAGTGTACATTTAAATTACAGGGAGTGTCAGAAATTGACCATCCAGTTAACGTTCCATGTAAAGTACAGCAACTCTAAAGGTCCAGACACACCCACTTGGTCAGTGTAAACCAGATGGAACCATTGTTTCCTCAACCATGCTGGTGTGTCCAGTCTGCCGGGGAAAAGACGCCCAGGATTTGAGTCTCATTTGTGCCAAATTCAACAAGCATAATCCACCCTTCGTTAGTCAATATAGCACAATTGGCTGAGCCAACACAAGTATATCAGCAGCATTTGCTGGAGACTAGGCGTCACAAAACAAACTTCACCCCAGTGACATTTTGTTTAGTCAAAGGCGTCGGTGCCTAAATAGCTCTATATTACAATAATCCGTGGAAAAAAAATAGCTCTTTTAATTAAAGACAATGTTCTTGAACCAATAGTTAACTGAATATGCAATCAACCACCAAGCACAGCAGGAAAAGCTGAAATAAATGTAGAGGAAAACTGTATTACACATATATGCACATATTGATCCAAATATACATTAAAAGAAAACTTGGATATGATTAAGAATGATAATAACATAATTGACTCATCACAAAATGCTGATCATGTCTGCAATAAAATACAAAAAATGCATGTCGGACCAAAATATATGGTGCTGTAGACTATTGTTGCAAACATGACAAATATTTACAGCTGGGTAGAATTATAAATCATGACTGTGAATCAACCAACTCAAATTCCAAGGTCAAGCCAAAACACTGTAACATCTGAGGTTTCAATGCCTTTGCTTCACAGATGCTCACCTTCCATTAAAAACTTCAAAGCTGGCTTGACGGAAGTTACTAAACATGGAACGTGATACAAAACAGCAGTGGTGTTTCAGTAATCTGAATGCTTTATGATCAACAGATTATCCTTCAATCAGGATCGGTGTGTGTGGTTTTGATGGACATGTACACCTGTCTAAAAGAGTAGCCCAGTGTTTATAACCCAGTGTTCACTTACTTTTCTTGGGGATTTGGGGGGAACATCAAAACAATTGTTGATATGGCACTAATGACTCTCAAATGGGGACAGAGCTTCCCTTCCTGGAAGACCTTATCAGCCTGGAATCATGGGTACCTGCATAGCAAACACAGATATGGTGAGAATATTATCAAACAAGCCCCACCAGAGTGAAAATTGAAATGAAATGCATTAACACATCAAACTCCACCATGTATTTGGGAGAATGCGTTGTACTATAGAAGATACCTTTTCCCCCAATTGGCCTTCACAAACATTTCACTCAAGACAGTGTTTGCAAGTAATGATTTTCAGATGTCCATGCTTTTAGTGGTGGGGCTGCATGCACTCTACACGACGTAATATTCTTAACATTTGGGTCATGTCAAAGTCATTTTTCTCTTAATGTGTCTCCCTGTATAACATTAACGAGTTCTTGAGGAATGCACGTCCACCAGAATTATAAAATGATGGCTGAACCGGTAAGGGCTTGTTGAAATACTGAATAAGAACTCACTGACTGTAAAGTTGTAAAGTCAGACCCTGCCCAGCCCTAAAGTTAAAATGGTAGTGGGCAGGTGTATGTAGGAAGCTACTGTGATCAACTAGACAAGGTTTACATTAGGTAGGTCTAAAGTCAAAACGAGTAGGAAGCTAGCCTATAGCTAACTGGGTACCTAATGAATAATGTGAAGCATCCGATCTCAGACGTTTTATCCACCGTTACGCTGTTTACTAAGTTAAAACATGCTAATAATGCCAACATATTGGAACCACAAAGTTTCTGTAAAAGCTATAGTCACGTGGAGAACTGACGTTCGTTTTCTCTCGCGCAGTTTACCTGGACTTCGTTTACACGGCAGGTGCTACACCCCAGCAGGAGGGCGTGCACAAACCAAAGTAATTCTCTTCAATTCTGAAGTGACAAACACATTTCAAGACATTTTAATGTGGTTTATGATACTTTTAAACAAAAAGGACCTTTCATTTGAATCAGGTGTCGGCGCAGGGAAACATGTAAAACATGCAGGACAGCGGGCCATGTGGATCAGGGTTGAAAATCACTGGACTAGGGTTTATATTACTGGCCACTCTTATGTTCTAGCTGACCTCTCGTGACCTTTACATGACCTTTGCTTTGTTAATGCAGCTTCTCACATACAACTTCTCAAATGTTCACGATTGAAGTTAAGTTAGTAGATGAGGCAACTACTGGACCAAATGTTCATAACTTCTCAGGGGGGAAGACAGGTTTCGGATCGTTGCAATGAAGTACGCATCACTACAGCCCTGGCAAGAGCAACTGAAACGATTCCCTAAAATACCACGACTCTGACTTCGTTACTTAAGGCAGATTTATGAGGGTCCAGGGGGCATTTGAGGGGAAACATTGTACCTTGACAGAACATGGAAAAATGAGGTAAATCAGGGAAGGTTATACTGTATTTCTCTTTAATGCACTTGTTCAATAACAACCATGCTTCATGAGGGAACAAAGCACCATTGTGTCAGTAAACTATTACAAAATATCATTTGGATTGTCTAGCAAAGACGACACATTTCATAAATTGAACAGGAGTAATAATTAGGATGTGTCCAACAACAAGTATGGGAGTCATGTGGCAGAGGTTAGGGTGTCGAGCTAGTAATCAGAAGATACCCAGTTCGAACCCTGGTTGTGCCAACATGATGTTGTGTCCTTGGGCAAGGCACTTCACCCTACTTGCTGTAAGTCTCTCTGGATAAGAGAGTCTGCTGAATGACTAAATGTATGTATCGTTAGTACAGGGACAATTTGTCCTTGAGGCAAGTAGGGTGAAGTGCCTTGCCCAAGGACACAACATCATATAGCCACAGCGGGGGCTCGATCTCACAAACTTCCGATCACAAGGCCAACACCTTAACCCGTTGAGCCATCTGACCCCCCCATCTATTATCTATTGACAGGCAGAGATCAGGGCTATAGTTTTTTTCCACAACATATCCAAGTACTGTACATCCACAATCACCCAAACAGTGATAGAACCCTACAACCACAGAGACACACCATCCCCCCCATTGAGTATTTCTTGTGAGCCAACAGTTGCATTCTTTTTGTAAATGGTATTTATTTAGGAGATGCTTTCATTCAAAGCGATGCATGAACATCGCTCACAGAAAGTACAACAAAAGATCAAAGTTTTTATAGATGGAAAATCAGCTTGCACCGCACTCCCAAAATGAAGATAAACATGAAAGAAATTAGGAAAACATTTGCCTTGACATATCAGAAAGTAAGATAAATGAGTACATAGGAGAGGAAATATGTTCCATCCCTCTATCAAAAGTCAGCAGGTTCATTATCAAGGACATTAAGTGGCATATGGACACTTAAAAAGGCAGACATCAACATTTTGCGGAAGAGTTGAAAGACTTGAATGACTGCCTCATCCCCTTCACCCCATGTCATGTTTGGCTCTCTGGAGAGACAGGCTGTGGATAATTTTCCGTCTGCTAGGAGACATGATAAAAGTTAAAAGTGTCTCAGAAAAAAATTGATGCTGGACGCCTGGGCGGGTTAGCTGACAGGCCAGTCATCATTCCTCTACATTGTCTTATTTTTGGCCTTCAGCAATGTCTGATCATTTTTCATTCGCCCCTCTGACCTGTTGTCTAAGCATTGTGGAGAAAGCGTGCAATGATTCGGCCGCTCAGATAGGGAAAGTAGACATATTTGAACAGTGTGAAATTTCTTTGCTGCTACAAAGGATCTCTTAGGCCTCCCATCTCCCAGACCCTGGCGTGGTATCTTTGGTTTCTGTCAAAATTGTTCAGAGGAGAAATAAATGAAAATAAATCAGACTGATTCAAACAAAATCTCAAACATGGGTAAGTATGCCATGTTGTCACAGTTTAAACCAAAGACCAGTGCCAAAGAAAGAGAAAAGACTCATCCTATATGGAGTGGGGAGAGACGCTCCTCTGGAATCAGATACTCTGGCATCAGATCTGGTTCTAACTATGCACAGACCAGGTTCTTTGGGTTAAACTTGCTGCATATTTACCAAAAAACAGGCTGTTCGAACAAAGCGTCCTCCTTTTCGTTTTGAGCCTTAGAACTGCAGGACTAGTTTAGTTGGTCTGTTTGAGTAGACCTTGTTGGTGTTAAAGACTTTGAGAACATGGTGGGATGACTAGATTCATTCCACTCAGGGAGAAGGGGTATCATTCCTTTTTCCCAGACAAGAAATGGTCTTCATGTTTTGAGAAGGCCCTCATGCCCAGCTGTGTTACCTTTAGCTCTTGCCAGGTCTCTGATTGAGGCCTAAAAATCCCAAGTGCCAAGAATAACAACCACCAAAATGCCTAAACTCAAATCCCCTTCCCCACTTAATTCCACACACCAAATGACCATAAATGGATGATGCATGTTAATGAGTCATAACAACAACAACCAAGTCACCCTGTAACTGCCACATCCATAAATTTACATTTATTCATTTTTTTTCATAAAGACATGTTTCTGATTTAAATTAGTCCCAAATTAGTGTTTTCTTCTGACTACATTTCTTATTTTCATGCACGTTTGCCTACAGATAGTCTCTAATCAAAATAAGTGCAATAGAAATGGTTCATTACAATGAAAAAATATTTAAGCATTTAAATGTTTTTCACTTGCTTGTGCTGATTGAATTGATGGTGGGTTTTATTCTACTACCACCTGGTGGTGGACTTACCCAAACATGTTCGGTGTGGTTAAAGCACTACCAATGGAAGATGGCGACCAGAGTCCTTCAGAGGTTTGGAAGTGGCGTGGATCAGGCAAAAAACAGGGCCCGATCGACGGGACAGATCATCATTTCAAGCAGGTATGACTGTTGTTGTTCTATATTTTTTATTTGACCCAGGTTTTAGTTGTAAGATTAGCCAGGGTCTGGGCCAGGGCTACACAGCTAGCTAAGTCCTCTTCATGTACCATCAAGCTTCATGCACCTTGCTTTAGCCAGTGACTTGCTAGCATGCTAACTAGCTCATACATTTGCGTTAGAAAACTATGCAAAGGGTAGATAGGTATGATTTGCTGCTTTGTTCATTGCCAGCCTGTCAAAGACTGACCTGTAAATTGCTTTTATTGAATTATATGAATATACTTTTGACATACATATATAGCTAGCCAAGCTAGCTAGCCTAGCTGCTTGTATCCAACAACAATTGTCTACTACTGCAATGCTCAAGGTCAGATTTGGTTTATGCTAGAGCTGGCTAACCTGCTGTTTTCAACAGCAATTAACTCATATTTATGTACACAGTGCATTGCTTTTACCACCAAGGTCAAGTGCTGTGACCCTCTGATGTTTTTCTTATGGGACTTAATTTATGCATTATGCTTGGTTATTGCACAATCAGAACTTAAATTTTCATTCAGTCATTCAGTAGATGGCTTACAGCAAGTACAGGACATGCACAAGTAGGGTCAAGTGTCTTGCCCAAGGACACAATGTCATGCTGGCACAGCTGGGATTGAACTTGCAACCATCTGATAACTAACCTCAGCCACTTGACTCCTATGCTACTTGATGGCAATCAGCTAGTTCCAACACAACTTGTTGACAGGGACGTTCAAAGTAGACGTGCCAGAAATTGTCTTTTTCGGCAGGAAGGATATTTGTTTAGGAAAGGCCTCATAACCTGTTATGTCCATAGGCTTGTTTGTGTGGTGTATTGCTGTTTATGATATGAAATGAGAGATCGATGTAGAGAGCTCTTTCCGGAGACACTACAGGGTTTTTTGATTGAATAAAAGTGTTGTTGAACAGATGTTGGCAGCCACACTTACAATATTTCGTGTCACTAACTAACTAAATATATATATTAATTTGTAGGGGTTTGGCAGCATCGAGTAACAGAAACGGAGAAGACAGCTGGTTTAAATCACTGTTTGTGAGGAAAGTAGATCCCCGAAAAGATGCACACGCTCATTTGCTAACCAAGAATGAGGAGAGCAACCTTTACAAAATACAGTGTAAGTATCTTATTACTTGTTCAAGATGCATTTGAAATTGTATGACTGTAGACTCTTCCCAGCATGAGAGGGCTAAATACCCTTCTTCTGTGTCTGTTTACAGTCCACAATGTGAAACCTGAGTGCCTGGATGCATACAACAAACTTTGGTGAGCGGTCCTGTTATTGTCTAAGTTGGTGTGTATGGTTTTATACTCTTTTGTATTCTATATAGCAAAGTTGTAACTGTGGGGATGTTAGGATTTAGAAAGGAGTTCATACAAAAGGTCTTTAGTTCTATTTCTGGGATGTGAGTGACGTGGTGGAATGGCAAAATGGCCTTGGTGAATGTCTGTAGGCTACCCGTACTTCAGATGACTCACAATGGTCTTTACTAGTATTGGAGCATGTGTAACTGATTTTGACACAGACACAAACCAAATCATATCCAGATGGGTGTTGCCATTTCATGTTTTGTTGACATTGTGCGGTGGGAAAGGCAGCTGTTTTAAATCCTTTTCATTGCCCAAAATCGTCACGCAAATACACAGTCATTGTTCCTGTACAGAGGCCTGTTTTTTATTTAATGGGTGTTTATGGTTATCAAGCATGGAATAGGACATATGAGGTATTTCACACAACAGATGTGTTTATAAAGTTTTGTTGTATTTGTTCCAGTGAGGATGTCTTGCCATCCATCCATGCTGATAAGTACTACCCCTGTGAGCTGGTGGGCACCTGGAATACCTGGTATGGAGAGCAAGACCAGGCTGGTAGGAATGCTGGCAAGGGTGTAGGCAACACCTGGTCTGCCTGTAGAAACAGTCAAACACCCCATTCACTGAAAAAGTGCCATGAAGGAGCCACATTATAGATCTGCTAGCTCTATGCTTACATTTTACTAAACATGTTCATGTTGCCTTGTCCAGCTACGGTATTTAATGTTAGGATTTCAAATCATTTGTCATTCAGTATAGGTATATTCAGGGGGTTTATTTTTTGTACCCTCATGATATGCTATATCCCACATATACAGTCATTTAGCAGACACTCTCATCCAGAGAGACTTACATCAAGTACAGGAACATTTCCCCCCAGAGGCAAGTAGGGTGAAGTGCCTTGCCCAAGGACACAATGTCGTGTTGCCTTAGCTGGGAATCGTACGTTCAGTCCTTTAATTGATTGTAACAGATTGATTGTGTTTTGCAGTCCATATGTGGCGGTATAGAGGAGGCTACCCAGCTCTTACTGAAGTCATGAATAAACTCAGGCAGAACAAGGTAAGACCATGTTTTTGATATTCTTAAAACATTCTGCTTCTTTGTTGTTGTTATGTGACATTGTTAATGAAACAGTGTTGTTTTTAAATAAATTCTAATACAATGAAAGATAGTTTGAACGAGCATCTTAACAGGTCTTGGCCTCTGTGCAGTAGGCCAGGATTTGGTAGCTGGTGCTCAAAGGAAATCTCTCCCTGCTAAACTCTACTGGCTTCTACTGTGTCTGTGTGAGGCTCTCAGGGAGAGAGACAACTTTACATGATGCAGCCTCTTTCTACTGCCCGTCTGCATGACATGTCTGTGTTGTTTGTGATGCAGTGTCACTTCACTGTTTTTCAAATTTGTTATATTACAAAGCTTGCAGGAGAATGATTAGTATTGATCTTCTTTGGCAGGAATTTATGGAGTACAGAAAGGAGAGAGGAAAGATGCTTCTGTCTCGTAGGAACCAGCTCCTGTTGGAGTTCAGCTTCTGGAATGAGCCTGTTCCTAGACAAGGACCCAACATCTATGAGCTACGGTCCTACCAGCTCAGAGTATGTACAGACATGACTGGAACTAATCTTGCATGGTCAGAATCGGAGAGGAGAGGGGGGATGAAAGGAGAGATGAGGGGAGGAGAGAGGAGGGGAGGAGGCCTCATCTAAAAACTGGGAAGACAGATGTGTTTTTATTGCTATAAGCAAAGGAGCTTAGTGATTGATAATCATGAATTTGTGCAGAAACAGTATATGAAGTATATTAATTCAGTTATTTAAGTACAACATTAGTCGTATAATTTACTTTCTTTTTTTCCAGCCTGGAACTATGATTGAGTGGGGTAATTACTGGTAAGAACTGTTACATTGAATCCACTCGTATGTAGTTACAGTAACATAATAAAGTAATATCCCAAGAGATATTATTTTAATCTATGCAGCACAGGCCTAAACTCTACTGTTATATCTATCTTTTTCCTCCTAGTTTCAATGTGCATTAAGTTTATTTTTTGCTTTCAACAGAAACATTTAAAACTGGACAGTTGCGCTTCATCAGGTTTATCTTCAAACACAGTTCTTCATTCTTACATGGCAAATTGTGGCATGATAATAATAATTGTTTCACATTGTTTAAATGCGTCAAATCTTCTCAGTTTAATGTGAACTGAACACGCTCTGATTATGGAATTGAAATGCTCATGCGTAATTAGCAGGTGATCAAATTATAAGGTATTCAACAATGTTACATCAACATGAAATTCTGACAAATTAAATGCGTACTGTATGGTTTGGCTGTGATTATAATAAATTGGTAATTGCTTATTTTATGACCCCATTCAAAAATATATATGCTAATCTATGTTTTCAATGATGCATTCCAAAGCATGCATCATCTGTGCTCTTTTCAAGGTACTTAGACCTTGAAAAGAAGAATCTCAATCTGGATTGTCTCATGAATTGAATTTGAACTGAATTGTTTGAGAAAGTACTAGATCCTGTATCTTTGGTCTGTGTTGACTCTAATTGGTCCATGTTGTACAGGGCCAGAGCCATTGGCTACCGGCAGCACAACAGAGAGGCAGTAGGAGGCTTCTTCTCCCAAATCGGCAACCTGTACATGGTGCACCACCTTTGGGGTGAGCAGGACGAGCCTCATCCAAACATTTAACAGCAGTGACATTCTGTGTCATGCCTTGCATTCCAGGCCTTAGGCACAGCTGCAGTTGGACAAAAGCTTTTGCTAAGGCTAAGGCTTGGGAGGCAGTATTCTCTCACGCCACTCGCTGAAACGTACTGTGATTGATTTCAGCCTACAAAGACCTCCAGTCCAGAGAAGACACAAGGAATGCTGCTTGGCAACACGAAGGCTGGGATGAGGTCGTGTATTACACAGGTGAGGAACATTCAAATTACAACAACGTACAATTTTGCACATCCTTTTCTTTTTGCTGCCATTGTAAGCACTATAATGCCATTAACTAAAAAAAAATCCCTAAAAACTGATTTGTTGTCTGATGTGTATTTTCAGTTCCTCTCATTCAGCACATGGATTCAAGGATTATGATCCCAATGAAGGCTTCCCCGTTGCAGTAAAAACAAAGCAGACATTGAACCTCAAACCTTTTAAGCGTAACAAAACGTATATATTTCACTGCCATGGTTTCATCCTCCTGACAATGTTGCCAACCAACCCACTCTTTTGGATTTTATTTCACACAACCATAATATGACTTTGCACCAGCAAAATATAGGTAGTACTTCAAAGAAATACATTTCAAAGGCAAAACTGCATATTTCTTTCCGTGGCTGAAGCACTCTATCCTAAATGAGATGAAGGGCAGTGGCGTACGCACAAACGTTCATTTGTTCCATGGTAGGATGGGTAACATCAGCGTATGTAAACCTCCTGATTTGTTTTAGGTGGAGACCTTCTGTAACACACGCTGTATCACATTAAGACTGATCAGTAGACCACAGCTCAACTCTCCTTAGAAATGAACCAAGGTGCTACTCTGAAGAGCTGTGAGGCAGCGGTATGTTGCAGGAAATACGAATAAAGCTAATTAATTGGGCCAGTATGGCAAGACTTAACAAAAAGTGTTGTTAAGCTCAATAAGCGATATAGTTATTTATGTATTTATTTAATGTAAATATTGAATACCTCTATTACAGGCTCTATCACTGATTGCAAATGGCACTTTTTGCAAAGTCTAGGGTAAGCAATGCTGTCACTGAAAGGGACAGTTGGTCGGCAACAGACCATAATGACAATGTGTCATAAACTGTCCTTAGCAAATGGGAGACTCTTGAATGGTCGTTGACATCGTCAGCGCACAAGGTTTGCTAAAGATAATGAATACTAAGCTGTATAATGAATCCGAAGCCCTTATAGTTGTTGCAGAAGTTCATGGAAAACCAGATGTCTGTTTTTCCCCCCCCGAAATATACTTTTTGATTGTAACTGTGGGCTATCCCTCGTGTCTCCCTTTCACTATATGCAATAAGCTTGACGTGTGTTTATCGTACTGTGCTGGTGAACATGGCTTTTTGGTTTTATCAATGAGAAAATGATTGCATGCCCATTTTTTCAAAAACAAGTTTTATCGGTTTGAAAATTTTCAGTTGGGCATAACATCTGATGTATTGTGTATATCACTACTCTGATACTGTAATTGTGCAGTTATGCTACTGCTAATTGTGATTTCTAAGAGGTTTTAGTGTTATAGTAGCATGTCCAGTTTCCCCCTGATGTAAGGGTAAATTGACAGGTGGCAAGAATGTCATACATGAATAAAAAAATTGAAAGAACATCTGGGGTAGTGCAGTTAAGAATGTACAATTCAGACACCAAGAAAGGCAGACGTTCTACACCGCACTGTCCACTTTATTGTGTCAGTAGCAGTATGTATTCCACATGGCACACATTTTATGCAGTTTTGTGATCAGTCTGACTAATGCTGTAACATGGAAAGTGCTGTTTCAAAAAAACACCAAATACTTCCAAATAGACATTTGGTTAACTTTTTAGTGTTCTATACAAGTATAAAATAATCCAGGGACAACACACACCCCTAAAGTCCCACTATTATAGTGTAAACATTTCCATTCATTATAAAAAAAAATCTATTGACTTGATGAGTTAGAAAAATATTCAAACTGTTAGCATGAGTTACATTAGCGAATTCTCAATGAGGCTCCAGTATTGCTTGTTAGATCTTCTCAAGTTCTTTAAGCAGCTCTCCAAAACTTGACACGTACCAAGAGCACCTCTCTTTCACCTGTGGTCTCACAACATTACCACCAAATCCAATGAAGGCACTCTGCAAAGCAAGACATTATTACATTACCGGTCTAGTTATTTACAGCAGTAATATCAACAACCAGCTTTTGCACACCTACGAATTAGTGTGTAAACACTTACAGCAGGGGGACAAGCCTCCAGGTCTGTGGCACCATCACCAATCATCACCACGTCTTTGAAGCCATACTGCTCCTTCAGCATGTTGATCACCCTGCCCTTCCCGCCACTCTCAGCAGTGGGCTGGCTCTCATCAAACCCTGCATACTCACCTAGAATGGGAGGGGGTGGGGGGTAGTTCATTAGGAAGATATCAGAATACATGGACTCTAAACTTTGAGAGAGAAAACAAACATCCTTATGGCTTATGCTTCTTGTGGGTATAGGCATTCCTCTTTAGGGTGAGCTAGACAAATACATTGGCCTAATTTGTTTTAGGGGGCTCTGTGACCAGTTGGAAAGGGGGACATGGTGACTCACCGTTAAAATAGAACTTGAGGCGGTTGGCGTAGACATGATGAAGAGGGATGCTGAGCTGAGAAGCAACATGTTCCACAATGCAGCGGAAACCACCGGAGATGAGGAAAACGTTGACATTACGCTGGTGCAAACTGTCGACAAGCTCCCTTGAAATGATAGAAGGTAATGTCACTTGTCATGTCATTAACAGAATAAAGGCATGCTCCTGGTAATGTCCTGACGAGGTTTAGGCAGTGATAGATATTTGGAAAAGGGAAATAAAAAGTTTAAACGTAGCTACACCTACTTACTTGATACCTGTGGTCAATTGTGGGGGGTGATCTGTTATCAGTTTGTTGACTTGTTCCCTTGAACATCGAATAATTGAGAGACGATCCTGTAAAGCCGTTTGAAAAGTCACTGATCCACCCATTGCGTTGCGTGTCCTGCAAATGCAACAACACTGTTGATATGCCAGACAATGTTTTTCAACTATTGAAACATAAAAATGAACACCTGCAAATTCCTGGACAACATACAGTTGGCATACAAAATCCTATTCTCACATTTCTGTAACTGCATCTCCAACTCCACAGAATTTGGCCAGTTCATCAATGCCCTCCTCTCTAATAACAGTACTATCCACGTCGAAACAGACAGCATCTGCTCTCCTGAAGATCTCCTTTGTCTGTGATAAAGTTGTCATTATGCTGAAAGAAGAGATGCAACAAAGTGTTAGACAAAAGGAACATTTTGCATTGGGTAAATCTGGTTTAAGGTACATATCAAGACAGTGTTGACACTGATTTTCATTGTGGTTTGTTATTCGTTAGGACGCTCAGTACTGTTAATCGATCGAGAGATGGGAAAATGTAATGATTTAGCTTTATATGCAAACGAAGTGCATCTAATCGACCAATGCAAAATCTGAATATTAGCCTATAACAATAGAGCTACAGCAATATTTGGTTGAAAGTTGACAATGCAAACAATATTAGCGATGCATATGCGTAGTGCAAAATGACTTTGTTGGCCTATAATGGTTAAATATCCTGTACATGTTGCGTCACCCGGTCTCTGGCAAATGTTCAAAAAGGCTGATGCCAACGTGTGAGAAGATACGATTCGCTTTAAACAGTTTCACATCATCAAGTTACATGATTACAGCGAATTGTTACATGCACATACTAGGCAATGTCAATGTTAATTCTAAACTAACATGCAAAAACGTTTACATTACGTGGTAAAACATGCCCGGCGTCTTGAAAGTCACACTGAGCGTTATGTCAACTAACATTACTGACTATAAAGACACTGCAAGAAGTGAGTGTGGGGGAAAATATATCAATACTTACTGGTAACTAAAGAGTTGATGTCGTACTGTCAATGTTACGCCAACCCGAAAATGCTATGTATTCAATGGGTTCAGTGGTGAGGAAGAGAACAGCTCAATCTCAAAAGAAAGCGGGGCACGTGAGACCGCCCACTGCTGACTTGGGGCCAAAAGAAGGGAAGTTGCATAACGTTCAATTAAACCTGTGTAGCTATATAAAATATACTTCTGGTTGAATGCTAATTGTATTTCGTTACCCTGTACTTGTACCCGTGTAATGACAATAAAGTTGAATCTAATCTAATCTAATTTATACATATTATTATAATATATATATATATATATTTTTTGTGTGTACCTATATATCTGAAAGAATCTGCCCCTGTAAACTGTAGAGCACTTTTCCTGTAACGTGTACTTTATCACCCCTTGTAAAAAGCATAAGAGGATGCAAACTCATTCTATAGCCTACGTTACCAACACTCTTACTATGACTTTATTTCCATTACTATTCACGCATTTGTACTGATTTAAAAATGACATTATCTTAAAAATATGTTCATAATGAAATTATTGTGAGAAATAATTACATTGATCAGTGTCACATAGACACAGTGTCAGTTCACATAGATGAGGGTCGTTATTAATAGTGTGAAACTAAAAGTCAAGGTTTTTTTTGCATATCAAACTGGTAACCCTTCATATGAAGTAGCTCTCTGTTTCAAAAAGCTCGGTGACCCTCCCAGGCTATGAAGACGTGCACATGCTTTGGTCTACTGATGAATACATTCTGACATCAGTCTGCTGTGAAAGATCAATTTCACCAATGTGAACATTTTAACCGAGTGAATTTGCGAATTTTCAATTAAAACTGACAACTCATTTAGCCAATCACAAAAGCCTTTTTTCGTCACGACGGCCAATAATCTGACAGCAGAGGCGGGGCTTCTGCATGTCTCCACGTTAGAAAAGAGTTCCAGCATTACTTAGCATTTTTTTAAGCTAAGCGTCAAGAGAAACGCAGTCATGTCTGCTATAAAGTCATTAAATCCAAAAGCTGAGGTGGCCAGAGCTCAGGCTGCTCTTGCTGTTAACATAAGTGCTGCTCGTGGTCTTCAAGATGTGCTAAAGAGTAATTTGGGACCTAAAGGAACAATGAAAATGTGAGTGTTTAGCTTGACTAGAGCTCTGTCCGTATCTTGGTTGTACAGTACAGTTTGGTTGCTAAGCTACCACACTGCACTAGTTAGCTTCGTCACTTGTTAGGCAAGTTTCTCATCGTTAGCTAAATACTATCAATTGAAACACCTTTCTCAGAGAAATAATGAACACTATCATATTGCACGTTCAGATCATAGCACAAAGCAATATTACCCTTTGCACGAGAAAAGGAGGTGTTGTTTAGGTAGCCTTGGTTGATTTGTCGTTTTTAACTTGACAGTTGCTTGTCAGTAGGTGGTGAAGTGGGCTAACTAGCGGATCTGGTGGGATGTACATATCTTTCAAATATGCAGTACGTACTGTGATTTGACATGCACAAACTGGCACGATATAGTCCTTCTCTAGAGGACAAGCTAGCTCGTCGTTCTCAACTTGGTAACGATATCATTTCTGTTTGTTGTGTATAAAACTGTGTTTCACCAATTTTATAACTAATCCTTATACCAACTCATATCATTTGCAGGCTTGTTTCTGGGGCAGGTGACATAAAGCTGACCAAAGATGGCAATGTATTGCTGCATGAAATGGTATGTCAGTATCTAGTTTGATTAGATTTTGTCTGTGAAGTCAAAGTACTTAAGTACTTTGTTCAGAGTTTGATGCTTTTTTGTTGTTGCATATTTAGCAAATTCAACACCCAACAGCATCTCTGATTGCCAAAGTAGCCACAGCACAAGATGACATCACTGGGGATGGAACAACATCTAACGTCCTCATCATAGGAGAGTTACTGAAACAAGCTGACCTGTATGTATCCGAGGTAACACAGCTTTCATTGTGGTCCAACTTGATGGGTTTTAAGCTTATGACGGGCCCATACACACTTACAGATGACACACGTTTAGATTTGTTCAGGTCAAAGTGTTTGCAACAGTTCCTGTGTGTGTGTCTCACAGGGTCTTCATCCACGGATCATAGTAGAAGGCTTCGAGGCCGCAAAAGAGAAAGCCCTGGAGGTCCTAGAGCAGGTGAAGGTGACTAAAGACATCGACAGAGAGACCCTCATCCATGTTGCCCGGACCTCCCTCAGAACCAAGGTTCACGCTGAACTGGCCGATCTGCTGACTGAAGTAAGTGATTACGGATGTGTGGCTCTTACTGACCATTTTTCCCCGCAGTCCATATGAAAATAATGGGAGGATTTGGGTTTTTTTTCGTACGTTTTTCAAGCAACAAATGAATTCACTGTCCACAGGCTGTTGTTGATGCTGTACTCACCATTCATAAACCCAATGAGCCCATCGACCTCTACATGGTGGAGATCATGGAGATGAGACACAAGACAGACAGCGACACAGTGTGAGTGTTCACACACCTCTCTCACCAACAGCTTTACATGGATACAGACACTTCTGTGCATCAAGCAGAGACGAGCTTTGTGCATCTTTGCCGATTTGTAACTGTTGTTGTGGTGTTGTTCTAGGCTGATCCGAGGCTTGGTGTTGGACCATGGTGCACGTCATCCCGACATGAAGAAGAGAGTGGAGGATGCATATGTGCTCACATGCAATGTGTCTTTGGAGTATGAGAAAACGTAGGTAAACGGTGTGTGTGTGTGCATATAGGCAAGCATGAATACAAGCGATGGAGCCTATATGTTGAGTCGTTTTTTAAATTTTCTTCCCTAACGTAATTTCAGAGAAGTCAACTCTGGCTTCTTCTATAAGAGCGCTGATGAACGTGACAAGCTCGTCTCTGCAGAGAGGAAGTTCATCGAAGATCGTGTCCAGAAAATCATTGATCTGAAGAACGCCGTGTGCACTGATGGGTCCAAAGGCTTTGTGGTCATCAACCAGAAGGTATGACTATGAATATGCCTGTATGGATCTATATAATAATTTATATATATGAATCCCTAAGTGCAGGGGTCAGTGATGCTGTAGTAATGTTGATGGTGACCACTTCCATCCTAACAGGGCATTGATCCTTATTCCCTGGATGCTCTGGCCAAAGAAGGTATCGTTGCTCTACGTAGGGCAAAGAGAAGGAACATGGAGAGGTGACTTCTATTTTTGTTAATTGTCCATTTCAAAATAACATTCAACGATATATAGATGAATGCATGGCCGAATTCTGTGTTACTCTGTCAGTAGTTAACAACAGTCAGACACCATGCTAAAGCAACTTTTCACAATTCATCTTGATTTAATCGAAGACTTGTGTCTTGTGTATTAAATGTGAGTGTGAATACAACAGTGTGTGTGTGTGTGTGTCGTTTGCATCTGTTGTACACACACTCATGGCCTTCTCTGCTCCTAGACTCACCCTAGCTTGTGGGGGGATGGCCATGAACTCTGTGGATGACCTTACACCCGACTGCCTGGGCCACGCTGGTCTGGTTTATGAACACACCCTGGTATGTTTGCAAGCTCGACATGTACATGATCAGCCAGTATGGCTCCATATAGTGTTTTATCCGTACACTTACCTAGATCTTTTTTGAAAGTCACCTAAAAGTTAAATAGATTGTACGTTCAGGCTGGTGGTGATACTATGAAAATGCACACTCGACACATTGTAGCATCATTATTTTCCATTGTAGGGAGAGGAGAAGTTCACGTTCATTGAGAAGTGTGGGAACCCTCGCTCAGTTACCCTGCTGGTGAAGGGACCTAACAAACACACCCTCGTCCAGATCAAAGACGCGGTGCGCGACGGGCTGAGGGCGGTTAAGAACGCCATTGAAGACGGTCAGTGTGCAGGGGAGGGAAAAAACAAACTTGACTTCAGATGATGCTGTCCTGATGCTGAGCTAGCTGCTTGTGTTGTGCAGGCTGTGTGGTGGCAGGGGCAGGGGCCTTTGAGGTTGCTGTGGCAGATGCTCTGGTGAAACACAAGCCCTCGGTGAAAGGCCGGGCTCAGCTGGGGGTGCAGGCTTACGCTGATGCCCTCCTCATCATCCCAAAGGTACCTGGTAGTCTGCTTCCACTGCTGTGTTTTGGTGAAAGAGCTGAGGCAATTGCCAGTGCGTCAAATGTGCGTCAAGTGCAGCGTGTTTCTATTGTATTTTCTAAGTATTTGTTAGGTTGCAGTAAATGGTTTGCTACTGTTTGATCCAGTGTTGTCTTTTGTTTAGCTTCTTGTGTTTTGGTATATGACATTTGACCTCTGTTCTTCGCTGTGAAGGTCTTAGCCCAGAACTCTGGCTACGATCCTCAGGAGACCCTGGTTAAACTCCAGACTGAGTATAAAGACAGCAGCCAGCATGTGGGAGTGGACCTGAACTCTGGTATGACCCTCAGTGCTTGAATGGCAATTGAATGTCTGACAGGAAATTATTTCGAAAGGACTAGAAAATGTGTAATTTCTCCGACTAATTGTGTTACTGTGTTCTGCAGGAGAACCAATCCATGCTGCTGAGGCAGGCATCTGGGACAACTACAGCGTTAAGAAACAGCTTCTTCACTCATGGTAAAACACCCTATTCAAATACCTATTCAAAAGGCACAATACTGCCGCCATTTTTTTAGATCATAATTCACCTTGCCGTTTCAATTTACTCTCTATGTATTGGTTCAATCAACAGCACAGTAATAGCGAGCAACATTCTTCTCGTGGATGAGATAATGAGAGCCGGTATGTCATCTCTAAAGGGATAAAGTGGAAAACCAAAATAAGCACTCGGATCTTCAACACTTAGTTCATTGAGGAGCCAGTGAAGTGTGTATGCTGAACTCACTTTAAGAGGTTAGACGTCCTACATAGACACAGGCAAGCCTCTGTTATCTGCATGAAGTATTATATGTTTTATAATGCTGTTTGTCTTACCATGTCAATGTTTCCATGAAGCCTCAATGAATTGTAGATCATACCAAGAATGTTACCTTACTTTTTGAAATAAACTGCTTGCATGGCTCTTGAGATATTTTTGCATTTAGATCATTAAAACCATTTTGAAGCTATACGACACAATCTTTTTCTTTATAATTGTCTCTTTTTACAAAGTCCATAATAAGCAAACACCATTTCAATATCATTATGTTTATTGCTAAATAAATACTTAGGATACATTTGAAAGTATAATCAACATTTGGTGCACAGACTCTCTTCAAACAGTTGCCTATACATCACTACCAACATAATGCAAAAACAAGATGACTTATTTTGTACATGCTATTTCAAGTATGAAGGTGCATTGCACTGGCTTAAAACATGGGGGAGAGAAACACTTAATAGCTCTAAAAGCTTCACAAGCCTTTAACGCAAACCAATGCATAGCATTTAGTTCATTCTTTTAAATGGCAAGATGTCCTTACAGTTACTTGATTTAAGACATGCTTTGGTAATAGTGTCTTTCATTCCCTATTATTTAGCATGCATGCATTACTCTGTATATCACACGTCTTTTTTATTTTGTAATGTCACAGTACCTTGCATTACACTGTTATATTATTCTGAACAGGCCAATTGTCTTCACTGCAGCCAAATTCCTACCTTACAAATATAATTCCTTTAATTTGGCTGCACGACACTACCCACAGACTCTTATTTAATCCAACTCTTTTTAGGAGAAAGGAAACAAACACCTGGATAATGATGCAAACATAAGTGCTATACTGTATTACCCTTCCACACTATCTTAAATGAACATACAATACCATGCTGTTACTTAAGTCATCACTCAGTAATCTGCTTGAGTGTAAAAAGACCTCCAAAATTTAAATGAACCAAGGCATGGACCTATGCTGAGGCCCCCAACATTCCAACCGCAGTATCCAACAGGATCACCAAGGAAGGGGCCACCTCACACTGCAGCATCCAATGAATCCATTCATAACTATTCTCCTGAAGTGGCTATTCAAGTTACATGCACTCACACACACATACTGAAATTAAATGCAAGAATATTCTTCCCTGTCTTTTGGTTTCTTCCCAGTGCAGAACATAAGTACACACTTAGACAAGAGGTTTAAAAGGGACAGGCAGCTTTCAGCAACAAGCCCTCCTGCCCTTCTCAAATCAGGTTGTGGGGGAAACTGCAGGATTGTTACCACGTGTGGAGGGGCGACTCCTCCTGCTCAGCTGCTATGGACAGCAGGATGGCCTTTGGAGTGTTCTCGAACAGGGCAGCTCTGTTCTGGGTCTGGCCCTTTTTCACCCAGTGTCCGTAGATCTTAAAGGCGCAGGCATCAATCAGCTTACGGATGGGCTTGACAGCGTAAGGGTCACTCTTGATCACCTCCTTGGTAACAGGCTTGGCCCGCCGGTAGTTGCAATAAATACGCATCGTGGCGAGCACTGTCATACAGATGACCTGGAAACAGATATTGGGTTGGATGTGAACATTTATAAGCCAGGCCACACTCATCAATTTGTTCATCAATAATAATAAGTTGTCAATGGACTAACAGCTCTTTTGAATGGAGTTGTTACAGGCGCCGATGATTTTAATAACTGTCGATTTATCCCAGGTTCCTAGTCTAAATATCTACCCGCATTTTAAATGACTGTAGCAGCTCCACTATTACCTTGAACTTCCTGTAGGGGCTGAAGTGTCGAACTTCAGCAACCACATACTGCTGGAAGAAGGGGTGGTTCAGGGCATCCAGGGCTGTGTATCGCTGTTGAGGGTTCACCACCAACATCCTAGAGATCTGAGGAATGGGGTCAAATTAACATGGAGCTGTGTACTACTCACAGCATGAAAGTATATTCAAATAATGTTTCTGTCTGTCTTACCAGGTCCTTGACAGTGTCAGAGCGGTCGTCCCACTCAGGGGAGGAGAACTCGTATTTGCCAGCCAGGATCATACGCAGCATCAGCATCTGTTTCCTGTGCCAGAAGGGAGGCGATCCGGCTAGAAGAGTGTACATGATCACCCCCGAACTCCACCTGGAATCCCAGCAAGACCAGGTTAACACGCATGTATGTAAGAGAGAGAAAAAAGGCAGGAGAATTCATGTTTACAGTCTTTTGTTGCTGTGTCTTACATTATAGGTATAAAACTCAACATTCATATAAAAGTTGGCGATAATGTGTAACTCCTGTCTCCTAAGTAGTGGAATTCGGGGCAGGTCTGGTACTCACACATCAACAGCAGTGTCATATCCTGTGTGGTTGGGGTCCATTGAGCATTCAATGATCTCCGGAGCCAAATACCCTGGAGTTCCACACACCTCTGAAAAAGAAAGAGGCTGAATATATAATGTTTGAACAATTTTACATGTAAAATGCTGTAATTTTTTCCTTTTACAACTGTCATGTGTACCCCCCCCCCCCCCCCCCAAAAAAAAACACAAAAGTGACAGGGGAACATTAGAAAGGTCAAAGTGACCAAATGAACGAGAGGCAACAAATAGCTCCACAGGATCCAGTTGCATCACTTAATTTGTCAGCTGACATACGTGTGTGTGTGGATGGGGGGGTGTCATCCCTGCCTTGCTACGTCCCACCCAAAATATTATTGTAAGTATGTTTATGTTTGTTGTGTGCCATGTGCTGTACAAACAGGTGAACTTTTCCCGCCCTGTTTTCCTTGAGACCATGTTCGAAATGTTACTAACCATTCAGTTTCTGGCCAGGCTGGATCTGCACAGAGAAACCAAAGTCTGTGAGCTTGATGTTCATGTCATCATCCAGGAGAATGTTCTCTGGCTTCAGGTCCCTGTGGACAATGTTCTGGGAGTGGAGGAACTGAACCACCTCCAGCAAAGCTCGCATAATCTTCCTGCAGGGTCCAAAGAGAGTCGTGTTTCACTCCCAAACCAAATACGCATATGTACCTTGAATATGTCAAATGTTGTTGCAATATAACAACTAATATAAAAACACAAACCTGGTTTCCTTCTCACTCAGGGTAACTTTTTCTGTAAGGTAGTCAAAAAGCTCACCTTTTTTCATCCTATGAAAGATTTAATTATTTAAGCGCTTTCTTAGTTTCAACTCGAAATGAAAAATGGCAGTTGGGTTTATATACTGTTTTAAAGCAATTTAACGTTTTTAAACCTTTGTTAGACATCCTTTTTAAAAATGGTGTATGTTGGACACTTACAGGTCAAAGACTAGGAAGAAGAAAGCTTTGGACTCATAGCAGTCTTTCAGCTGAACTGTGGAAGGCAAATGGTTTCAACATCAGTGTGTGTGTGAGTGTACGTGTGTTATTGATGTTATCTTTTTCGTTTTTTTCTGATTCCAGAACAACAGTTTTTTTTTTAGCAAGGATCAAAGCATTTCATCCATAGAATGTGAATACATAATCATGCATCTTTAGTAGATAAATCAATATAACATGGATGAGACCAGTTTCTCACATAAGAGATCCAAATGTGCAAATATCGCCTTATGCTCTATTGTATGAAAGTAGTGGAGTGTATCAGCTCTGGATGCTCAAGTGTGTGATGTGTCGTGGACTGTGCACTTGTCCAGTAGGTATTAAAGTGTATTATCCATCAGTTACTTACTGATATTGGGCTGTCCATAGACCTTCTTCAGGATATCTATTTCTTTCACAGTGGAGTCCCGGATCTCTTCTATCTCCTTGGGTGTAGTCTTGTCAGAGGGAGTAATGTCAATGACTTTGACAGCATATTCCTGAGTGCTACGTTTATCAACGCAACGCCGCACCACACTGCTCACTCCCCTGAATAAAGACACAGTAACATTAACACCATCTGATATAGAAGGGGGTTTCTGGACATTGTAAAAGTTCAAATGTCTTGACTTCATCACTACATCTCTGATTAATCAGCAATGTCTTGACTTCATCACTACATCTCTGATTAATCAGCACGTGACCTCATTGAGGAAATGGGTATTGACTGCATCAACACTCAAAGGCAGAATCATGCAGCACACCTTGCCTTTGACCCCAATCACAGTCACTAGAATAGGCTGGTCACAAGACTTAGTTGATAAGCACCCTCTAATTAACAATTATTGAAAGTATGATACAAATCTAACTGTAGCCTACCTTCCCAGAATTTCCTTGGGGTCATATTTATCGTAGAACTCCTGTGCTCCGACCCAATCAGGGATCTCGTCTTCTTTGGTCATGTTGGGTTGGCAGTGCATCCAAAGGCAACAAAATAGGTGTGTTGCTGGGAGACTGCAATACAGCATAAAGCCACGGTTAATGGGACAACTGCATATAGTCTACTGTATACTACCAACCATCATTGAATTGCATCATAGCTGTGATTTATATTACATTAATTGCTGAATCAACCAGAGGACCAAGGCAGGGCAGGGGGACCCTAACCAGACCTGGCTCCCCCAACATTGAACTGAACATTAGAATATCATTATTTTTCTAATGACTATATGCTAAATGTGTGCCATTCATTTCAAGGTAGAAGGTTTGTTTTTTGGGTAAATGAGAATTGAGGGCAAATAAGGACCTCCAACTCGAGTTAACCAAAAGGTCACGACGTGCTGGTTCCCAGACGACCTAACTAATGAGGCAGCCTATGCATGATGTAAATGTGCATGGGTCAATGTAGAGTCAGCTACGTAGTAGTTAGAATGTGTGTAAACTACTACTACGTTGAACTGGGGTGGTAATCTCATGTATCGTTAGTCTGCACAATGACAGAAGCTCCACCCCTTACTGTTGAGTGCCAAGACTGACGACAATACCCTGGAAATCGTATGAAATAGTACACTATAGACAGATTGTAACAGTATTTAGGCAATCTAACATTAATATGTGGTTGTTTATACTAAAATACGGACGAAGATACAGTTTAAATCAAACATCGCACCACTGTTTAGATTGGGTTTCTCCACAGTAATCGCAGTGTGTATTGCATGATTCGCGTTGTATTGAAAATATAAAGACCACGATTGGTTTCTATGAGCAAAATGCCCTAAAAAACTTGACATTGGCGGACATCGTGTTGTTCTCCACTATCATGACCTTTTACAGTGCTACCATGCAAGTGCAAATAGCCCCACAACAAATTATTTAGCGTACATTTACTACTCACCGAATAAATGCGTGGTTAATCCATTATATGACGGCAGTTCATTCCTATTGACACGGCAACACTTGGGTCTATTGCAGCATTTAAATTAAAAGTAAGTTTTTTCCGTCATGCGATTTGAAGCACAGCTCGTCTTGGTGTGGAGCTCTTTAGGTGAACTCTAATGTCAGATGCCAAAAATACATTGTGGGTTGAAAGCTACTCGTCTAGGCTGAACATATCATCTTATTCATGACATTACATGCAGTACATTGCTGACGACCATTGATTTTTGTATCAATAAATGAACCTACAGCTGCTTATCTACGGTTTTTTAGCCTCTGTTTGATATTTTGATAGAAGGTTTGTTCATTTCTATGCTACCGCAGACATTTTACTAACAGTCTGGTATTATATGTAGATTACAGTCTATAAATTAGTTTTCAAGCAAGACATCTTCAAATGTTCATATGATATAAAATATAAATGATCTGAGTTGTGTATGTCTCCAGAATTAATCAGGATTAATAGTTATTACCTACATTACATTTATTCATTAACCAGACGCTTTTATCCTAAGCAACTTCCGGGAGAGCTATACAAAAGAGCAGCATCGGTCGCTGATCATGTACATTATTATTATTAAGTGTTTTCATTTTTATGTTTTTTTAAGTCAGGAGATTTGCTCTACTTGCCGCAAATGTCTAGTCTTCCTAAAGGTATGTGGTCAGATGAACCCTAAATCTGGTTACATTTTGTGACAATAAGATCACAAAAGGTGAAAAAACAATACTATAACAAGCTGTTTGGGATTTGGGTACACTATGCAATACTTGATGTAGTACTTAAGTATGGACATACAGTGCAGCAGGGCTGACAGAGAGATAACATACAATAATAAATAAACTTCACACTTGGTACAATGGAATCAAGGCCCAGCTTCTTTATTGTAAGCCTATGCTTGTTACAAGCAAATTGTGATTTTACAACCATAATCCACTGGAAGGAACGTGTTGAGGTCATTTGAGTATATTGTGATGGTGAAAGTCTGTGTTTGAGTTTTCAAGAAGTGCATTCATCAGAAGCCAAAGCACTGAAGCCTATGATATACTGAACATGTTGGAACATAAAACGTGCCCTAAACCAAAAATAAACATTATACACAATACTACCTTTACAAGTCAGGGCACACTGTAAAGATTATACGCAAGATTCATAATGATTAGTAAAACTTTCATTAAATATTCCAAATAAAGATTAAGTCTATTGAGCTTCTGAAGATGTCACCATCTGTACATCCACAGGTTCAAGTGCGTTCAGCAGTGTCAAGGATTCTCACAATCCTGTGGAGAAAGATGAAAGAAGTTAAGTAGAAATCTCCTAATTTAATGATCCAGAATTCCTACACAAACACACACTAAGTTATCTATTTGTTTATTTTTATTATGTTTTGATAGACATCCCATGGCCATGTCACTGTAACTAAAGAACATAGCGTTTGAGAGCCATAGCTTATTTACCTCTCAATAATATGTCATTCCTGAGGCCCAAATTCTAACTTCGCTGCCTTAAGACTCTCAAATCAAAAACTGTTAGGCATAAACTCATTTGACTGGTACAGCCGCCCTAGTTCATCTTAATCCTGGGGCATAATATCACCTACAAACTAAGCATGCGTTCAAACAAACAAACTTACCGTTGGAGAATTTGCACTGTTTCAGCACCTCACTGAAGCCCTCACACAGCTTGAGGTCACTCTGGGTCTGGGCACACTCAATGAACTGCTTGAGCTCATATGCACAGGAACTCTGTGGAGCTGCAGGCTCCTGCGTGTACATGGACTGGGGCGGTTGCTGATACATAGGGGGAGGCTGTTGGTACATAGGTTGGGCCTGGTATGGCTCCTGAGAAGAAAAGGTCATGTTTTGTCACTCACCTACTTACATTTATTCATTTAGCAGACGCTTTTATCCAAAGCGACTTACAGTAAGTACAGGGACATTCTCCCTGAGGCAACTAAGGTGAAGTGCCTTGCCCAAGGACACAGCGTCATATAGCCACAGCCGGGGATCAATCTCACAACCTTCCGTTCATGAGGCCAACGCCTTAACCGTTGAGCTATCTGACGCCCTTACTTGCCACCAAACACCCCACTTTATTTCTGTCACCAGGTGTGCTACTCATTTCCCATTAACATACTTTTTTTAATGATGTGACAGTATACGCAATATACTTTTATTCTGCGTAAACTTGTTATGTATCTACCTGGTAGGTGACGTCAGGCTTGGCAGGCTCAGAGTTACCTCCGCCACCAAAGCCCCCTGTCATTGCGTGGCCAATGGTGTGCCCTACAGCCGAGCCCACAGCTACTCCAGCAGCGGTGGTTGCCATCTGGGCAAACATGCCAGGCTGCCTAGGGGCGGCTGCTGGGGCTGCCATGGCAGATGGAGGGGCATGGGTAGTAGCTGGGGCGTAGGATGGTGGGGGTGCAGCCCTGGCCATGGGGGGTGGTGGCGGCCGGCTAATATACCAAAACAAATCATTGTTACCATTTACCTGTAAGGTTGTGATAGTACAGTTTTCTAGTTATTCAACATATTGACATTAGCTACCTTCTACTTACATCTAGCTATCAAACTGGACAATTACAGACTGAATAGTTTGCATAGAAATAAAGAAATGTGATTTAGGCATTTAGTCAAAGGTAACTCAATCTGTTATTGATGACAATATATACAGCAAATACACATATATACAGCAAATATCTCAATATTGACATACGTCCTGAAGGTTAACCCTGCCGAAATGAGATGTTTATAACAATTACTATTATCTGGATACCTAGTAGGCTATGAGAGTGATGGGTGGCTCTTGCGTCGGTTTTATCCTTGTTAGCTATGACCTATGCCTATGGCTATGACAGTCTATCCTCGGCTAGCTAACTTCAACACACATAGGAATAAATCATACCTTGCAGGCGGCGCCATCCTAGATGTTCGGCTTCTGCTTCCTCTTGGCATTGTTACAGCTATGAATATTTGTAGAAGAATTAAGATAACTCGTCCTATAAAGTAGATAGACTCCTGAATAGTTTCAAATGCGTATGATCGACCTTCGCAGTTTACAGTGACGTTAAATCCGGATTTCTGTGTTACATCATTTGTTTCTCGTGCAACTTCCGGCCATGCGAAGAACATTCTAGAGTTAAATGAGTCATATGGTGAACCTCATGAATATTAGAATTACACTACAATGACATTATTCATATAAAGACAATAAAGACAGTGAAGACCATTTAGATGGGGTTTTTCACATCTTTACATATCTAACTTCAAACTTTCAAACACAAATTGGGTTTATTGGGATGTCCCTTTTTTAGTAGTCTACATCTGAAAATTGAAAAAGTTGAAAATAAAACTGGTTATGATTCTTCTCTGGTTATGGTTAAACTGAGTCAAAAGTGTAATCATGACGTCAAATGTAAGGAATATCTTTCTCTGGGAATACTAAAAAGTAGATAAGCTTTCATAAGGAAACGTTCAATAAAATTGCCACTAGAGGTCCACCTTGAACCTTTCCTCACTCATTCTCTCTGTAGGCTAGATACTTTGACTGTATACTAGTTCAGATCAATGAAATTGCATTCTGTCCAGAATTATTTCATGAAATAAAATGTAATACGAACATTGAATGAGGGTTTAGGGGTAGACATTTGGTGCCAAGTTCAGGGTAAAGTGTTGACATTTATTTGAATTGCATGACCAATGACCATTCATGAGAAACATACACTGTACAGTACATCTGTTCGTCTTATAAACAACAACCAGCTTGTTTCAAATGTTGCTGAATCCAGCAGTTAGTAAATGATTGTTAAATGTTTTGCGTGCGTGGTTTCAGCTATGTTGAGACACTTTAAACCACACTGACCTCCTGTCTTTGTTTGCTACTCAGGCCACAAGTGTGGCACCTTGTCACGCTTAAGGCACGCTCCCTTTAATCACTACAAGCCGACACACTGAACAGAGACAATAGGCACAATGGTTAATGCAGACGGACAAGCCTTGATATACAGTCTCTCAGTGTTAGGGTTTACCCCCATAGCCATATGTACAGATGCCCTGGCCTTCATAGGAGACAATGTGCATGCCATGTGTTAAGATGCGGTCTCTTTTATTCTTGTTCCACTGCCCCCTGCTCCTTAAAGCCTAATGGGGGCTGAACTTTGACCCCTGGTGGAGCCAACACAATAGAGAGAGATACTTAGTTCATGTGGACACTGGCTGTAGCTCCTGACTAGACCTAGCAGAGCACCGTTTACAGACGCTGTACTTAGCAGGAAAGAGACCACAAATTTACCATGGTTTAGAATGCTTGTACATAAAGTATGTAGCGTATAATATCATATATTTATTTCTATCTCATAAAATGCCTGATATCAAAACCATTTGTGTGTTATAGTGCGTATGCCTTGTCAGTGGTAAATGACAAACTCAGTGAAGCAACTGATGGTTGACGCAAGGGTTTACTGTCCACAGGATCCTCTGGGAGCCTGTCACCTGCAAGGGACAAGGGACCTGCCTACTTTCACTCATGCTGGAGAGGCAGGGTTATCTCTGCATGCTGGAGAGGCAGGTTCTCTGCACAGGTTCATTCAATCAGACAGCAGAAACACGAGCAGGTGGTTTTGGCATCCGATTAAGGTTTTCGAGCAGCTAGGGTTGCCGAAGTCGCGATAATGTTCATAGTTTAAATCTATTTTACTCAATCTAAGGGAACATTATTTTGTTCAATTAAAGAAAAAGAAAATAAAAGAAAAAACAATTATGGATCGGCTTGGTGACTGGGGGTTTAAATCGAAGAAAATTGAATTGGAAGATGATTTCTATTTCGATTATGATACAGAGGAAATAACAAATTATCAAGACCCCAGTGAACTTTTAGCTGCTTTGAAACAAAAGGAGGAAGAGGTGATTCTGGCAGCGCAGCTGGGAAACGCGTTGCTTTTGGAAAATCGTCAGTTAAAAGAAGAGAGCCGAACTATTCATGAACAATACGCAGACAAGTTTGAGGTAAGATCAATCAAAACCAAACAAAAGGAACATTTCTTACGGAATGTAACTATAATATTAGATTGATGTCAGGATAATGTCTCAGATAAACACTATGTCGGTTTGTCTTCTTTTTAATGTTTCAGTTTTGGCAAACAGTATGAATAACGTTTATTAGGTATACAAGCAAAGCAGGTCAACAAAAGGTGCCATCTTATTCAAATTCAGGTTTAAAGGTCAAGTGTTCACATTTCACTAGAAACGTTGCAGTAGTTCTCTGTTATCTACAACAATTTTAAAAGTTTTCCATGAGTGCCTCTCAGTTCTGTTTGGGGAAATGCCATTGTCACATTCCTCTTGTCATGTATAGTATCCTCATGAGCCTTGAGCAAGTTCCAAGTAGTCTTTTATGGTCAGATTGGCAATTGGCTGCTGTCTTTTTCTGTACATTATTGGACACCCCAAATTGTTTTTCTGGATTGATTTCATAACAGAAAGACATTTCCTCTGCTCTGTGTTCCTCAAGCCAATATACTGGCTGCAGTTATTGTCTTTATGATTTACTAACCTCATATCAGGTTTTCACCGCTCACATTATATTGTTCTATATTATTGAAACCCCCTCACTTAATGTGACCTTGCTTGGAGAAGCTTTTTGGTTGATCTGTACATATCTGTGTGTGAATGTGTTGCCCTTCAGGAGCTGGAGCAGGGCAAACATGATCTGCGCCTGAAGCTGGAGGGCTGTCAGTCCCAGTGGGAGAGCCAGGTGGGGGACCTGGAGAGGGACGTGAGAGAGCTGAGTGCCCAAGTGGAGCAGCTGACCCAGGCCCTGAGCACATCAGAGAGAGACATGACCAGGGTCCGGCAGGAACACCAGGAACAAACACAACGCCTCCGAGAACAGATCAACACCGTGAGGCACTTTCCCTTCCTTACTTCACTCACAACAAATGGGATTTAAGAATGGGTTGAGATTCCTCAAGGAATTCTATGTTTTGGTCGTCAGACTTTTTTTGTTATTGGGGATATTTCTCAGGTAACATTAATTCATAGTTTTCTCATCAAAGACACAATAGAATAAGGTGAAGGTGAATGGAAATTGATGTGGCAGCACATGAACCTTGTTGAGAGAAACACTCAAGTTTTCACTTTGATACCCTGATCTTGAGCCAGAGAGGATAAGATGGGAGTGTGTTATGCAATGTATTCACTGAAACCAAATGTACTGAACCAGCAATCTTGGAAGGCCAAAGACAGATGTTACCCAGTCCAAGGCCTGTCAGAAACACAGTGTACAGCATATAAGCAATAAAAGTAAGATAGGAAGCAGGGGCGTATCTGATTTAGCACTGGTTTTAGGATTAAAAGAACCATTTACAATGGAATACGTCACTTGGTTATTATGTAAGTAAGTATGCCAAAGACAATGCTTCAGTACATTTTGAGCTCGAGTGACTGTAAACATTGATGCAAATGTAAAAAGACTCAATGAATGTTGATAGTGGCTCAATTTGAATACGCATCTGGTTAAGCAGTGTTGACTGTGTGGTTACTGAGGACAAGTCAGGATATCAATATCAAAATTAAGAAATTGTTAAGTGTTTTACTGATAATAGAATAATCTGACTCATCTCCTTTATGAGATCACACTGCTCTTCAGTTACTGTAATATAGAGATGAATTCAACAAAGACATTTTGACTTCAAGACTGTATCGTGTGAGCCATGTGGCTGTGGCAGTCACAGTTCAGAGGATGAGGCTGTCGGGTGATTTATCAATTATTCAATCTGGTTCATTCTTTGAATATTTGTTGATTCCACTCTTCTGAGGAAAAAACTATGGTACTAAGGTAGTCAACTAAATTAAACTTGGGTATACTGCATAGTAGCTGTGTAAGAGAAAACCACAATTTGAAATCTGTTTCACCTTATCATAAACAATGGTTTGCCTGGCAGTGATAGAGCACTTGCTCAGATAGCCCTGAGTGGGCTGCTGGTGTCTGCCAAGAGGAGGTTGTTTTCATTAACTTTAGGGTTTGTTGTGACGTAAAGTTGGGTGAACAAAACACATGACTGACCACCATTGTTGCTTGAAATCTTAGAATTTCATAAAGTATTAAAGTTAAATGGCTAACTAGAGCTCACTGTCGTGTTTTAGAGAGAGGTTTTACAACCCTCTATGATTCAGGTCACCTTCAGATAGGGGAAGAAAAATCTCGATCCCAGATTCGTGTGGTCTGACGATGTGAGCTTCTGCGGAATTACTGACACTCCCCCGTGAGTTCATTTTGTTCATGCAGGAAAAAGTCAATTTACTGGAGCTATTTGACTGAGCCTTAAAGGAAGGAGGAAGCAGAGGGTTGGCTTTACTTGGTGTCCAGACATGGTGGACTCTGGACTGGACTCACAGCAGTTTAAGACACTGTCAGATTTCCCTGAGTTGAAGAGCAGTCGGGTGTTCCTCAGTACCAGCCCAGACCACGTGAGTGGTGCTGTTTGTCTTACCTGGTGTGTGTGTGTGTGTTGTGTATTGGTGTGTGTGTGCGTAAATATTGTGGAACAAGAACAGAAAAGGAGGACAATAGAGAATGAGAATGAAAAGACACAGATATTGTATATTCTGTACACACAGTTGCAAGTAAATATTGTAGTGCAAAATAAATACTGTATTGCTTAACATCTGGGTTAATCAGAAAGGGAATTGGGTGGCAACTGATAAGCCAGAAATGTAAGCAACATCTGGGCTTGCATCAAACATCACATTCCACTGGTAACTTGTCATTTCGCTGGATGGTCCTTCCCACAGAAAAGGCCGTTGCAAGGGATTGTTAGGTTTTAAACCGTGCGTAAACTAATGATACATTGCAACACAAGGAAATTGACCATGAGTATTGTTATAGAATGTCTTCTTAACTTGCGTTAATCAGTTATTTGGCCAGTGTACTTCAAACCAAATAAGGTTTAAAAATATGTAGAATTTGTTAACATCTGTGTATGAGTATGTAAGTATATGCTTTCTAGCTGTGTTAAATGTAACCAACCATGTGTCAACCTCTTCACCTTGGCTTCAAACACTATCACTTTCAACGGTTTTACCCAACAGGATGTATTTTCCTTACCATGACATCAACACCTGTCAAACTGCTTTCCATGTATGTAAAACATGACGCCCATTTGAGGGCCGTTGAGTGACTTTTGACCCTGAGCGCGTCATTCAGTTTAAAGAGGGAAGCAATGGAGAAATAAATCAAGCCCCCCCTCCAAAAAAACCCTGGAAAGATAGGAATCTTTCTGTCTTTGAAGCTGTCCCTCACATGTGTGTTCCCTCTATCTCAGGGGACCACTATACTTGGCCACTCTGAGAGGGGTCCCAGGGGGTCTGGTTACTGCTGGGGGAGTCAGCTGCTATGCTCATCACTGGGTGGTGATAGGTCAGGGTTTGGGGCTCTTTAAGGGAGGGGGGGTGTTGTGCTTGGTTTTGTGTCCCTAACAAACGAAGCGTCCCTACTCTAACTCTGTGGATTCCCAGTGGGTGGCTTATTCTATTGTGGGTAGGATTCATGTTGGCAAGTAGTGGGCGGAGCTGTGGGGAAACCGACTGACGCAAGCGTGCGTCCCTGCCACACCTCCTACAGTGTCTCTGCTTTGTTCCGTTTCATTCCATGGGTGTTCATTATCACCCCCCCCCCTCCCTCCCTCCTCCCCACGCCAGACACACACCAACACAGACAAACACACAACCACATTGCCGTTATCACCCCAGTTTCTTTTCATACGTATTTGCCTAATGTGGCATGATGATGTAATTGCCAATACTAAGATGCCCCGCTTCATCTGCCCTGGTTCTTTCATCCTGTATTGTGTGTGTGTGATGGGACCTGACAGCGCCCAGCCAACTGCTGAGTCAGGACCAGGGGTCCAGGGAGGGCTGAGGGGCTGAAGAACTGGCACAGCCCTCCCAGATTCCTGTCTCGTTTGTAGTGTTTAGTAACGCTCCAAACTTTCACAAAGCCATGTGTGTCTGTTTATTGGGAAGTCCATCATTTTGCAGTTCACAAATCCAAATGTCCAGCCAAAAGTTGTTTTCCTTGTTATTTTGATATGAGAACATGCAGTCATGTGCTTGAGTCAAAGACAGTTCCTCTGATTCCAAAGCCGAATTTGATCTTTTTCTTTTTTCCATTTTATTCATGACTTGCAGCATTAGAATCTTACACTGTCAGATTATATATTTCCAGGATAATGGCTTTTTCCATGAAATCGCATAATACATTAACACTCTCAGATGTCTGTCTCAGAAATAATGTATCCAGTAAGTCATCTAGTCTCTCCTAAGCCTTGTGCTCTCTGTCCCTGAGCTTACCTGCCCCTCTCCGCATGTCTCACGTCTTTCTCTCGGGGTCCCTCCATCATTGTCCTCACTTCTGTCTCCCGCTGGCCAGGCGATGGAGGTGGAGCGAGCCATGACCGGTGAGCTGCAGGTGCTGAAACAGGAGCTGAGGCAGGGGATCCAGAGCAGGCCTCAGGATGACGAGCTGCTCAGCGCCATGAAGGAGCAGGTGAGCACGTGTGCGGCTGCTCGGACGGCCAGAGCGCCGCGCTAACTTTCCCACGCCTTATCAGACACACACCTGCTCAAATACACACACGCACACACACGCACACACCGCAAGCTTTGCTTCCCACGTGCACCTGCTTCAGAGCCAGAACAAACCCCCATTCGCTGAAGGTTTTCTCTGTGCCTGCTGATGGATCTGCCTCTGTGTTGTGTCCAGGTTGTTCGTCTGACACAGAGAGAGCAGGTACTGGAGGAGCGTCTAAACAGTGTGTGTCAGGAGAACGCAGACCTGCGGGACAGCCTTGCCTCCCTACAGGCTCAGCTCGCACTGCAGGACCAACACAACCAACACCAGAGCCAGCAGGTGCAGAAACACACACACACACACACACACACACATGACCTGAAAGCTTACCTTAGAACCAACTTACACAAAACGAACAGCGCCAACATGGCAGTGTGAAAACAGAGGGTCTGAGAGGTAACACACCTCTCCTACAGAGGAATGCTACTGTTGGCCTGAACAACAGGGGTCGGTTCTGTGCTGGATAACAGTGAACAATCACCTCACCCCCCTCATTGTATCTACAACCAGCAAGGCAGGATTCCACACTTGTTGTAGAGTTTCATGTGAGACTGGAGGCTGGAATCTGGCATGTCAGGATTTCTCTTTGGATCCCTGTCTGTTTATGTTTTGCTTCGAAGATATATTGGATGCTCATACAACGCTCAATTTATTACACTACACATGTACATGGCTAGATCCATGAACACATCTATTAAAGTGATTTCATAGTTGCCTTTGTGATGATACATTTTTTATTATTTTCCAAAGAATCCAATTGATGGGTACAATATACTGACCTGAAACTGATGATATCTTGTTTGTGTGTGTGTTTGTTTGTATGTCCGTCTGTCTGTGTGTCTGGCTGTCTGCTGCCCATCTGTCTGTCTGCCTGTCTGTCTGTCTGTCTGCTTGGCTGCCTGTTCCATCTCCCTGTTTTCCATCTGTCCGTTAAGCTGGCGGAGGCATGGCGGGAGGTGGAGGCAGCCAGGGATCGCTCCCAGGAGCTGCAGGCCCAGGTGGAAGAACTGCAGGAGGAGGTGTCTCTTCAGGAGAGCTGTAACCGTGGAGACACTTCCCTTCTGTCTGAACTGGAAACCAGTCTGGAGACCATTGGCCATTGCCTCAATAGAGAGGAGGTTGGTACATTTCAAAACTAGTGAAACACAGGTCAGGAAAAAGCTAAAAAGTTAGATATCGAAGTACTATATAGGTCAAGAAACACAGTTCCTATGCTATCTTGACTATCCTTTCAAATACAACAGTCGTTTTGCTTACCTAGCATTGAATAAGAGCACATGATATTGAACCAGATAAGTTGAACAAACAGTAACACCAGAACTTAATAATGTAGGACATATTTACTTTATTTTTCTCACTGTGGCTGACAGGTGCATTAATTTATATCTCTGACGATCTATGTTTTGGTTCTTGTATTCTGTGAGTCACAAAATGTTAGCCAGGGACCTCTGCAGGAAGATGATTTAGAACGTACTTAGTTTGTTAGTTTACCATAAACAACAAAACAAAGGTATCTATGTCAAATATAAACATGAATTTTAATGTGAGCTATACCACAGTAACAAGTCATCATTGTAGCTACTGTTAACAAAACAATAAAACATCCTGTTCCAGTTTTCCCTGAGAAAGTGAAATAAAACCTCTGCACAGGAACATTCTAGAGTTAAGAGATAGAGTGTTGATCTTGTATGTCTCCATAGACACCAAACCAACATGAAGCATTGAGTTGGGTCATCTAGTCATTTAGATAATGTGGTTATACAATAAGTAAAAGACAATGAATGTGTAGGAAAATACCACATATTTTCTTTCCCTTTTTGCGGCTTGTTTTGTTCCACAGGAAAAAAGTAATATTGCTCCTGTGAGTCATTTATGACGTTTCCTGTTTGTTGAAACTATGTTTTTGGAGTGTACTCTGACTAAATATATATAGTAATGAACGTATATACAGGCCCCTAATTATTTTAAGATTAATCGAATAAAAAATTGAGAGATTGGAAAGTCAGCCAATTTTAATTTTTATTTTGTGTGTACGTAGTGTCTTAATAAAATGGATGGCTTAAAAAAAAAAAAAACACATCCTCAACCCACATTCTGTCTTAAATGTCATCCTCTAAAAGTAATTTGACACTTGAAATGGTAGCAGACAAATTTAGGCGACGTGGAAGAAATTCTACCTCAGCTTTGCACACTGTGATCAGACAATACACCTGAACCTGTTGTAGAGCATCACAGCCTTGCCTAACGCTTATGACATTGCCTAAAGCAAACAAAACAGGACTCCTTGGAAAACTAATAACTGTCTCTGATTGAAATATCACGGTTGGATAGAGATACTGTGTCTTTATTGCCTCGTCACTGTGTAACAGTTTATACAGCTGAATCAATTTATATCATCTTCTTCTCCTAGATATCTCAGGACTTATCTACCATCCTGGAGCTGCTATCGCCTCTGACCCAGGAAGTGATATGTCCAGAGGTCGTAGGTCAGGGGGAAGGACCGCAGGCTATGCTGCTCCAGTTGAAGGGTGTAGCTCAATACCTGGCACACACCCACAGCCTCCAGGTGAGATATCTTTATGGTGTCATGGAAACCATGCTACACTAACAAAAGGCTGACCTTGTTCTATTCATCATATTTCTGTAGCTGTCCAAAATATTTTATTTCAGTCAGAACACAGCTTCTGACAGTTTTTTAGGCTTTTATGTAAGCTTTTGTTTGAAATTAGTAGTTTCAGATCATGCACTACTTTAGGCTTGCTTACAGTGACTATGTAGAGTCAAGAATAAAGATCGTTTGTAGGCTTTACTAGGATATATCAACTTTACTGTCTAAAAACTAGTTTTTCCCAGTTCAGTATTCATTTACACACAACTATGTTGATGACAGATGTTGATATTGAAACAAAGTCAAATGAAATTCTATCCTACTAGTGATTTCCTGATTGCAGCTAGTGTGTCTTTATAAATCAAAGGATTATACCAGAGGTGAAACCTAAATGAGTCAGTGACTGAACACAAACAGACAGGTATTACACAATAGTAGCTTGTGGTATTTATCTGTCATTTAGACCTGTAACTTGAGCTTATCATTATACTGAACAACTGCCCCGTCCTTCCTGGAGGGCCGGAGAAAACTAGGCAGCAACACAGAAACTCATTTAAAGGTGTAAACCTCAAAAGAACAAACAGATGACACTGGATCTCTCCCGTAACATTTGCGTCTCCCAGGAGCTGAATCCGGCCTTTGTGAGCGGAGGGAGCGATCCGTGTGGGAAGCTGAGCATGGTGCAGGAGCTGAGGGATCAGGTAACAGCAAGGCCACACCAACACCTCCTTCCTGCAGGGGTCGACTGGGGGATCTGGGTTCACCCTACCTCTTGTTCCGTTCTGGGTGGAGGCTATTTGGAGGATTTTTTAGACACATTCTCTTCAGGCGTACCTCATCAATTTAACCCCTTGACAGGATTAGTGAATCTTCTCTTAATATAGGTATATGCAAAATACCTTAATACACGTGTATTAGCTTGGTAGACTTTCTTGACATATAGCAAAGACTGACATTTGACTTATATCTTGATATCTTGATTCCGTATATGTTCTTTGTTTGCTCCATCCTAACCTTGCCTGGCGAATAAAAACTCAGGATTCTGATGTCTCCTTCCTTCCTTCCTAGAATTCCCAACTGCAAGAGGAAAACGCCAAAATGAGACTCCAGCTGGAGAACAGACAGGAGGAAGGAGCGATCCAACAAGCCATCAGAGACAGAGATGAAGCCATAACCAAGTCAGTGTCCCCTTCATGTACAACAGTCTGGAATTACTTTGCATATACTAGATGTAGACTAGTGACAGTACTTTGAATGGGGCTTATTTCACTGGCTTCAGTTTCATTGTCAAACTCATTTGATGTAACACATGTGGTCACATAGCTGAGGAGTGAGTTTAACCCATGCAAATTGATTACATGGACATTCTGCTTCGAAATCTGTTTAGGTTGAATCCAGATCTTAATCTTGTCATTTGAGGAGACGTTAGGAATTTCTAGGTCCTGCTTTGCTTTAAGTCCTTGTCTTGCTCAGTGTTGTTAGATCTTACAAGGACTTTGTTCTTTGTTTTTGACTCTGTAGGAAGAACTTGATGGAGGCAGAGCTGGTGAGAAGTAAGAGTGACATGATGTGTCTGAACAACCAGCTGCTGGAGGCCATCCAGCGGAAACTGGAGCTGTCCCAGGAACTGGAGGCATGGCAGGTCTGTCCCTAAAGAGGCTCTCTGTCTTTCCATGTGTGTTTCTTTGTCTCTTGTATTGCACTCTGTGTCACAAACCATTTCAGAGAGATTGCTGCCCTCACATTGTGTTCTTACTTAGAGGTCAGGGACTGTACTTGGACAGCCTTGTTAAAGTACTGTCAGTCTGGAGGAATATAACAGACAGGTGGCCTGTGTGGCTGGGGGCTGTGCCCCCTGCTGCGGCTGCTGCTGAGTCATGGGTCCAGCCATAACATCTGCTAGGTGGCAGGCTGCCGTCTAGTGGCCATGTGCAGATAGTGCAGAACAGTCACCAGAATGTTTCATACATTTCCTAGGTTTGCCTTACATTTTCAACCTCAAATCAGACTATTAAATATATAACCTAATATATATATATATATATATATATATATATATAAAAGCCCTAAGTCTAATGTATCTTGTATCATATTTAATGGCCATATTTTGAAATGGCTCAGAGGTCCAATGGCTGTTTGTTGTTTTATTTTAGGATGACATCCAGATTATTATCAACCAGCAGCTGAGGACCCAGCAGCAGTCAGAGATCCAGAAGAAGGCTCCCTCCAGCTCCATGTCCTTCTTCCGTAGGCCCAGCATGGCCTCCACCAGGGTCCGTCAGCCTTCCTCCTCCCCATCCTGGAGCTCAGATGCTGGACAGGACAAGCCTCAATCCCCCTGGATGGACTGGCTCAGACGGGGCAAGGTGGCACAGCATGGCAAATAATCCAAGCTGGTGCTTCTCTATAGAGGACTGGCACACGGAGCCACGTTAACCAGCTGGCGAGTCTTACGAGAGGACTGGAGTGGGTTTAGACCCTGTGGTAGACACAGTGCCAAGCAGCTCCAGGACTCAATAGTGTTGCTTCAGTTCAGAGTCACTGTAAAAAAAAATATATATATGAGCCTTTAAGGACAACACTACTGAAGTGTGGCATTTTACTGTATTGTGTTCATTTCAACAATTCAATTGTATTCAACAAATCATCTGCGCTACAATATATTTGTAACTCACCTTGCCAGGCCAGCCCATCTTCTGTTCTATGTCTTTGTGCTGCTGTTCACTAAATAATTCATTCAATTCACAGTAGTGGGCTGGATGATTCAAGGTTTGGTTGCCATGTGTCAATGACATCCTTCTTAGTACGGATATGAGGGAACCATTAAATAAACATGAACCATGGACAGAGAATCACTAAGAAATAGTTTTGGATGTTGTGCCTTTTGTTCTATGATAATAACTTGGTTTCATTTGTAATTTGTGTCTGATACTGTAACATTTGAATGTCAATGTTTGTGTCAAAGCTGAATAGTGTTTACACACAATTGTTTTTACACGAACTAAAGCAAAGAATGAGTTGATAGACTGCTTAGTACTGTATATCATTTACACAGCAGAAATCTAAACCATCCCATGATACCTCTAGTTGACATATGACTAGGGAATATGTCAAGATGAGACTAGATGTGAACCTCTTTGTGAATGTAGCTTTCATGTATTCAGAAACAAAATGAACAGAAGTGATCCTAATGGTGCTGTGATGGCTATAATGTGGAAGGAAGACTACTTTATGTTTAAGAATTTCTGAACACTATTTGACAACCCTTTGAAATGAAGAAATGCATGTAAGATAATGTATTCTGTAAATATAAACTGTTGTTTTTGCTATTGTAATTGCTGAATTGTCATACAATATTTGAAAGATGTAGAAAAATTTAGATTTTACTAAATGCTTGATGTACTGTATTGCTATTGCCTTGTCTTTACACTTATGTTTAGCAGACGCTCCTATCCAGAGCAACTTATAGCAATTACAGGGACATTCCCCCTGAGGCAAGTAGGGTGAAGTGCCTTGCCTAAGGACGTAGCATCATATAGCCACAGCCGGGAATCAAACTTGTAACCTTCCGATCACTAGCTCAATGGCTTAACCACTGAGCCACAGTATCATCTGGATCTTTTCCATAGCCAAAATAAAGTATTGTTTTCATAAGGACACGCAGGCCTTTACATTTCTTTACCGTTTCAAAAATTGAATTAATATCCTGAATGTTTTAAGCAGCTGATCAGCCTCGTGTTGAGTCTGGACCATTTCAGTGTCAGTGGCCGAACTGTCCTGATGGTTTTAGATGTTTCCCTGCTCCAGCACACCTCCACAGAGCTTGATAACGACCCTTCATTAGACTCAGGTGTGCTAGAGCAAGGAAACATATAAAACCTCCACGACAGTGTGGCCCTCAAGTCATGGAGTCTGACACGCCTGACTTAGATCACTGTATTTATTTGGAACAAGAAATGTCACAACAAAGGATTTTTTTTTTTGAGTTTGACCATTGCTTTAATGTAAGTTTAAACTTATACTTCTTTACCTATAGGGGTCGCTGAACCCTTTCAACCAATAAATGTTTCCACAACCTCACAATGTTGTTTGACAGAGTTAGAGCTAGAGCTACTGCTATGAAGATAGAGATTAGTCAGAGACTTTGTTAGACTGATCTCTTTCACGGTCACTAAGGTATTGGTATCTATTGTGGTGTGGTGTTGACTTGGCATGTTTTATGTAGCCCATTTGCCATGTTTCTTTATTAAATCAGAAAAGCAAATGTTTGTTCACACACAGAGTCTGTATTTGCACTGCAATCAAGTCAGACCTTTCCAGGAATTGTAAAGCAAGACTCCTGACTTAATCAATGAACCTGTCTAAAGATTAATGATTTCCTGGTAAAATATGCACCTGGAGCAATACTCTTTGCAATTTGTATAAGCAATGTTTGTATTTATCAGTAAAGCCATGCCCATCACTCTAATCCATGATGAAAACAGCAAATGTTTATGTTAAGCATGACACCCAAGATTAAGGAATGTAGGGAGTAACTCAGTTAATATTGGGACATTCTTTTAATGAGTTTCTCACCTCTTTCACGAGCCATGGAGCATATTAGACCGATGTCTTCCCCACCACATTCCAGATAAACACAGAAGGGTCTGTTTCTGAAGACAGGCTGACCCAGGTCAGAAGGTTTGGGTCAGAGGATTGTCCCATCTGTCTTTCTTGATCTAAGGTGTGTAGCAAACAACACATTGAAATAACAGCATAACTCATGAAGCATGTTTAATCAACTACCAAAGTAGATGTTGACATATATATGACACAATATTCATATACTTTATATTCACATATTTGATCTGACCCACAACATCATCTTTTCATGACAGTAGAACTGAGCAACAATAACCAACTAGACAGGCCTACAATAAACTTTAGTTTGCTGGTGACATTTCTTCAGTGTTGAGTGGTAGACTGTCCAGGTTTACTATAGACTACTGCATATTAAAGTGACAACAAGTGCACAGACGTCTAGATGCAATTTTGTGTGGATTGTTCTTCTCTAATCACACATTCAGTAAACTGTGAGGGTTAGTTTCTGTTCCCATCCAGTGAGCACAGAGAGAGAGGCCAGTGTTCTCAGCTCAGGTCCCTGAAGACTCCAGGTGCCTAGCAACCTCTCTGTCCTTCACGAGCGCCAGTATCGGTCACGTGACCACAGTTTCACAGCGTGCCGACAGCTCGAGGACAGCCAGTGAAACTCTGCTGGAAAAACAGTTTTTTTTTTAAATATAGCTTTCGAATAATTTTGGGATGGCTTTTAGAAATATGACCATGTTGTATGTTTTTTCTTTGATGACCAGTTCATATCTCACGTCTGGGAATGTTATGACATAAAACTGTTGTTTTGAGACAGTTTCAACACAGTTAATGTTGAGAATTACATTACTGCTGTATACGACCTCCTTTATGTGAGTCCTAAAGCTGGAAGGATTTTACTATGTAGACTTTTCTAACATTTCATGTTTGACACCCTTTTTTTTTACACAATTTTTTTTTGGGTGTATTATGCTCACAATTGTATTGATCTTAAAGGCAGAGGCACACGCAATGTTAGTGAAAGCATCTTTACTTCCAAACAACATGATCAAACAAATATGAACCCTACTTGATCCTCTACTACTGGCTCAAAAATAATAAATACTTTTTTTAATTTTGAAGTCTAGGTTTTAGAAGTTTGTATATCTGGTTAGTCAATACTTAGATGTGCGAGCACTTATGCTGAGGCATGTCCACGCACCATTAAAGTAAACCTCTGGTGCTGATGAATGATTAACAGTCTCAAACACTGCTGTTGCTGCTATGGTAAATGTATTTTTGGACCGCATGCGTTTCACTTCTTTGTTCAATGCAAAACCAGGTTCTTAACCTGGGTTCGATTGAACCCCAGGGGTTGTGCAGAGGTCAAGACACGTATCCAACTCATGAGTCGTGACGACACAACCAATTAAGAAGGGTTTGGTGAATGCTCATATGAAACTGATGGGGTTCAGTACCTCCAACAAAGGTTAAGAACGAGGTTACAAAGGTTGAGCTAAACGCTTAGCTTACTGCTTCTATACTTCTTCTAGACTGCCACAGTGCTCTGTCACTGGAGGATGGAAGTTGAAACTTTGCTGATCAATATACACTCTATATTCATGCTGACGCACCAACTTGACTTGCCTATAGGACAAAAAGAACAATTGCACCTTCTACTAGATTCTTGGTTTACGTTTCAGATGAAATATTAATGAAAGCATATCAGATAGCCATACATTAGCTTCAGCAGTGGTGTTGTACAAAGATGTCGGTTAGAATAAATTGTTGTTATGGCTCCCAAAAATGGTAATGATCCCATTCATTGAATAGTCAGCACTAACATGAAACACTTGTCAAACTGTTTGAGAACCTTTGTAAAAGAAACTGATATATGGAAAAAGACAAGTAGGCTGTAAGGTGATACAACCTTTTCTCAATAGCCTCTTCCATATTTACCCTAAGATACAAATTAATATTATATGTTGGTTCTATAACATTTTACAAAAGATGTTTCACACAGAACAGTTTACTAGGTCTTAGGAGTAGGATGTAGTGTGTTTTTAATTAACATATCAGTGATTAGTTCATCAGATTCCATTAATGACTGATTACTGAATGACTCAGTGTTGTGCCTGTTCTTTTGTCACCTCATTCTGTGAGGTGATCTTGGGGTTAATTGTGTGGGTTGCTGGTTGGCTGTAACTCAGCCTCTGGGATTGCATATCCGGCTATCCTTACAATGGCACATGTCCTGATCCTTATCCCATCTTTACTGTCACCATTGTGTTAAAACAGAATCATGTCACGATGTCATGTAACTCCTGAAGAGAAGCTGTGGTGGATGAATGAAGCTGTGGTGGATGAATTAAACTGTGGTGGATGAATAACAATAAACAAAACGATTCCAAAGGTTGACAATAGACTTCATTCAGCCTTTCATCAATTGTTCTCTGACAGGAAGTAGAGATGATGCACCTTTAAAAACAACCATCTTTATTAATTTTAAGCAAGTAAAAACTTTTAGCACTGCAGAATCAGCACAGAAGTATTGTTGTGGCTAGACACATGGTGCACCTATTTATCCCCATCACACAGATACAGAGATATGCATCATGTGTCTCCCTGGTCTCCATGGTACCCTGTGTACTGTTGACACTTTTTTTAATAGTACTCAATATTGGTTAAACTTATAGTGCACTAGAACAGTAAATCATTTACAAAATGTATGTCACACAATCTCACTCATAACACTGATGATATAGGATCAGTATCAAATCTTAAATTTGCTGAAAAGAAATCATTAAAAAACAACCATTCACAAATGAAAATGAAATGGAAAGAAATACAGATCTATCTAAAGGGCCAAAGAGCCAACATAATCTTTAGTCGATTGATTTAAATGATTCACCGTAATGGACATTACAATGTGGTCATGTTGAAGCTAAAGAAATAACTGGATACAATATTCAAACAAAAATTACTATATAAAATGCGGTGGCCATTTTGTACCATAAATACATACACGAGTCAAAGGTACTGAAATCCTCCAAAGATGAACGTATGGATAATTTTTAATCCATTGATCTTTTGTGTTTCATAAATTCTCACTAAAGACAAATGGAAGGACCTTTTTCTACTCAGACATCTTCCTCAATCTGTCCCCAGTGTCTGAAACTACTCAGATTATCACAGACACAAATATACAAAAAGTCCCAATCAAATGCAACAAAACATCCATAAAAGTCATCACCAATTACATCCTTCATGATGGAGTCTCCATGGATAGTTTCTCTCAAACCCTTCTGAAGTATTAGAAAGGTGTAACTGTTTAGGTTGTCGACATAGTTTTTTCCTCCATTTTTTTCTTCACACATAGTCTTTCCTCTCAAACCCGGGCCCACCTGCAGAACGCGGCGCAGAGTACGCCATCCTTGATGGGTTGTACCTCTTTTCAGTGGGTGGACAGGAACAGCAGAGTAGCCCTCCGCCTAAGATCAGGAGAGCAGAAGACGCCCAGCCAATATACAGGGCTGCCCCCAGCTCCCTCCTCTGTGCGTCGGTCAGCAGGGGGTTGTAGAAGTCCCTGATGATGGTGTTGGCTGACCAGGACACGGGGATGAGTTGCATGACACCCGACACGATGAAGAAGACCCCAGAGATGATCATTACCTTGGACTTGGATGCTTCATCCTCAATGCAGTTGGTACACTTGGCCCCCGCTATGGCTATGAGTACAGCCAATATGGCCAGCAGGATGGAGATCACAGTGAGGGCCCGGGCAGCTTGGAGGTCCTGGGAGAGAGCCAGCATGGAGTCGTACACCTTACACTGCATCTGCCCAGTGCTCTGGACCACGCAGGTCATCCACAGGCCCTCCCAGATGATCTGGGCTGTCACGATGTTGCTTCCGATGAAGGCCGTGACCCTCCACATGGGCAGGGCACAGGCTACGATGGCTATGATCCATCCCAAGACGCACAAAGCAATTCCCACCAATTCCAACCCTGCGGACATAATGCTGATTGTCTCTTGTACTCCTACTGTGTCTTTCACAGCAGATAGGAGAGCTGAACAAGGTTCTCTGGGAAAAAAAGGAGACAAACACCAATGAACTTAATGAACCTAACACTGGCACCTGGACGAGTGTGTTGATCTGGGGCTGCCTCCTAAAAAAGTTGCCTTTATATCCCAGATCAGGTGGAAGGAGGAGTCAACTGACATCATCAAGTGGAGGATGGACCAGTGGTCTTGTGGACTGAGAATGCTATCGACTTACATGACTAACTCCACAATGACTCCAGCTACAAAGGCTTCACAGATTAACAGACACACAAGTGTTGTTGCTTATTTGACACTTTTTTAGAGACGTCAGACTGTTATTTCCAATCCTGAAATGATCTGGCTCCATTTTTAAGCAAAGATTGTTTGCTGCGTTAAAAAAAATATTGCTCTCTCCAAAATAGCTGACAATCTAGCTTGTTCAGTATAGCCTCAATACTGCTGTTTGCCTCCTATCAAGTTTACCAAATAGGAACTGTGATAGCATCTGTGAAGAGTAATTATAGTTAATAAGGATTAATTAATTCAAGGAAACTGTCACTATTTTTTTGAATAACTGACTTACTGACTCAGTAACCATCCCTGTTGTCTTGTTTGAAGTATGTCTAACGGCCATGTTTGTCTGTCACTAAAATGACTGAGTTCTTTAAGGCTGACAAGGTTTCCCTTGACATGCTCCAAGACCCGGAATAATAGACTTTCCTCCCAAATTCCGTACCCCAGTGTTGAGAGCCTGGCCTCTACATTACTATGAAACAGATCCATTGTTTTGGGGTTTCTGGGATGGTTGAAAGTGGAGGCCTGACAAAGCAAGGCTTCTTGTTACCGTGAGCCAACAGACATCTGGGAGACAGCCAGGTAGATGGGCACAATGAGAGAGTGAAATACTCAACATCTTATCATTGGGTTAAACCCAAATCTCAATCATTGCAATGTTGAGACTTCTGGAATGACACTGAAATGAGGCGATATCATACAGAGAAGCTACCATGTTAGACTTTAGGCAACCAGAAAGCTTTTTATTAAAAACTCAGCAAAAGTGAATTAGGGCACAAATAAATTGCAGGTGTCTTGGATGCATCAATGATCAATGTCTGTTTTGCAGTACAGCTAAAGAAAACCTCTTGGATTGTGAACATACAATACTTGTGTGTATTTTACTTATCTTAAATACTCACTCACTTTCTTGGAATCCACTTGCTTCTCAAATACAAAAATGTTGCTTCATCGCCAGCGATTCTAACTATTCTATAAAAAATAGGTCTCTACCTTTCATGGTCTAAGGTCCAAACTCAGAGGTTTGCCTGGAGTGTTATGATGTAATGTCCTAGAAAGAAGAACATCTTCAAATGATTTTCTACTGAAACTATCTTATAATGTCTTTGTCCTTTTTATTATTGTTATTTTTTAAGTTATTGTTATTTTCACACAGAAGGTAGACATAAGTCATACAACATTACACAACAAATTTGTCAGAAATGCATTACGTTACCAAAAAGATTTAAACAACGTCAACTCTTCCTCATCCCAAACATTTTTGTATGTACACCACATGTCCAAATTGATGCAAACTTTAAGTAATTTGCCTCTTTTATTTATTTTTTACAAATACTCAAGTTATAGAAAAATCTATTGCTCTAGAACCAGTTTGGAGATTTATATATATACATGAGGACATCATACAAATTGGTTTTGTCGGCTGTCAGTCTTTTCATAACAGTTATTGTAGCTATTGTATCACACAATTTATCATGAGTTCAGTGTGGCATCAAAAGGGTTTCCTGGTCTTGTAACGCATGAGAAGAGTCCAGGTGCCAGGTCAGACATAATCTCTCTTGTCGTAGCCACTGGGTGCCACAGAGCGGTTTGGGGAGTACACAATCCTTGAAGGGGGGGCGTACCTCTTTTCTGTTTGTGGAGGGCAGCTGCAGCACAGGATGCAGCCCCCTATCAGCAGGAACGCGGCAGCAGCCCAACCCAGATAAAGGGCTGCACCGATCTCTCTCTTCTGGGGCTCAGGAATGATGGGGTTGTAGAACTCCATGATGATAGTGTGGGCTGACCAGGACACAGGGATCAGTTGGGTCAGCGAGGCCACGATGAAGGCCACTCCTGCTGTGATCATGACCCGCGCTTTGGCCGTCTCATCCTCCACGCAATTGGTGCACTTTGCCCCCACCACGGCCACCAGGACTCCAAGTATGCCCACCAGAATGGAGATGATGGTGAGGGCCCGAGCGGCCTGCAAGTCAGAGCTCAGAGCCAGCATTGAGTCGTAGACCTTACACTGCATCTGTCCAGTACTCTGCACCACACAGCTCATCCAGATGCCCTCCCAGATGGTCTGAGCTGTCACAATGTTGACCCCAATGAAAGCTGTCACCCTCCACATAGGCAGAGCACAGGACACGATTCCTGAGATCCACCCCAGAGCAGACAGAGTCACCCCGAGAATCTCTAATCCCGCAGCAGCCATTTTACCCCCTAAAAAAAAGATTATCTTTTGTAAATGTCCAGGTGTTAATGTCCAGGTGTCTCAGTTACTCAAAAGAGGTTTTTCTGAGCATGCTCTGAAATTCTCACAGCACATATACCCAGTGCTGTCTACAAAGCAGAAGGTGGAGTCTTGTGGGGATTGGTCGAGGGCTTTCAAACGTTTCGTTTTTTCCCCCCCATCGTTTTTGAGGGACGCCATGCCTGGCATGTTGATGGTTAATGATTGAACTTTTCGGCCAGTAGTCACTCCCTTGACTGTTTGGCTATGAGGAGGAGGGTTAGTAAGTTAAATAGTTACCTTAATAGTTAACGATAACAGACAGGTGAAATGTGGACGTAATGATTGAAAGTGGAGACCACTATTTGAACTTTCCATCATGCCTATTTCACGGTGACATGGCAGCCTTGGTTCAGTTGTTCCCAGACCAAATGAAGTTCCAAACTCGCTATCTTGTCTGTCTTAACCCCATGTAGTGTAGAAATACTTTTAGACAACAAGTAAACTCAAGTGGAAACTGTCTTTTTATGAAACATCATAGAGCTTGAGTTTCTTTTTTGTATTTGACTAATTTTTCTCTTTAGTAAAATAGGATGTTGTGATAAAGAATTAGGTCAGATCCAGTTTCTTTACTGGTCAGTGAAGGTAGAAGAAGAATCATGTAAGCACACTTATCTTCTGTCCTTGGTGGTAATTAACGTAGTAAACAGTTTTCCTAAATGACCCAGTCCCATGGACAAACAGTGAGTCATCCATTGTGTCTGCAAATGTTTTAGTGTGGGGGGTTCGGGGGGGTGGTCTTATCTTAGTCCTTGTCCACAAGGCCACACATTTCAAATGGGATTCTAACCCAGTTTCAACTTCCTGGAGCTGGGAACAGAAGGAACCGTTTCCAATGGTTCCTGGTTTAATCCTGGAACAGCACTTACGCTGATTTTATCAACCTCCTTAGCTTTTACCTATATTTCCTTTTGACAAAAACAAATATATTTTCCCACTCTGGCAACTTCTTGAAGTACGCTCACCGTCATGATTGTTTAACTATCCCACATCCTACATGTGTTTACCAAACGCAGTGCTTTGTTCCAAACAGTGCCTGAGCAATCATCAACCCAGAGCCTCAGTCTTCTGAGTTCACGCCTGCCTGGACTGCAAATCATGTGCAAAAAAAACCCAAACTTTCTGGTTTACCTGAAGCAAAATAAATCATGTGCAGACCAATTTTGACAGATTTTCCTGAAATGTCTTCGCATGGTAGCATTTCTAGCTTGATTTACTGCTTTAATTTAGGCTCAAACAACCTTGTTGGCTATCGGGATTCTTAATCTGAATGGGGATTAATGCTACATTGGAGACACAACATTTGTCTGGGCTATCACAGCACAGCACAGCAGCCAGCATGGTACTACTGTATTCCCTATTACAAAGCACCTGCCACCTGCCTTCTCAGGTAGTCTCCCTTGTTCTGTACACTGAAAGGTGGCTAGCTGTCTTTAGAACCACACAGGTGGATGACTAGTAACACAATACAGCCAGTGTGATCTGGCTTTAATTAAGCCTTGTTTCAATTTCATGGAAGTGCTATTAAGGCCTACTCACATGAGCCTTCAATGTGCCTCATGACTGAATTCAGTTGCTTGCAAAGGCAAAAGTCAATTTAACTTGAATATCCTGGTAAAGATAAAGTTTTGCCTGTGCATGGAAGGATTTTCATAAGGGGTATGAGACAATTTGGTTCACTTTTTAGTTTAGGTCTTTCTCACTTGGGTTTGATATGTGATAAAAAAATAAAATAAAAATCTCATGCATGGAAGTACGATGTAAACAAAGCCATAAGATGCGTTTTGTATCAAATCCTGCTTTGTGGAAGTAGAGCACATTATCACAGTGTAATTTGACTCCATTTCACTCTTCCAAATGGAACCAAGGACACAATAGAATGTAGCAGATGGAACTCTCACACAACAAGCAGGACATTGTTGCTGCTCACAATTTGCATTGGAATAAAACAGCTACTAGCTTGTGGCTAGTGGGCCTGATTCACTTAGATTTCAGGTGATTCGGAGTTGAGCTTTGTAAAAGGAATTCTTGCATTCTATTTTTGGTCTATTTTTGAGACTTGAGTCTCTAATAGGGTTTCTTTCCATAATGTTAGTTTCACACCTAGTTTAGCCACATGCTTAGAACAGCGAAAAGCCCAGCATTCTGGTGCTGAAGCCTCATGCAAGAAATATGATGTTAAATAGAACATTTAAAGGGAGGTCCCTTTTTCTTACAATTAAATTAACTTCCTGCTTTTATGTATAATAAAGAGCAAATAATTTAAACAAACCACAGAAATATTTTTTTTATTGGTTTTGTCATGAGTAAGCGTCAAATAAAATGTAAATTAATTTGCTAACAGTACAAAAGCATTACATGGAAAAAAAGACCTACAACAAATCTACTATGTCAACCAAAATATAAATACACAAAAAGTGTATTATCTAGTTATCATTAATATTGTACTCATGCATGCTTGGCCCTAATACTTCTAGCTAAGTAAAAATGAAAGTACTTTGCTTGCTTCATTCTTCATATCGCCGATCTCACAAATATGTCCTACTCAGACAACATGTCTCACCCCTTCCAGACAAACTTACACTCATTTCCCAGAAGCCCGAAAGGAGAAAGGGGAAGTCTTTGATGGAAACACACATTTACACATAGTCCCTCCTTGTATATCCGTTGACAGACATGGACTTGACTGCAGTGTAGTCCACCCTGGGGGGCATGGAAACATTCCCTCTCTGCTGTGCTTGAGGGGGACAGGAGCAGCACAGGAGCGCTCCCCCTATGATGAGCAGGCAGGAGGAAGCCCAGCCAAAGTACAGCGAATTCCCAAACTCCCTCTTCCCCGTCTCCTCCAGCAGCGGGTCGTAGAAGTCCAGGATGATCGCGTTTGCAGTCCAGGACACAGCGACCAGCAGGAGCAGTCCTGCCACTATGAAGGTCACCCCAGCTGCCAGCACGATACGAGGTTTACTCCCTGCGTCCGAACTGCAGTTGGTACACTTGGCTCCGGCCACCGACAGGCCGATGCCCACGATGGACAGAACCATGGAGACGATGACGAGGGCTCGGGCTGCCTGCAGGTCCACTGGCAGTCCCAGCATGGAGTCATGCACCTTGCAATGCATCTGACCTGTGCTTTGCACTGAGCAGTTCATCCACAGGCCCTCCCAGATCACTTGCGAGATGACGATGTTCTGACCGACGTAGGCGGCTACCCTCCACATGGGCAGACCGCAGGCCACCATGACCCCTAACCAGCCCGCCACGGACAGGATCATCCCCAGGATCTCAAGGCCGGCCGAATACATCGTTCGGGCAGGGCTGGACACTGGGCGCTCCCTGGGTGCTCTGGATAGAAGGAGCTCTGTTTCAGGCTCAGCCCTCCTTAGATGAAGGCGATATTGGATCTCGCTGGCTCAGAGTCCAGGATAAGGCTTTACGTGAGAGAGGGAACAAGGAGAGGGGGGGAAACTATTCTAGCTTCTTTATACTGCTTAGAAGATGGAAGGTGGAGTCAGTTCAAGGTGGAATTTTATTTACGTTCAAGTTGCAATTTTTGGGCAAATCTATGCTCTCTTGGAGCTGTCACTGGGGGATATACTCTTAAAAAGCCTTAGTTTCCAGGCGAAAAACATGTTCCAGATATAATTTTTTTTATTCAGTACCAAATTATTATTTGTTAGGATAGTTTAATGTTGCTTTCCAAACATTGCTCACAGTTTCCATGAAAGAGATTGGATCACAGCAAGAAGAAACTACTATTCTCTTTGAGAAATACCTCGAATGTGTCACTTTTATTTGATTAACTTTGATGAATACAAAATGCTGTATCATTCTTTCAATAAGATCGGCCATAGAGTTAAAGACAGTAACAGGCTTTGTTCTCTGTCAGTGAGATGCAGAAGCCCTCATAGAGGAGAATGGGAACATGACTAACTTAATTGGATTTCATTATAACCTACGTTATCATCCTTTATGTTTTGCATGATCAAACATGAAGTATTTTTTAACTTTCAGTACTGAAAGAAAAAACATTATACGTATATACTTTGACCCTTTCAGTTCATTAGACGGCTATGTAGCTATGTTGCATGGAACACATCCAATGCAATGGATACAAATGCACATGTGGTTATGACAACCATCAGATAACATTCTCACGCAATGACAGATATGTAATAGATTATAATCATAGGACAAAGAAACATTCTTTATGTAGAGTGAAACCCATTGCTGTGTTTCAAGACAGAGCCTGTGTGGACTGAAGGTGACTCTTGAATTGGGAAGGTTAATTTCAGACTGCACCACATGCAGCCAGAGGGAGCCAGTGTAGTCTTCTCTATGCTGTGAAGTCAGGTGGCTCAGCGGTTAGGGAACTGGGCTAGTAATCAGAAGGTTGCTGGTTCGAACTCCCAGCAGTGCCAACATGATGTTGTGTCCTTGGGCAAGGCACTTCCCCCTACTTGCCTCAGAGGGAATGTCCCTATACTTGCTGTAAGTCACTCTGGATAAGAGCGTCTGCTAAATGACTCCATGTACGTCTTGACATGACATGGTTTTTGAAACCGTCACACTGTGGTGCTATGCTGTACACCACATTCAGTTTATACAGGTCAACAGTATCACCTCTTGTCACCACCGCTATGTCGCTTTCAGAAATGTGAGAACATTGCATCAGTACACTTGACTGTTAACCCTCCACATGCCCAAGAAAACCTCCACGGCAGTTTGAATAACAACAGTGGAGATGATTGGTTGAGCTGTGAACGTCCGACTCTTGGGCCCTCTTACAAGTCACCGCCCTGTGGCAAAGGAAGGAAATGTTCTTAAAGGTTGGTTAAAGGTGTAACCAAAGCATGTTATGTATAAAAACAAACCCCCCATCAATATTCACAAGATGCGAGTAATATATAAACTGTTTGTTGGGACCACTTAATAAAAAAAAAAGTCTGATACAGTATGTAGGTTGAACTTTTCCTGAAAAGTTGACATGCACACTTGAAATTTTCCTCGTGAAACCTGCCATGGGCGTGGAAGCTGGTTAAACCAGTTTGTAATTGCAACAATATGTGCCTGGTCTGCCTTTTCACTCCTTCCCATGTACAACCCCCTTCTACGAATCACCCTTCTCCGGAGAGACTTACCTTTTTTTGAGAACTAAGGCACATTAAGTGAGACAGACAAGACGGACTGAAAATCAAACTATTGTACAATTGATTGACAATTCTTCCTCGTAAAAGTACAAATACTTATGTGTCAAGTGACCCTTTTGTCTCTAAAATGTATTAATGATCATACTGCCCATCATGCAACATTGCCCTTTGGAGTTAGGGCTATGCAAATGAGTAACCCGAAAATCCCTGAGGGAAAATCTGTTCCATCCTCACCCAACATCTTTCCCAGTCACTCATATATTTATTTTTTGAACCCCTTATGACACAGTAGCCTATCTACACAGCCTCATTTTAGATACATAACTTAAATTACATTAAGCCAGTACATTCAGAATTTGAAAGAACTAGTTAATGTCTGTATGTTATCAAGGCAGTTGACCAAAAACATATTTTAAAGGTTTTGTCAGGGCTTCTGATGTATTTGACCGATTATGCCAAACATTGGAAATCCCGTTCAAAAGTAATTATTTTTGTTGATGTTTGTGACATTGTGATGTCACTTCCAAACATGCTATGAGTCACTGAATGTCACATGCAACACAGAGAACCTGACATCACCATGATTTACATGCCATTTGGATTACACAGTGAAACTCTGATCGTTCCTGCAGTATTGTTCTCCCAACATGCAAACAGTAGTAACAGGTTTCAAAAGGTTTTATTTGTTTACAGTAAAACATTGTTTGCAAATCCAACTCCTAAACACAAGTATTATATATAAACAAAATCCAAAGTCTCCCAGCCAGTTTGGGGAAGTTGATTGGTTTGCTTTGATTAATCAGGAACAAGCAGTCGTTTTGTGCCTGCTTATACATGTCTCCTGTTTTCCTGCAGAAGGTTCTCACGGTAAAGTTGAGAAACGCAACCTTCAAAGCTACTACAACTACAAAAACAAATGACCTTTTCTCTTTTTGTATGAATAGTGTATATGCATTAAATTCACATTAACAGATAAGGATTTGTGATTAAATTATGACTAGCACTAATAGCAAACAAGTTAATTCATCTGTCATTTGTTGATTCTTTGTTTACTTCTACATGCCCTTTGAAAATAATATTTAGAAATATAAAAAATGAAACACAAGAAAACAGTATGTAATTAAATGAGTTTTCAACACATTTCAAACAGAACTGTTTTTGCTTGAGAGTCTGATTACATGTTTACTATGTGATCTTATGTCTGGTGTATGATCTTCAAACAATAGACCCCTCACAAGCTTATCTGATATCCAGCACTAAGAGCAATCTCAGTGAGTATGTGATCTGCCAGCAAACCATCTCTCCACGAAGCCTTAATTGTGGAATTCCTCTGTGCTTACCTGTGTGCGGAACTCAATCTCAATCTCAAGCCAGAGTACCTTTAATGAACTAGCTGAGTAAAATAGAGACTGTATTGTCCCAAAAAACGGATTTGGCCCTAAAACAGAGCTTTCTTTCATATGTGACTCAAGCCTTATCTCTCTCTCTCTCTCGCTCTCTCTCCCCCAACCATTCAAATCCTGTTTGTGTGTGTGTGTGTGTGCGTGTGTTTGTAAAGGTGGTGGTGGTGGTAGTGGTGGGGGGGTGGTCTGTCCAACAACTGTGATCACCTTGCTTTTTGTTGTCGTTTCTTTAACATTCTCTCATGACTCTATACTGCAGACCCCCGACCGGAGAACAAGCAAGACCCCCGCCAGAGCAAACCCATTCTCCAGACGAAGATAAGGGGACAGCGACAGCCCTACTAAGAGGACTGCCATTCACCACACTGCAAGGTCAGACTCACCTGTGTTCTTCTTATTGCTTGCTTTCAAGGTAGTCCCATTGTCAAAGTCTATGTCTCAGCCAGACAGCTGAAACACACTGAACAATAGTGATGGCTCTAAATGGGAATTACGATGGGATGAATGGATAGTCAAGTCTAATCTAATTTCTAATCTAATCGAATAGAAGGTTGAATCTAATCTAGTCCAATCTTTTGATTCAGTTGAGGTGTTTTTGTAGAGCTTTTCTGTCATGGGCATTCAGACGTAACATTTATTTGTCAGAACTTCATCCCAGTTTTTTCTTTATTGCTGGGAAATTTGTGTAAACATTTGTGTGTGTGTGCGTCTGTGAGTGGGCATTTAAAATGGAAATCAGAAGTGCTGATCTATTATGTTTGTAACATTTCTGGATGTCATTACAAACGTTATCACTATACAGACAGACCGACATATAGACAGATAGATAGATAGATAGATAGATATGCGATACAGTATGACTATGGAAACTACTGTATGTGCCTGCTCATGTGTTAAGGCATACTTATAGATGTAAGTATTTTTTTATGTATTGGCAGTGAATGAAAGTAGAGATACCATTTCCTTACAGACAGGAAATGATAGGAACTCAAGAAACTTGACACTTGCACTTCAAAAGGTGTTGCCAAACACTGTGTCTGGGTTTCATAGCAATATTTGATCACTTTTGACTCACAAAGTATTGGTTCCACCTATAACAAGATGAGACACAACATGTCCTGACAGCACGTGATCTGTCGGGGTGGGGGGGGCTGTCACAGCAGCTATGGAATATTGCCAGGCCCTTCCTTTGACAGGAGTATATAAGCACCTGTCCCAGATGTGCTGACACTCTTCCACCTGGAGGCCTCTCAAGCAAGACATATAGTCTGATTTCTGAGGCGCATTGACTTGGGAAAGAAAATGACATCTGCTGGCTTTCAGATGCTGGGCGCTTGCCTGGGTCTCATTGGATGGATCGCTGCCATCGTGGTCTGTGTCCTGCCCCAGTGGAAGGTCACTGCCTATATTGGAGATAACATTGTCACTGCTCAAACTGTCTGGGAGGGTATCTGGATGAACTGCGTGGTCCAGAGCACTGGGCAGATGCAGTGTAAAGTGTACGACTCCATGCTGGCTCTTCCTCAGGAACTCCAGGCTGCCCGGGCCCTCGTCATAATCTCTATCATGGTTGGCATTTTTGCCATTTTCCTGGCCATGGTAGGAGGCAAGTGCACCAATTGTGTGGAAGACGAGCGAACCAAAGCCAAGATAGGCATTGTTGCAGGTGTGGTCTTTATCATTGCCGGTGTTCTGTGCCTTGTTCCTGTCTGCTGGACGGCCAACACCATCATCAGGGACTTCTACAATCCCATGCTGGTCAGTTCTCAGAAAATGGAGCTTGGTGCATCGCTATACATCGGTTGGGGGGCTGCAGCTCTTATGATCCTAGGAGGGGGACTCCTGTGTGCCAACTGTCCCAGTCAAGAAGGAACCTACAATGCTAAGTACTCTGCTGCCCGATCTGGAGCTCCCAAAAATTTCATCTGAGTGGGACAATTTGAGATTACCCAGGAGGAAAATCAAGAGACTGAAAAGGAAATGTGTATTTTCAATGTTAAGTATGAACTTTGCTGTTACTCAAGGTTTTGGTTCAATGTACAGACAAACAGCACTCAAAATGTGACCTTTCCTTCAGATGGTTGAGAGGCTGAACCACACCCAGTTGAGGATGATTAGACTGCAGTAGCTAACACTGCAGTATTCCAGAGGCATGAATGCTCATTAACTATACTGTAATACTAACTCTGAAATATAAATATAATTTTATCTTCTTTTATATTTGCATCGATACACCTTACTTGTTATGATTTTGTTGTTTTGTGTTTTTGGTGGGGGGGGTTTATGTGTAAGGTTTCACAAAGATGTACTGTACATAAAGATTAAAAATATATGCAAGTGAGAGTAATTAGTTTCTTGTTTTATCAACTGTTTCCATTTTTATTGAATCCACTCCTCTGTTATTTGTGTAGCTCTTTATTACAGGAAATAAAACGAGGGTCTTCACAGTTGCCAACAGATTAGCAACAACAAACTAATAATCTAAACTCTCAGAGAAATCAATATTGTGGTGTATGTTAATCTAGTGGCATACCCTTGGTAATGTTCATATAAAACAGGTAAATTGATGGCAAACTTGAAATTCAAGAATAAAAAACATGTGATCTGATCTACCTTTATTTAAGATTTTATATGCAAGTGTGGTAGTTAAGTGAGTGAATATAGCTGGTCTGTCTATGTCTGTGACCTTGAAGGTATTGCTTTACTGGTATGTCAGCAGTCCTGGAGGTCACTAGTTTATACACTGTTTGTGTATAAACATCCATGTTTGATACTGAGACTGTAGAATACCTGCATATCCCAAGAGGTTTCGTTAACCCCACCTACAACAACACAGTCTATAAGTACAACTCTCCTTTGTCTCTTTCATCTTTCAACTTTTGGACAAGAACCCCTCGGAGCTAGCTTGAAGTGTGCTTTATCCAGACAAGATGGCTTCTCTGGGCGTCCAAATGATGGGCATGATTATGGCTTCACTGGGATGGCTCCTGGTTCTGGTGGTGTGTGCACTGCCTATGTGGAAGGTTTCAGCCTTCATTGGTGCCAACATCGTCACAGCTCAGACCGTCTGGGAGGGCATGTGGATGAACTGCGTGGTCCAGAGCACTGGGCAGATGCAGTGTAAGGTGTACGACTCCATGCTGGCTCTCCCCCAGGACCTCCAGGCTGCCCGAGCCATGATCATCATCTCCATCCTCATGGGGATCTTTGGTATATTTCTGTCTATTGCCGGTGGGAAGTGCACCAACTGCATTGAAGAGGAGGGTTCCAAAGCTAAGGCTTGTATTGCATCAGGAGTCCTTTACATTGTGTCTGGAGCTCTCTGTCTCATCCCTGTGTCCTGGTCAGCCAACACCATCATCAGGGACTTCTACAACCCCATGCTGATTGAGGCCCAGAGAAGAGAGCTGGGAGCCGCCCTGTATATTGGCTGGGGTGCTTCCTTGCTGCTGTTAATTGGAGGAGGGCTTCTGTGTTGGAACTGCCCGCCAAAAGAGGATCACCGCTACCCAGCCAAGTTTGTCCCCATGAGGTCCACCTCCACACCGAGGGAATATGTCTGAGATATATGATCACCTTGAAGGGTGCTGAAGGATTCTTTGGACAACTTTCAGATAGCATTTAATGTTTCGTAAAAATATTTCTATCAGAGTGGTTTGTTGGTATATATACTGTTAATATTTTCACGTGAACAGTTGTTTCTGTGCCTAGAGAATATTCAGTATGTACAGTATTTACTGCACATGTACCATACATAAATGTTAACACTGTTAACATTTATGTACAAACACTGTACGTTTGGATAGCATTGAAACCCTCATGCTGACTTCTTTCACGTAATGTTGTTATTTCCTTTTCTGTAATGCATGCTTTAGCAAATTTGGCTATTGATGCAAAGCCAGTATTTATTTTTATTTTTATGTACAGACATTTAAGCCATCTTAAAATTAATTCTTACTGTTTTGATTTGACCTAATTGGGTTGACAAAACCTGTCAGGTCAGTAGTTTTCTTTTGATGTTGTGTAAACAATTGTTCCATGCAGGTGCCCATGTGATTTGCCTGTTGTAGTTGTTAACCTTGGGGTGACTTCTGTGTTGTGGTGAAATTAGATATTCGGTTGTTTGGTCAGTTTGGTGTGCATTCATGGTTCTATTGTGAAATAAGGACTTAAAAAATAGGTCTTACTTCAGAAAAATACTGGTTAATTTGAAGTGAATGATCTCCAGTCATTTATGGAGGCCTAACCGGGAAACTGGTAGAACTGGTTTAACCCAGAACTACCATAGAATTGGGTATATTTCCTAACTTTCCCATGTCATGTGCATGAATGTGGTAGTCAGCTAATGCTATCATCTGTGTTCCATCAAAAAACTATATATAGATATCTGAGCCATTAGCAACAAAAATATGAAGATATTTCATATTATGCTGCCACACCCAAATTTTATTCAACTTCAAATAAAGTTTTTCCATAGATTTTAAAAATGGGAAGAAAAATAAACTTGCACAGAAAACTTTGAACCAAACATTTAGCTCTTGTCAGTGGTTTTGTTGATCCACAATGTTTTTTACTAGACCTAGGTGTGTTTGGAAAGAAACCGAGTGGATCTGTTTTGAGCTATCTGCATGACAAAGAAATGGCCTCTCCTGGAAAGCCTTTCAATAGTCTACGATTTAGCATTAGTCATGAGGGAGGAAGCAACTGTAACATTAGCGAAGCCAACAAAATCTAACACACATTATAACATTAACCCTGAACTCAACTGCATTAGCACAAACAAAATATTTCAGAAACTTTCATTTGAGAAGAAAACTAATATTATGTGTAGCTTACAAAACACAGCAGCATTCAGTGACAACACAAAATGCAACCTAAATGTTTATATGTTGTCCGTTTTTTACCCTACTAAATTCATTGCATTGTGCAACTTTAAGGCATCCATAATATCTAAAATAAACTGTCATTATTTTCATACTCATATCAAAACATTTTCCTAACTGTGACTAACCCCCCTAACAAGCCATGTTACGAGGCAACTTGACGATCATCAAAACATGTCTTCAAGGGTTTCGCCACTCTGGAACTGAAGATTTTCAGGTTGGACTAGATTAATCTTGCAACCATTTTATTGTAATTACAAGTTATCAAGCTGTAAACTCTAATAATAAACCAGCCATGATTCATCCATCATCATGCTGCCTGAATAATACTTGTAACCTAGTGGATCAGAGTTGATTCTTCATGACTGGAGGGCATCCGTTTCTTGATGGAGATTTCTTCTGAATGAACATTTCAAATACACAAATACTCCAGCCACATACAAAACCAAACAAACTATTGTAATAAAGTTGTTTTCTTCCAAAACATGACACTGAGAATACACCAGGGTATTACACATCGTTGGTGTATCGATTACTGTGTTGATCCTCGTCCATAGCGGTATTGATTTCACTGTTCTAAAACTCCTGAGAGTAAAGAATAGGTTCTTAGCATTTTCCTACTGATTGCATGTGAAAAGAAGCTTTTGTATAGGCAAGTCATTTCCCAATGGGCACCCCTCTTCAGTCACCTGCCTTAGTTTCGTCTGACACCCAATGGAATCTTGTTCAGCAGGAACAACTGACCTGGTGGCAAGGAACATTGTTTCTCCTTGAACAGACTGCAGAAGTGAGGGTTGAGTCAGGTAGGCAGTACAGAGCTCCAGAGATCCAGACCTCGACGGACAGACTTCTGCTCTTACCAGCTCAGAAGTAGCCTCTCGTCATGGGGAGGATTGGCAAGGAGGTGTCAGGCCAGATTCTGTCCATTATCGGCTTCGTCGGGGTATGTGTGACCTGCGGCATCCCTATGTGGAGGGTAACCACTTACATCGGTGCCAACGTTGTGACCGCGCAGATTGTCTGGGACGGACTGTGGATGAATTGCATCATGCAAGCCACAGGACAGATGCAGTGCAAGATGAATGAGTCTGTGATGAGACTGACACAGGACTTGCAATCAGCTCGTGCCTTGGTCATAATCTCCGTCATATTTTGCTTCATCGGCCTGTTCGTCACCTTTATTGGAGCCAAATGCACCAGTTGCCTCAACAAAGACTCCTCCAAAGCTAAGGTGGTGATCCTCGGAGGCATCTTCATGATCATCGGGGGAGTCCTCGTTCTTATTCCTGTCTGCTGGTCTGCAGCAACCACCATCACAGACTTTCAGAATCCACTGACGATCGAGACCCAGAGAAGAGAGCTTGGCGCTTCTATCTACATTGGTTGGGCTGCTGCAGCGCTGCTTTTTATAGGAGGCATCATCCTCTGCACCTCTTGCCCACCTCAGCAGCCGATGTATGGGTATGGACCTACCTACGCTCAAGCTCCCATGTACCCTTACGCTGGACCCATGATCAACCCAGGAAACTATGGCAAAGTATATGCCCCCCCACCCACATACTCTGCAGCAGGGAGCTACATGCCCAGCAAACAGTATGCAGCATACTCTACTGGGAGGTACCTCTGAAAATGTCGAAGGGACTGTGATTTATTTTCGCCTTTTATGTTTCAAACAACTGTTTTGCCTGACTTTGCCTCGCAGAGTGTTACCATTGCACGCTCTTTATTTACTCATGTACCTACATAGTAATTCAAGATCATCTTTCTTGTAAATATGTTACTTTTGTGTGCTTTTGGAAGAGTAAATCTGTGATCGAGAAATACATTATTTTGACATGCATAGCTGTTGTAAAAAGTCAGTATTTCTGGTTGATATAATATCTAATCTAAAACATCAACTTCTCTTTTGTAATTTTATTTTTATGTACACAACATAAAACAATATATATTGTGAAGACTTGCTGTGTCTTGATGTGATTTACAATAAAACAAAATGAAAATGATGCTCCTTCTACAATGTGGTTATTTGAAGTTTCACAGAACTTGGGTACCCTTCTTAAATACTAAGCAAATGTTGAACTCCATGTACGATATTGATTCAACAAATACATTTAGGTCTTGAGGGATTCCATTGGATGATCTGACAGAAACAGGGAGGAGGCATAGAGAGGTGACCATCTAATGAGTGAAGCTCGTTCTGGCTCAGCACTCGGGTAGCGCACGTCATCGCTCATGACCACACGTTTTATAAGCACAAGCCTGGCTACGTCCAATAAGTCTAATTGGCTACGTCTGATAAGATGGCCTTTAAAGGCCACGCAGATATGCCCACTCACCACGACTGTCACCACGATCAGTGCTGCTGCGGTCCTCCATCATCCCCTTTCACCCCTGTTTGTCTCTGTCTGTCTATCAAGGGGATTATATCTCTGTTGCTCTCTGCTCCATGTATGAATGTATGTGTTGCATCACAAAGGTAGGGAGCACTTTAGATCTTCCACTCCACCAAAGTCAAACATATTTCCATGTCATAAATGATCAAATGAATCCCATGAGTGCCTTAAGTGAACTGACTCACACCGAAACACATTGGACCGACTTCCTGTTGTTGAAACTCTTTCACTGACTGCATCACGGGCACTAGTTCTACCAAGTGTTAAAAACTAGCATATTTTTTAAGATGAAGCTTTTGTAAAGCTCCTTTCAAAGTCACTTTGGATAACATTTACATTTATTCATTTGGCAGATGCCTTTATTCAAAGCGACTTACAAGAGAGAGCTTTACAAAAGAGCTTCAGTTACTGAGCATAACAACTTGATAGACCCCAACATAGCAGGCATCTAGGTTACAAAACATACATCATGAGAACCAATAAGTGCCAAGGGAAGAACTATAAGAGCTATGGATAAAGAAAATTGCTAAATGAATCAATGATCTAGTATTCCTTAAAAAATTATGGATGTATTTGATATTGAGGTTCACTGTTATCTTTTGGGCCTATCTGACGATAATATGTAAAAATATACTATATTGTATTCAACAGTATACAACTAATTGTATTGCTTTGAATGTTCGAATCCTTTTCTATTCTGATTTAGGATCAATATAGTGGTGTGTGATAATCCAGCCAAAACCAGACTAGCCAAGACTACCATAGCTAGTCAAATATAATGTTATATGTTTTCATTTAATGCTATAGCTTGTAAATAGCTTTAAATATAGATTTTGAATGCAACTTAACTAATTTAATAACTTAATGTATTTGAATCACAACAACTTCCAACTGTGAAGCTGAGACGCATTCAGGAAGACACCATGCAAGACAAGGGCGGTGAGAAAGCCACCAACATTTGAAATACAATGCAGATTGCTTATCTCAGTACTCTGAAACCAGGCTTGGCAGACTGGTTCCCCCAGGTATAAAGAACCTAACACTTTGTCATTAGACAAGCATTGTTTGACTAGTGGCGTAAACATTCTTTTTTTGGGGCCTTTTTTTTTTGTTTGCAGCATGCCTGAAGATAGACTCACATCTCATCGAAACTGGTTGTCGTTCACATACAGATACACCAAAGCATCTGGTTAGACTGGAAAGCTGTCAGCTGGTTTCAGGTCAGAGGGGAAACAAAGTTGACTCCACCCCTAGAAAGGACCTATGTATATAACCACAGCAATCACAGGACCATTGTCAACCACTCAAGTCCAGCAGAGCTGATATACTCTTCAACCTCTGCCTACTTTTCGATCTACAAAACAAGACAGAGAGTCGTCAAAATGGTATCAATGGGAAGGCAAATGCTGGGCTTTGCCCTGGCTGTGGTCGGCTTTTTTGGAACAATCATTGTGTGTGCCCTCCCCATGTGGAAAGTCACAGCTTTCATCGGATCCAACATTGTGACTGCTCAGACCATCTGGGAAGGCCTATGGATGAACTGTGTGATTCAGAGCACCGGCCAGATGCAGTGCAAGATCTACGATTCTCTCCTGCAGCTGCCTCAGGACCTGCAGGCTGCCAGAGCTTTGGTGGTGATCTCCATCATTGCGTGTGTCTTTGCCATCCTCCTTGGCATTGCTGGGGGGAAATGCAGCAACTTTGTGGAGGATGAAGTGTCCAAGGCCAAGGTGGCCATCTCAAGTGGCATCCTCTTCATCTTGGCTGGTGTGCTCATCCTCATCCCAATTTGCTGGTCAGCCAACACCATCATCCGGGACTTCTACAACCCCCTGCTGATCGATGCCCAGAGAAGAGAGCTGGGGGCTTCACTCTACATCGGTTGGGGCACAGCTGGACTTCTTATCCTTGGAGGAGCTCTTCTCGCCAGCTCCTGTCCACCCAAAGAGGACAAGCCCTACCCAGTGAAGTACTCACAGGCAAGATCCACAGCCACCAGCAGAGCCTACGTCTAAACTAAGGACTGGTTAAGAAACAATGTTCTATATCTGTGTGGTTTTTGGTACTGTTCCACCTCTTGATAACCTTTCCAGATATAGCAGAATGTTGATTGAATAACTGCACTGAGTTCTACTGTAGTACATAGAGAGATGCTCTCATGCCTGGGAAGCTGAGTGATCTGAAATACTAGATGAAGAAATACTGTTTATTTTTTATTTTTACTTTAACTCAACCTCCAATGACTCTTTTAAAAACAATGTTGTTAAAGTAAAATGTTCTTTAATCATAATTGTTCAGATTGTAGGTTTTGTACAGTATGTAATTAAATGTTTTGTAAAGAGCAATTTGTAATGTAATTGATTTCTAATGTGAGTCAGTTTTAGAGAAATATTTTATTGCTTGGTCTTTTGTCTAAATGTTATTGAAGCAGTTGGTAGAGTAACCAGAACTTAAATGTTGATGTGAAGAATGATATGAAACAGAGAGTCTGTTTTAAATTCCTAAAATGCAGAAGGAAGTAGGCCTACTTTCTTTTTATTTTTATTTTTTTAAACACATCCTTGTTTTACAATGAGGGATTGGGTCAAATAGTATCCAATATGTCAGCCAAATACATGTAAACTATAATTGGTTTAATATGATATCAAATAAAAAAGTAACTTTAAACACATATTAATTCCTTCTACATAATTGTTGTATTTCTCCAGTATGCTCTGAGTAACATTACCTCATTTGAGCTATTGTCTTGAGGTTTAGTGAGGCTGGTCTTTATGTGATTGATGTTCTCATATCATTTTGGGAACTTCTTTGCGCACACTTTAATGGTGGTCAAGCCCCCAACACAACCAGAGCAGAGCCACTTCAACTTCTAGTCTCTTAACTGGGCCAGTTCAAATGGAATGTCTCCAAACCAGTTGAGGAGGGAGCATACCATGACATTGGTGACAACATCTCTTGTGTTTTAGTGACTAAGGTGTGTCTGTAAAGCAAAGTATCTGTTAAACAAACACAATTCTTGGTTTTAATCTGTTTGGGTACTGGCAGAGGTTTGGTTGAAACCATTTAACAAGGATAAAGAGTGTTTAAAGGGGGCTTTACTTCTTCTTTTCTTGTTGTCCTGTTTACATACACTTTCTTCTTTGTTGGTGTGAACAAAGGTTCTGTAAGAGGATCACTATCTCCAGGTCAAGAGAAGAAAGGAAACTCCCATATTCATTGTTCTCAGTCACAAAGAACCCTTCTGAGCTGATATTCTATACAGACAAAACTTTCAATCATATTAATTTAAGTGGACACGAGACCTGATCAGCTTCTGAAACAACTAGGCAATGAACACCAGAAGTTATGTTCAGAATGGCCTCAGTGGGAGTACAGATGCTGGGCTGTGTCCGGGGCCTGTTGGCCTGGAGAGGGCTGGTAATTGTGGAAGGTCACCACTTTCATAGGCAACAACACTGTGACAGCTCAGACTATCTGGGGGAGCCTGTGGATGAACTGCATGGTCTGGAACCAGACCTGGCTTCTTTGACCCAGTCCAGCTCTGTCCAGAACACCGTGTTTCTGCCTGTTTACTATGACCAAAAACAGGGTGTTGTCCAAACCTGTTTATCAAGAACTGAGTTCAGAGACCTCACCTAGACATTTTTTTTTTTTCACTGACATGAGCTTAGCTTACAAACTATTGCTTTTAAGTTAGATATTCAGGACATGTATCCAAATCAGACAATGACTAAAGAGTCACTGTTATTTTACAAGTGATTGAGTCAGGCTAACAGCCTATACTATACAGTATATACAAGCATTTACCATATTTGAAATGTACTCAAACAGGGCAAATGTAGGGTGCCCTCTAGTGGTTGACGATACTGACATACAGTTGTTCAGCGTGATGATCTCAACACAAACTGGGAGGGAAAAAATGGCAGACGTCATAACAACATCAGCAGTTCTGTAATGTGCAGTGTTGTGGTTAAGGGCCACTTAACTTCATGGAACTGACATGAGTTTATTTAAATTCTGTATATGTGTATTGGTTGTGCCTACCTGCCACACTAAATTCTGTGTATGGACTTGGATCATACTATTGTGAATAACCCAATCTTCCTTCTTGTAATTGTATCCCAGGTCTCAGGCGCTGGACATACCTACCTATGGCTCTCCAGGTGCTGGGCATTAGCCTGTCTATGATTGGATTAGCTGGGACCATATTGATCTGTGCCCTGCCCATGTGGAAGGTGACCGCATTCATTGGCCAACACCTGGTAGTCATGCAGGTGTTCTGGGAGGGTCTGTGGATGACGTGTGTGTATGAGCACACGGGACAGATGCAGTGTAAGATCTATGACGCCTTGCTGGACCTGTCCCCTGACCTCCAGGCTGCCCGTGGCCTCATCTGCATCAGCCTGGTATTGGGCTGCCTGGCCTTCCTCATCTTCCTCCTGGGTGCCCGATGTACCAACTGCCTGAGTCATCCCCGAGTGAAGGACCGCGTGGTGCTGTCCTCAGGGCTCACCTTCTCCCTGGCGGGCCTCACCACCGTGGTGGCTGTGTCTTGGACGGCTAACTCCATCATCAGGGACTTCAACAACCCACGGGTCCCCGATGTTCTGAAAAAGGAACTGGGGGCAGCTATTTATGTGGGCTGGGTGACCTCTGGCCTTCTGTTTTGTGGAGGAGCATTGCTGAGTACCAGCTGCCCCCCTGAGAGGGTCAGATACTCTTCCAGCGGATATACACGAGCCAAGACGCCAACTTCCAGTGGCTACGCCATCAAGAACTATGTGTGAAGAGAATTCAGCGTGAACTGTAAAGACATGTGACATGCTTGCTGCCTCATTTGTAGTCTTGGACAAATTCCATAATGCGGTTTCTGTTGAATTGGCAGTGGCAAGTTCAGGTCATCAATAATACAAAGCTACTAAAAGGTAACATAACATCTTAATTGGTTAGGAGGTTTAGGATGAGAAATAACGGCATACCGTATATTATTACAGGCAATAATTTCAATAAGTTAACCTCATCCTTATATAATGTTTTATTCCCTGTGTTCATTCTGAATGCAATTACGTGAAGATAATTTAAATTGCAGATTGAAGTATACAGTCGGCTTTTTAAATGTATTTTAATCTCTTCCAGTTATAACAGTAAACACTATAGTCCTATATTTTTATTAACGAGAAATGAAGATGGAAGTTTGTATTTCATTTCAAACCCTGCAAGATAACACAATAAAAATGGAGTATGGCACCACCTTATCCTTCTCCTTTATGCTCCTAAAAAGTGAGATACAATAAGAAGAAGTGACTTCTTGATCATGGCTCACATAAAAACTGTTTCATCAAATCATTGTAACAATTCCTTGTTTCATAGGCCACAAAGCCAGTAGCCACTGTCTGAAGCACAGCCACATCTTTGTTTGAGTTGCTGAGCAGCCAACCTGAAAAAAGGCTTGTTATGAGACTGTGGTGGAAAAATGGGGAGTTCCCCTTTCATTCCCAACTACACAGCTGCTCCACGCCCTCTTCTTCAGGAATGTGGGTAGACAAGTTGGACTTCCAACAGACGTGCGTAAAAACAAAGACAGAGACAGACACGAAAAAACACACACACACACAGTTAACACACTCCTCATAACCACCACATTCTGTTCTGTTAAGACGGTCTCAGTCGGTAGATCCACAAAGACCAAAGGGGGCTTCAGGAATGCAGAGACAGCTAGAGATCGCTGCCCAGGGTCTGGGGATGACTGGCTGGATGTGTGCCATCCTCACACGCTGTCTGTCCCTGTGGAGAGTCAGTGGCACCCTGGATAACACCACAGCCACGCTGCCTGCCTATTGGGATGGGGTGTGGCTAGAATGGGACCACTGGGATCTACAGCATGATGGCAGTCTGCACTGCTCCTTTTACCAGTCCCTCATGTCTCTTTCTGGAAGCTTCCGCACTTGGAGAGCCCTTATCATGGCGGCGATTGGAACTGGGGCTTTTGCCGTTGTCATGGGATTCGTTGGAATGGTCTGGTTCCCCGGTAGAGCCCAGGTGAAGGTAGTATCTGGTGGGATCTTTGTTCTTTCTGGAATACTGCTGATGATTCCTTTAGCCTGGACATGTCATCACACAAGTCAACCACTGGAGAGCGCTGTGCCTCTACGAAGGGATTGGGGCGCTGCGCTTTACATTGGGTGGATCTCTTCTGCTCTTCTGGTGACAGGAGGAGGGTTTCTCATGACCAGATGCCCCACATATGAACCACAGGCTGTGGGGGAGACAGGGCAAGAAGCACAGTCTCCTCTTCATACTATTCATAGAACTGCTTTCACACACAGCCAGTATGAGAGATCACGGCCCATCTAGAGTAGAGAACTGTATCTTTCTGACAATAACTGAAAAACATATTGACACCTTTGATTGTCCATTACTGCCGTGTGGATGTGAAATGGGCGGATGGTGGGTGAGGATTTTTGGGTACATGTTCAGCTTTATGGAATATATATTATTTTAGAAATAGACTGTTTCCTGCTTGTACTTGGACTTGAAGTTTGTCTTGTTTGCATAAGGAAATAATGGTGCTGCTCCAATTACTATTGTAGTTACGCTTAGTCAAGACAAAAGCATTGATGTAAAAGCAATGTATACTGTATGTATTCATTGTTGTCTAATAGCATTCAAATGTATCACACCATTTAAGATGTGGTATCTATTTACATTTATATCCGAAGATAGTTGGAAGGATGTCTTAGTAATTTACTATAAGATCTCTTATCGATTCTATCTATCTATCTTTGTTATTCAGAAATAATGACATTGGCGTTATTTAAAGTTATACTTTGATAACTAAAATAATACAAATTCTTCAATACATTGGTGTACAGTTGTTGAATTGAATAAGGAGCATGTTTATTGTTTGAAAATATGGAACTTTGGCCAAATATGACTTAAATGGCATACCAAGTCAAAGTATATTATATAGTTGAAATACTGTATATAATAATCAGTGCATTTAATTAAATTAAAATGCCCTTTTAATAGTGATGAGGGAAGGTCAACACAATGGGTAAAACAGTATGTAAGTATATATCCGGTAGGTACCAACACATTAGAAATATTACAGATACATTCAAATGCCTCGAGGCATCAAAACACAAAAATGCAATAAAAATGATTCAGGGAAAGAGGAAAAATATTTATTTCAGATATTTCAGTATTTAAATAATCTTCAAATATACAGCAACCAAACACAAGAAGGGCACCATTGGTTTGATCTATAATACCAGTCTATGTGTTTTCGATGGAAGAGGACGATACACAGTCCTGGGTGGGGTTATGTTATGGGGGCGGAGCTACTCCAGCCTCTCCTCTCCCTCCTCCACATCCTTCAGGCTGAGGACCTCCAGGGATCCCCTGCCTTTAGTCTCACACCGAATCAGCTCATCTATCTCCCTGAAGCAGCCAGGGTCCACAAGACACACCTGAAGAAGGATAACAAATAAAAAAAAATACAGTTTATGAGAGTGAGAAGGAGAATAGTTGCATCATTCCTTGAAATACATTGCAATGTTGCGTGTTGCTTCCGGGAGGCTCACTGAATCAACTGAATATAACTTTAAAATATGTTTTTAAGCTATGGTTCTGATTGGCGACTGCTCCAGTGTGGCTTGTCTCTCACCATCTCCAGCTGCTCGTCAAAGTCCTCACTCTCCACGACCTTAAGAAGGGGCTTCAGTTTCTCCTTTAGTCTCTTGCCCTCCTTAACTGGCAGAAGCAGACGCAGCCTCATGTTGGCCCTCTGAATCTGGATGGACTCCTTCAACTGTCTGATAACTTCCAGAGCCTGGACAAATGAATGCTTGTGTTAACAGGATGCCACCTTCCTAAAGCACACTTTACAGAAATGTAAGGAAAATAAAAGACACATTTGCTACTCGTACACATGTTTTCAATTGTGCTATGTGTCTAATGTCAACTGAATGAGCATTTTAAGAGTAAGACTAGAAGATGTTGAAGCAGGTAACGACCTTACCTGTTGCTTAGTGCTCTTGTTAGCTTTTACAGAATAGTGGATGTCCTTCATGGCCTGTTCTATAAGGTTCACTGTGTAAGGACGTTTGGTCTCTGGATTCACACATTTCTCTGCCACAATGGTCGCTATGTCTCTAAACATCGTCTCCAACTGGCTTTGGCGCTCCTTATCTGACACCTGGAGTTCCCCTTTGGCTAAAATCTGCAAGATGAGAAACAAGAAATGCTAGAGGTAAGTTGCATTACCACAATCATAATCACCTGTGATTGTTGTGAAAGTGATATTGAGGGTCTGGTTCACCCCATGATTGCACTTACTTGTTTACAAATTTCGTTCAAGTCTTCTGTCCCAAATGCTTTCGACAAGTCCTCTTTCTTAGCAACTTGGCCTTTGGAAACGTTGATGAAAACAGAATTGGTCTGCAAGACTTCATCCAGGTCCTTCTCTCTAATAGAAACGTGGTCAAGACGTCAGATTATCAATACAGGTATAACAACTTTACCGCATACTGTAAATTAACTGAACATTCATGCTGCCAATGGCTGAACTTAAACCAGTAAAACCAAGGGGCGTAACTATACATGGATTTGTCTTATAAAGTATCTGTCTAGCAAACGTTAGAAAAGCTGTGACACAGCCCAGTTAAAGCTCTGACCCCACAGTTAAATATTTAGCAACTTTTGTTCGTTGGCTGTAGCTAGGTTAGTTAATATTGATCAGTTTACTGTTCTGAACATCATCATTCTAGGCCAGCTGGTTCTATAGCTGCTGACTGGCCAAATAATAACATTACTTACGCTCCTGATCTCCAACTCATCACTTTATTCTTATAACAGGCAATTTCAAATCTCTTCCCCGCCTTCTTCATCCTCACCACCGCCACATTAGTAAGTCGAATTTGGTTTGTTGGCGTAAATATGGACATATTTTCCCTTGTAACGACAGAATGATCTGTCTTCGAGTAAAAAACGTGCGTTACGGTCGCTGCTCTGGTCTGCTGTGAGTTCACGATCAAGTTCCGGACTGAAACAACGAACAGGATAATAAGTGTTCCGAGTTTACTGCTGTTTTTTTTAATAACATTAAATATACTGAGCGGTAGCAACTGCCACTATTACCAAAAATCGTAGCTACAAAAATTGTTTAGCGTAGGGCGTAACTGTGGCTATATAAGATGAATTGTGAATTATTGTGAATAGTTAGGGTAATCTTCTCGGCTGGGCTTTTTTTAATAAATTCACTTTGGCAGCGTTTTAATGTAATATAGTTTACAAAATATAGTCACAGATACGTAAATATGCAAACTACTAATATGCACTTGCTACAGTAAACAGTAAATAATAAAAGCAAGTGCGGTACAGACTCCATATCCCAGAATGCATTTCTCACAATGATAACATGAAGGCACCGTCTTGCTAAAGATCTTTGATATGAAACGTTTCCTAGTAGTATAGTGTGCATTTTTCACCTCAAAAGATATAAATTTAATCGATAATGTCACCGACTTTGACAGTAATTGTTTTGAATCTTGTCACCCATGTTTTTGGGACTGATAATGACGGTAAGTGAGTAGAAATAACTTGTTATCTCAAGGGTAAGATGAGGATACTGCTGCTCTCTCATCCACAGCACTAGATAACTAGACTAAGTCACCTGTTATCCTTAACTAACATTATCTAGATGTGTTTTGTGTATTAAGAAAGGCTTTATAGAGCTTGTAAGTTAGAGTTTTTGCTCATATAAGTCTGTCGACAGTAGCTACTCATGCAGTTAAAACTCTAAACTTCCTGTATTTGATATTATAATATGTACATAATATGAATTCATGTAAATGTAATGTATTTCAGCTTCCAGCAAAGCCCGCAGTGCCACTGTGAGCTACTTCATCTCAGTATGGCAGAACAGGCTGTATTTGTACTCTGCTGCTGCAGTCATCTTTGGAATATGGCTTTCTCTGAAGATGGCCTTGAAACAGGTTAGAAATGTTCCCTGCCTTTAATCTGCACTGTACCATGTCATTTCACTATCCTTTCCTGCATCTAGGTATGTCTGTTAAGTTAATAGCTGGTTGCAGAATGCATAAATTATTTATTATTTAGTTTTCCTAGACACACAGCAGACAATCTACCGAATTATAACTGAAAACATAGCTTCACTTTCTCTTGGTTGGTAATCCATTGGTTTTTCTGCTCCAGATGTTCAGCAGCTGTAGCATAAGTAGAGTGACATGCATCTCTCTGTATCTCATCAGAGAAGTCTTTCAGACCAAGTGCGGCCCTGGCTTTCCAAAGCTGTGCAAAAGAACAGCAACAACGTGGAGAAGGGGGCTGTCGTTCATATCTCTGGGGTGAAGATCTTTTATGGATCACAGACTGGAACAGCCAAGGTATGATTGTTCAATTACTCACGTGGCTATAAGTTAACAAGTAGTATCAGAAATCTTCAATGCAATGTTTGAAAAAAAGGGTTTTCAGCGGCTGATTGTGAGAAATGCATGCAAATGTTGTAATTTGTCATTTGTAGACCCCAGAGTTGGTCAGGTGCCTGGGATCTTAGCTAAGTGCATAGCAATACCACACATATTTCAATAATTGAGTCAACACTTTAACCTAATATGGCAGGTTCTATCAAGTGTAGGAGTGATACCATCAAAACAAAATATCTAAATGATCTATTGTAGGATTGAACTCTGTGCCCTGAACTCCAAACACCCTAAAGCACTAATCAGTAAAAAAGATTAATTATTAAAATCTCGATGTGTTTTCTTCAAAGGGGTTTGCCAAGGAACTGGCAGATGAGGTGAAAGCTTTGGGCTTAACAGCTGAGGTGATCAACCTGAAAGATTACGATCCAGATGATAGACTTGCTGATGAGGTAAGTTTGGTCCAATTTCCTTCAGACCATTTGCCATCGACCAACCCATTTTACATTCATCACATTCTATGTAGATTCTTGGGTTATATTCTGTATAAAAAAATCATTCATTCTGAATTGAATGACTATCATGATACAAAGATTCCCACTAAATTGTCTAGTCCTTAAATCCATCAAATGGCTAGCACAGGGGAGAAATAGGTTATAGTATTTTGTTCCACTAGGGAAAGATTGATTATTCTCATCCGTATTCCTTTTTTTTGTGGGCATCTCGGCAGTATCTGAAAAATGGGTAGCAGAGGTGTGGTGAGAAAGAGGAAATTGCATTCATATAGTGGGAACAGTGTTGTATTTCCTGAGAGGACTGTCCAGTATCAAACTTTAGATTCAGTAACAGATGCCAAGTAATTCAAGCCCACTGATGAACCTGCAGTCTTTAGTCCCTCTGCCTTGACTAGAATGCATGTAAAGGAGCCTTTTTCCTTAGAAAATTCAGGAGCTGTGGGCAAGTAGAGGGAAGCCCTGTCTGACCTCTGGGGCTCAGTTATTTTTTATGTTGCCTCAGCCTGACAGTGGGATTTATTGCATCAAGGCACACAGGTCTACATGGTGTTATTTTTTCACTAATCAAATATTACTTTTACTCGGCATACTGCATTTAATTTGACCTTCACAACTGTTTCATCTCCCTTCAGTGCACCAACAAGTTGGTTTGTGTGTTCCTATTGGCCACCTACACTGATGGACAGCCTACAGACAATGCCAAGTGGTTCTATAAGTGGCTGGAGGAGGCATCCACTGACTTCAGATACGGGAAAACGTACCTGAAGGGCCTGCGTTATTCGGTGTTTGGGCTTGGAAACTCTGTTTATGTCGACCATTACAACACGGTAGGAGACTGTTATACCAGATGAATAATTATTCATAACTAGTCGTTCCCTTGCTTGTCTCAGCTCCTCCTAGCAGTAGGGTGTAAATATGTTTGCCCTCCCCCCCACAGGTCAGTAAAAATGTGGACAAGTGGCTGTGGATGCTAAGCGGCGTCCGTGTTCTCGCCAGAGGAGAGGGTGACTGCAATGTAGTGAACAGTCGCCACAGCAGCATCCAGGCTGACTTCCTGCAGTGGAAAGCAAAGTTCTTGGGGCGGCTCCAGGCCCTGTCCAAGGGAGAGAAGAAGAGCTGCTTGAGGAACTGTACCTGTAAGACCAGGAAGAAGAAGAAGATCCAGGAACAGGCAGAAGAGAGGCCGCCTCCTCCAGCCCCGCCCACCTCACAGGTACAATCAAGCTGGCCACTCAGGTGTTTTGACTCTTTAGTTTTGTGCAACATTAAATACCTCATGGAAAACTGCAGTCTGCAACACAACCAGAACGCCTGTTCATTTTTGGTACCACTGCAACACACACACACACACAAACTTAATCTTCCTCCTCACCACTATAATACACATTGTCATGGTAACGCACCTCTGAAACTCTTCATTCCTGTGTTTGACTAAGGCACTGTACTCAGCAGGAGTGACATTCAACTGAAGAAGACAGGGCCACTAATGCGGAGGTTAATCATTCAGATTTATCTGAAGGGCACATCTGTTTAGCCTGTCTTTAATCTTCTTGGAGACCGTGTGGGGAAAAAAAATCTTTTTTTTAATCAGACACATACTGTGATTAATTCTTGGAACTGCATAAATATGCATATGCTTTTCTTTATTTAATCATGCACCCCAACAAAAGATTGATTAATGATGTGTGATAAATGTGTCCCTTATGGGCGCCTGTGTTTAACTAGGGAAGTGATTTTAGTTAAGTTATGGATTTACAGCTTTGAGATGAGATGGAGACTCATGGCTGCTCTTCACCAAATCCCTGTGGAGTGAGAGGAGCCTCTACCCCTCAACCAACAACACACAAACACAAACGCATACACACACACACACACACACACACATACACACACACTCCTCCAACCCCCCCCTCTGTGTTTCACCCCCCCTCTATATAGCTGTTCTGCCTCCTCTGACTCTGTTCACCTTTTCCCAGATCTCCTTTTTTTGACCTCTCCTCCTTCATCCCTTTCTCTCTCTCTCTTTCCCTCTCTCTCTCTCCCCCTCTCTCCCCCCCCCTCTCTCTCTCTCTCTCTATCTCTCTATCTCTCTCTCTCTGTCTCTCTGTAGGAGAAGTTACTGGACTCCAGTAGCGATGAGTCAGCTGGCCAGGAGAAGAGGACAGGCTCGGTCATAGATGTGGAGGACTTGGGGGACATCATGAACAGCCTAAAGAAAGTCAAGGTCAGACAGCAACCACACGCACGCTGGATAATGTACAGCAGCATGTGGCTTTTTAAACACAAAAAGTGTTCCACAATTCCTCTCTGTCATTCGAATCGCTTTCAGTCTGTTATCATGTTCAAACACAGAATAGAATTTACACTTTTGCGCAATGCAGTCAAAGGTTGCTTTAATCCTCCTATTTGCTGTCAAGTGTTTTGGTAATGTAACAACGGGGGATAGAAGGAGAGGGGTACAAAATGGAGCTTTGTTAACAGAGGTGCGCCTTATCTGGCCGCTTCACGTTGTGTGTTAAGGCTGCAAAGGGAGTCAGAGTCAGGGGTAATAAATAAACGACACTGCGTCAAGTCAAGGGAAAAAGGAAGCGCGGTTTCATTGAAGGAAAAACAGGAGCGCCAGATGGTTTGATAGACACCAGGACCAGCGGGAGAAGCGGGAACTTGCGTAAGAGTGAGCTGTGAACGAAGACGCCCACTCTGCAGACTCAAGACGAGTGACTCAAGAGAAAGAGGAGAGAGAGAGAGGAGGAGAGAGGAGGAGAGAGAGAGAGAAAGAGAGAGAGGGAGAGAGAGAGGGAGAGAGAGAGGGAGAGAGAGAGAGAGAGATGGGCAAAGAGAAGGCGTAAGACATTGGTGTCAAACTCGTGCCTTCGAGGGCCAAGAGGGTGCTGGTTTTCACTTCAACCAAGCAACTACTCCAGCTGATTTCACTAAGTAGAGAAACTCGTTAGTGAAATTAGCTGGACTAGTGCTTGGTTGACACGAAAACCTGCACCCCTCTTGGTCCTCGATGGCACAAGTTTGACACCACTTGTGTAAGAGATTCAGGTGTTGGTCTGCGCTCTTCCTGTTCAACTTATTGACGTGTTCTTTTTATTTTGGAATGGTAAAGATCTAAATGCCCGCATTGGATCGCCGTTCAATCAAACACACAAATCACTCCATGCAAATTAGTGCATATTATTAGGGGAAATTCATCATGTGCCATACAACATTCGTCAGATGAACAGAAAAGTGTTTGGACTATTGGCAACTGACAGTCACCTTGCATGGCATGTGTTCTGCTGAACTAACATTTTTGATGGCTGAATGACTTATACAAAGTACCCCTAATTGGACAGACATGCTTTTTGAATACACCAAAAATCCCCAAACACACAAAGATGCCCTTAACATTGCCCTTCCGTGTATCCAGACTTCCAGGGATTTCTCCTGGGCACCATCCTTGCTGTTTGACTGACAGGAATGAAATGCAATTGTCAAGTCTGCAGGGACAGCCGTCACTCAAGACTAGTTTTGACCGGTGTTTTTTTTACTACGTGTTCGAAGCCTTTCTCTCTCTCTCCATGTCACCTCACAACTTTGAAAAGGACTTTTGGGAGCAAGTTATGATGTCTCATCAATTTCAGCTGTCGTGTTATACTGAGGCAAATTGGTGTGAGTTGTGCTGGTCACAGGTGTGAAGTTCTAGATCGTCAGTGTGTGTTTGTGTGTATACGTGTGTGCTCAGATCATGGTTATATATCATAGTTTATATGTAAATAAACATTTAATATGTATAACTTTAGAAGAAATGCAATGATAGATTTGCTAGCTACAGCCTTCAGTGCTAGTGAACATTCAGATTTCAGTTTTGTTCTATATTTAGTATCTTAGCACCTATCTCCATCCAGGCCATCAGTTCTTTTTCTGCAACGGTTTTAATAGGTTTTTCATGTCAGGCTTGTTCAGGCATTTTCCAGTTCTACTTCTTGGTCTTGTCCGAAGCGTCAGGAAGTTTCAGTGTGTTTAACGTGTCAAGCAGACAGCTGACAAGACTGTGAGGGTCAAGCTAATACGATACATATAAAGGTATTGCAAAAACAAAACAAAAAACAGCTTCACCTCAAATTGTATTGTTTGTTGGTATTCACATGCTATAAGAAATTAATTAATGTACCGTAGGGCTACAAAACAAGCTCTGAATTCAGAAGATAATGTTAGACTTTTTTTGTATTTTTTGTTGCTATTAACTGGGTTGTTAATTGCTGTGTGTCTTTGTTCAAAAATGCCACATTATATATTTACGTCCATTGAGGTAGTCTTTAACCCAAGGCATAAACCCAGAGATTGTTGACAACAGTAATCCTTGGGTGTCAAATACTATTGATGTATCGACCCTGGCAGTTAATTCTAATGTACATGGATTCCGCTTGTTACTTGTATAATTTCCATTAGAGCCCTGCATTGATTCACATGATGAATCACTTCAGAAAATAACCTCTCATGCGTGTTTCATAATTTGAAACACCGAGTCCTTTGAGGCTTTCAGCTACTGACATTTGCTTTAGAAGTGCTGCTGTGGGCTTTTACTGGGACCAGTGCCAGGCTGGGAGAACAGATTGTCAGCAGAGAAGCTCAGCTGCTTTTCTGGGTTGGGTTTGTTAGTTGACCACTGTCAAACATAAAGGAAAGTTGACTCTTATTCGTAAGATAATGTTCATAATGTTATTCGTTCTTTATTAAAGAAACTCTTATTTAAGGCACACAGAAACCTATCAGATCGATTCACTGTATTTTTTTTGTCAGATAAAGGATGTAGACAACATTTGCTTTGCAAATTTACGCATCACTTCATTAAAGTTATTAAACTGCCTATTTACAGAACTTTAAGGCAAACCTCCCATCAACAAGACCCAAGCTGGGCATTTAGATTTGAACGTTAGTGTAGATAAAATGTTTTAAAATGTTGCCATGGAGTCTTTTTATGTGTGTAGTGGTTAATTAGTACAGCTCTAGTAAAAAGGGGGGCAGTTTTAGTAACAGCTGGTGGGGTACAGCTTTGTTGTGTCTGGTTGGTTGGTGGTTTGCAGCTATCTCTGTTGCTTTCTCTTTCTCCTGCCTCAACCTTTCTCTTTTCCTCCTCTTCTCCTCTCTGGCTTCACTCCTCCTCCACCTGACCACACTCACTCACTTTCTCATCCTAGTTGTTTCATCTTTGGGCCCATTCCTCTTTCCAGCACCCAAACTGTCCTTTCCTTCCTGCTGACCACCTGCATATCATGCCTGTCTCACGCTTGGGATATAGAGCACAGCCCTCTACTGAGCGATGACCCTGTTCTGTCACTTCTCACCGGCTTATTCATGACTTGGAATGGGGACTGGAACCTTCTTAGGGCCGTGCAGAACTCCAGTAATGGTGTATGTGCTGTGCCCTCTCTGAATACACAAACGTGTATCATCTGGGGTGTCAGATGGCTCAACGGTTAAGGCGTTGGCCTCATGAACGGAAGGTTGTGAGATCGAGCCCCCGCTGTGGCTCTATGACATTGTGTCCTTGGGCAAGGCACTTCACCCTACTTGCCTCAGGGAGAATGTCCCTGTACTTACTGTAAGTCGCTTTGGATAAAAGCGTCTGCTAAATGAATAAATGTAAATGTAAAAATGTAAATCATCTCTACACATACTCAGATATAGAACACCAAGATAGCAGTTTATTAGAGTAAAGGGTATTTGAGACTTAACGTCACCCTGGAGTGGTAATCCTATTTCTGCATGCCAGGGAAGCAGGAGGGTTCAGGCTGAGCCACAGCACAGAGCTTGACACCATGCTGTGGCTCACTCATTCATGCTGTTCCCTATCCTTAACCAAAATACATTAGGGCAGTGGGATTGTGTGTATTACATTTAGTCATTTAGCAGACGCTCTTATTCAGAGCATCTTACAGCAAGTACAGGGACATGTACTTGAGGCAAGTAGGGTGAAGTGCCATTGCCCAAGGACACAACTTCATGTTGGCATGGCCAGAATTCAAACCGGGAACCTTCTAATTTCTCCATTACTGCTCAGCCACCTGACAAAATTTAGCATTTGGTTGGTTTAGCTTGGTTGGTTTAGTATTTGGTTTGGTTTAGTATTTGCAGTGGAAGCAATACGCAGCAGTATAAAATAAAAATGTGGAAAAGCTTATGATAAATGACTGTGAAAAGAGTAAATACTAGTCAGAGCTTGCATACAGTTGTCCGTTGTCAGCCCTTTTCAAATCTCACAGTTCAGCTGAACAAAAGTAGTTGTTAGTCTCGTAGTTTGGACCGGACCGATCTCTATTGTGATAAACCACCAGTCAGAGAACAGAATACAATATGGACATGTGCTGGAACAAACACGCATTCAGCCCACTCATAACTAGCTTCTAAAGAGCAGTTCTGTACAGGTTCTGTAGATCCTGTGGAAAAAGTCCTAACTTGTGGCCCTAACACAGTAATTAGTATGCTATTGCTGGACGTGGGTAATCTCGAAGTGCCATCACTCAAAATGCTAACATAATACCTAATCATAAATCTGGGAAACTTTATGACAGGAGTTCATCAATCTTTGCTTCTGACTGTAAATAGCAGATGCCTTTGAGCATGGATCTCATTAGTAAACTCCTCTGTGCAGTGATTAGAGTGACTGGCAGATGAAACATGAGGTAGCCTGTGAGGGTTCCAATGTGGAGGTATCGGTCCAAGTATAATTCCATGCTGATAGTTTCAGGACTTACTGTGGAACAAAAGCATAGCTCAAAATCAAATGTCAGTTAAGAGACATGTAGCCTTTTATTTTAATGAACTTATACATTTAGTAATTTAGCAGATACTCTTACCCAAAGCGACTTACAGCAAGTACAGGGACATTCCCCCCTGAGGCAAGTATGGGTGAAGTGCCTTGCCCAAGAACACAATGTATATTGGCACAGCCAGGAATCGAAACAGCAACATTCTGATTACTAGCCTGATCCTCTAACCACTCAGCCACCTGACTTAACGTATTCTCCTTCTTTTTCCTGACATAATAATACTTTATGTTCCATTTCCACTGCTGCAGACTTTGCTAGTGGCCCTGCTGGACTTCTGTAGCACAGTGCACCACTCAGGCAATTATCACCAATCCCAAAACGTCACCTGTGCGACCTGATGATTTGTGACATTTGGTCGAGCGCTGTCCTGCAGCAGGTTCCCTGTTCTTAGCATTCTTCCGGAGGGAAAAGTACAACCATCCCTGCCCTGTTGCTCAGTGAGTCATCGCTAACCCTCCCGGGTGTGCAGAGTAGAGGGCTCTGTCCCCAGCATGCCAGGACCAAGCTCCAGATCACCTCAGATCAGGGTCTATTCAGAGAGGAGCCCATATGGTCACACTGACATTGCATCTGATGTCGCTGGCTCTCGTATCGCTTATAGGATCGCTTTATCTCATTTAAAAGCAGGTGTGTGTGGGCTTTGTGTTTTTACAAAACAACATGCATACTTAATGAGGATGGGAAGTGTTTAACGGTCTGTGTCTGCCTTGGGAGTCAAACCTTTTTCACGGGTGAGAGAACAGGATGGGAAATTGGTACTTCTCGTCTTTTTGGCTCTTAAGAGACATCTCAATATCACCCAGAATAAGTCAGTATAAATATCCCATTTAGAAATCATGATATGGGCATTACATTTTCAGACCCTTTTTTGCCACAAATGTTATGTCCAGTTTCTGAGCATTGCTGTACTTAGATGAATGGGAATCTGTTTCCTGTTAAAACAAGGGAACTTATTTTATTGTTGTCTGCTCCAGAACAAAGAGGAAGATGATGAGGAAGCCTTGATGGTGAAGCTGTCCAAGCTGAAACAAGTGAGGAAGGGAGAGGAAGAGGAGGAGAGGCGAGAGATGATCACCCCAGCTCTGAGAGAAGCTCTCACCAAACAAGGTAAGGCTGTGAGTCCACACCTTCATGACCAGAGAGGTGGTTGATTCTGTTAGGTCTCTGAAACATATATGCCAATATTTTAAAGTATATTATCTTCTATGAAAACTACTGTTAAGACATCGGTGGTTTCAAAAGCCAAACTATTTCTCAATCTTACTGGAATATGAAGGCATAAAATAAATCTCATCATTTCATGTCATTAAATCATGTCACATCTTTTTCATTTCAAGAGTAAAACTACATTTGGTGGCGTATTGAGGGGGAATACCAATTATACTTTTTTTGTTGTTGTTGCCTGAAATGTATTATTTTCAATATGATTAGAAGGTCTGTCTGCTTTTCGACTTTCTCTTGAGCCGCAATTCTCCAAAGTGTTTTTTGATTAGCTGTCCAACCTTTCATCTTGCAGCTTTGAAAGCTAATTAAGCTGCCATTCTGTACTAGTGAAACACCAAAAAAATCTGCACCTTACATTTGATAATATTTATGTAAGCAGTCGTTGTTCTGTTTCCTGCAGGCTGCAGACCTGTTTACACAGGCAACTTAAGTTACAACCCGCACTGCAGTATTTTACTTTCTCTTCTGCCGGAATCATCTGAACTCATCTCTTCCTCAGCATGCAGGGGAGAGTGGTGCTTGGGAGTGTGTTTTCTAATGGTTCTTAATGATGCGACTCCGTCCAATTACCCCCCCCTCCCCCTCAGCTTCTCCCTTCTCCCTCCAGTCCCTGGGGGTCCTCCCTCCACGCTCCTACACAGAGAGGAATTGTTCTGTGTATTCACTGAGATGACAATATTTGAGGCCTTTTTAGACAGATTAAATGTCAGGAATTTAGATACACATCTTGTCAACTCATGAACCCTTCAGAACTCATGAACCCTTCAGAACTCATGAACCCTTCAGAACTCATGAACCCTTCAGAACTCATGAACCCTTCAGAACTCATGAACCCTTCAGAACTATAAACCCTTCAGAACTCATGAACCCTTCAGAACTCATGAACCCTTCAGAACTCATGAACCCTTCAGAACTCATGAACCCTTCAGAACTATAAACCCTTCAGAACTATGAACCCTTCAGAAATATTGGCTACTTTAAAGAGTTTTACCAGGCTGTTGCCTTGGTTCCATACTTTTTAATTATAAGTATTGTTTTTGCAGTACTTCTTCAAAACCACTACGAAGTTTGACATATAAACTTTGACAACACTTTCCAGTGTTGTTTGTTGTATCTCTTGCTTTATGGTCACAATTGTTGTGTTATGCATATATCATTCTTCCCTTGGCACTTATTGGTTCTCATGATGTATGATTCACGATCTAAAAAAACCCGACTGTATTTGGGGTCTATCACGTTGCTATGCTCAATGACTGATGCTCTTTGTAAAAGCGCTCTCTTGTAAGTCGCTTTGGATAAAAGCATCTGCTAAATGAATAAATGTAAATATAATAAATGTATACACATTCTAACTATTGTGTATATATAAGGTATATTACCGATTAAAATCTAAAACTGTGAATTCTCCAAGGCAGTGCTTTGTCAGCAAAGCAAGGCCTTAGCGATTGCTCAGGCTTAAGCACAGACTATTAGAAACATAGAGCCTCAATTTAGCCCTCCCATGAGAACTATCGCTCAGTTCACTTGTGTTCAGCAACCACCCTCCGCTTTGAGATTATATAATATATAAAAAATGCCCTGTAAGCATGTAATAGCCCTTCACCAACTACAAACTATCGACCCCAGTCCGATGTTTAATGTCGACTGTACAAAGACCCTCTAGGTTTGCCAATGTTCGATTTGAGATTAAATAACTTGCCATGTGGTTGGACACACTTTCTCAAAGCTGGCCCTTAGTTCCTCATAGGATCGGTGGGCTTTTCTGCTGTATATTCAGGGAGACTAATTGGAATTCTGTATCGACAGAGCTGAAGAGACCGTAAACCTAACTTTTCCCCCCAGTTACAACTCGACATGTTTTAATGATGGCCGATCTCATTCTGCCTTATGAACTCGGTGACTCGAGCCAGTAAGAAAAGAATATTCCCACAAAGTTTACACAGTCTCGACGGCAGAAAATGTGTGCAATATTTTTGCTGATGTTTGTTTTATTCGCTAACAGATCATTTGACAGTGCATAAGCTGAGTCAGTAGGACTAGCATTGAATATGACTGTCACTAGACAGTAGACAGTATCGCCTGATGCCCTTCAGAACCCTGTTTAAGTATCATGGTGAACTGAAGCTGTAATCTGAATGCCTGAAGCTTAGATATTGTCTGGAGGTGTGATGGTAGTAGTGTAGGAAGAGGGTCAACATGAGTTTGCCTGGAGACTTGCATGTCTTGTCAATTAACCTGGAATTCCCCCTCCACACACACACACACACTCTGACCTCTCTCTCTCTCTCTCTTTATCTCTCTCACTCACTCTGTTAGACTCAGGTCTCTCAGCATTGACAGATTGGTCTGAGGAGCTGTTTGATGTTAGGCTTTAACCTAACGAACACAGAAAGGGAGAGGGGCCTTCAGATCAGGATCATTGAGACAGCAGGCCATGGGTTTCTGTGTGGCTCCCAGCAGTCTTAGCGGCGCCTCGCAGACTTCTTTCAAGTCTCTCAGGCATGTCCAGAGTAAGATTCCCTACTAGGGGGAAGAAAATATGTTTTATTTGTTTGTTTTTGTTGTTGTTTTTTGTGTATGTTTTTTATTGTGGTCAGTCTGTTGCTACTCTGAGGTTGAGCGAAAAAGCCACTTACGGACTCACCAGATGGACAGAGAGAAGTGTGTGTTTTGGGTCAATGTGTTTGTATTGAATGAAACCTCCTCACACATTAGTTATTCCCCTGCCTATTGAGGTCAGTGGGTAAAGTCAGCCTTGATGCTTGCAGATAGAATTAGTGTCCTCTGGAGTCATTCAATATACTGACATCCGCCTCCAGGTTTCTGATGCTTACAGAAACTGATACAACAGATGAAAGGTTGAATGTGTCCATTCTAAAGTCTACGCACCCTTTAAATGTATTTTTCCCATCCTCCCCAAAATGCTTCTTACGTCTTCACCAGGGTCCCAAAATAGAAATTCCATTTAAATGCACTTTTGGTCATTTGTTGCACTCTTTTGAAAATGCAGTGGAGGGTCCTGCTTGAATCTTCAGAAGGGGGTCTGGAGATCTTTAAAGGAGGCCAATAAAAGTATTCTGTTTGATGGGCTGACTTCAGAGGTGGGAGAGTGGGAGGGGGAGGGGTAAGGAGGGGTTACCCTAACTCACAGGTGTCAAGATCCAGTCCTGGAGGGTCGCTCTCCTGAAGGTTTTAGATGTTTCCCTGCTCCAGCACACCTCCACAGAGCTTGATAACGACCCTTCATTAGAATCAGGTGTGCTGGAGCAGGGAAACATCTAAAGCCTTCAGGAGAGCGGCCCTTGAGGACTGGAGTTTGACACCCCTGCCCTAACTCCTTCATCAAACACACATCATCACATCTGACACTTTGAAGCTGCATCCCTCGTTTGAATGAGTGAGCTTCTTTGGAATCTCAATCATAATTGTATTCATACTGCCAAGATATTTCAGGGAACCACTTTGTGCAGTGTTGCGGTACACTTGTAATAAGTTGCATAAAAGGTAGCTGCATTGTGAAGAATGTTCTCCCATTTTTCAGCCGGTCATCTGGAATAGTTGGTAATTGGGGTTAGTGTACCAAACTAATCCACTTGATTCTTATTTGTTCGTCCAGGTTACAAACTGATTGGAACTCATTCAGGAGTGAAGCTTTGTCGTTGGACCAAGGTAATTTCTCATCCAGAATCTTTCATGTTGATAAACTTTCTGTGTCCTTCAGTCTCCTCATGCCACAGTACAGCTTTTGTGAGACATGTGTTGACTAACCCCCCTTCCCCCCCACCCCCCTTCCCCTCCACCTCCCTTCCCCCCCACCCTGCTAGTCCATGCTGAGGGGAAGAGGTGGCTGCTACAAACACACGTTCTATGGCATCGAGTCTCACAGGTGTATGGAGACCACCCCTAGCCTGGCCTGTGCTAACAAGTGCGTCTTCTGCTGGAGGTGCGTTCAGAAATGATTTAGAGGGATTTAATCGTGTGCTTATTGGTATGAATGTTCACTCTCTGAGTTTATGTCTCCTTCTGCTTATTAGAACGCAAAGGCTTGTTGTCAGAGCTGCTTATAGCCTGTGAAGGTCAAGCCTGTCTGTGATCTATCATTTACCCTCGTTTACTCTGGATGTATTCTCATCTCAAACCGTGACACGTTGTTAAGTCGAGCCGAGAACAATCAGCGGTTCCCCCCGTCACGACTGACGTAATCATCAACCATCAACTAATGAGTTAGCGACTAACGAGGCCATGATTCATGGCCAGGGTTATGTGAGACAGGGAGGTAGAAGCTGATGCAGCATGGTGACATTGGGCGAGAAATGTTCTCCTCAAGTTAGGCTTCTTCAGAGAGTGTGTTCTTAAAACTTCTGGTGAAATGTCTGCTCTGTGTTTGTGTGTGTGTGTGTGTGTGTGTGTATGAATGTTTAATGAGGACTCATTGTTTTTGACTACCTGTCAGTAAAGATATGCCAGTCTTACTTGAAGTGCCCAATCTAGGGCAACAGGTTATCAGACATGTTTTAAGGCATAGGTGTGTTTGGTCCATGGTCCAGCACCAGGGGGCACCAGAGAGGTAGGAGGGAGTGTGAAAGGTTTTTCACGATAAGTCTGCATTTCCTGGCAGATCACCTGGTCAGGTCAGGTCTGGAATCATGAAAAGCCTGAAGCCTTAACTTCTGGGGTCAGCTGAAAGCTTAAGGGCATTTGAAGTGGACGCCAGTTGAATTGTAACCAAGGCATCCCCCTGAGGGCATAGATATGCTAGTCTGAGCCTGCTGGCCTGAGCTGGTGTCTGGGGTCAGATTTTACATTTACATGGAGTCATTTATCAGAAGCTCTTATCCAGAGAGACTTACAGCAATTACAGGGACATTCCCCCTGAGCCAAGTAGGGGGAAGTGCCTTGCCCAAGGACACAATGTCATGTTGACAACAGCCGGAGACTTTCTGATTACTAGCCCAACAACCCACTAACCCACTGGGCCACATGACCCTCAAATTGACTGTACCCTCTCATCTCCTCTGGATGTCCTGGCAGACACCACACTAACCCGGTGGGGATGGAGTGGCGCTGGAAGATGGACCCTCCAGAGAAGATCTTGCTGGAAGCCATGGAAAACCATCAGAATATGATACGCCAGTTCAAAGGTCAGTGTCAACACCACATGTGTGCTAATACATGCACACACACACACACCGACGCACACATCCCATTCAACAGTGGCATCAATCCTCCTCACAGCTGTGGCACCCACTTACCTGAACTTTCCTCGCCCTGTCTGTCTGCCTGTCTGTCTGTCTGTCAGCCTACCTGCCTGTCTGTCAGCCTACCTGTCTGCCTGTCTATCTGCCTGTCTGTCTGTCTGTCAGCCTACCTGTCTGCCTGTCTGTCTGCCTGTCTGTCAGCCTACCTGTCTGCCTGTCTATCTGCCTGTCTGTCTGTCTGTCAGCCTACCTGTCTGCCTGTCTGTCTGCCTGTCTGTCTGTCAGCCTACCTGTCTGCCTGTCTGTCTGCCTGTCTGTCTGTCAGTCTGCCTGTCTGTCTGCCTGTCTGTCTGTCAGCCTGTCTGTCAGCCTGTCTGTCAGCCTGTCTGTCAGCCTGTCTGTCAGCCTGTCTGCAAAGAATGAGAGCTCTTAGTGGGACTGTTAGCTATACGCCGGGGAGTTTAATGAGATTTATTTTCATTCTTAATATCAACAAGACAATGTAATGAGGTTTCAGGGCACCACAGTCACACATCTGGTTTGTCCACTCTATTGTTTTATGAATGCGGAAAGCAAAGTGTGATTTCTCCAAAGGCCTGTTTGAGACCCTTGAGAACACTTTGATTGCTTTTTAGTTTTGGCCTCTGTCACCATAAAGCTGTTGCATGAAATTGAGTTTTCCATAGAAATGTAGCAGAATCACTGCTAGCCGTCTGGCCGCGTCAATCATCCTTATTCATCCTCGCCCTGTCTGTCTGTCTGCCTGTCTGACTGCCTATCTGTCTAACTGTCTGATCTGCTGGTGTCACACAGCTCTGCCTGCCTGCCTGCCTGCCTGTCTGCCTGCCTGTCTGCCTGTCCGTCTGTCTGCCTGTCTGTCTGCATACTTAACCCTTTGATAAGCATCTGGATATGACTAGTTAACAAAATGACTGCCTTTCAAATATGTTTATGCATGTTTGGGGAAGAAAATCTGATAAAGGGCCAAGTGAAACCCAAAGAGGTCTGAGCCAGAGCCAGTTGATCCAGTTGGGAACTGAAGTGACAGAATGGTTAATCCTTCCTAATGATCAGGAAATGCTCAGAGCTGCTGGACTGTAGCCTGGTCAACAGCAGCTAATCACAGTGTCTGTTTCTTATTTGGAAAGCTGCTGAATCGCCAGGGAATCTGGAAGCTTTGTAGTTAAGTCTGACTTCTCCCAATAGATATTATGAGTTAATGCCGTTAGTGCAAATCTAAACCTTGTGTCTTTTGAGGATTGGATATCGTAGAGTCATTGTGCTGGTTGCAGCACACTCAAATGACTTGGCCAGCAGCTGTTCCATGGGTTTGATTAGGGGATATTTCATGTATTAAGTTCATGAGGACATTAGAGGGTTTTAATCATGTGCATGTGTCCGTTCAAAGCAGGACCCAGTTCCAATTCAGTCTCCATTAGCACTCCCAAACTTGACTCAGTGAGCCAGTGCAGCAAGCCAGAGAACTGGGCGTACTTGTTGTTTGGCCCCACTTCATCAAGAGCAGCAAGCAAACAATCCACTCTCACAAAGAATCAGAGCTCTTCTTGGGACTGTTAGCGATACACAAGGGAGTTGAATGAGATTTATTTTCATTCTTAATATCAACAAGACAATGTAATGAGGTTTCAGGGCACCACAGTCACACATCTGGTTTGTCCACTCTGTTGTTTTATGAATGCGGAAAGCAAAGTGTGATTTCTCCAAAGGCCTGTTTGAGACCCTTGAGAACACTTTGATTGCTTTTTAGTTTTGGCCTCTGTCACCATAAAGCTGTTGCATGAAATTGAGTTTTCCATAGAAATGTAGCAGAATCACTGCTAGCCGTCTGGCCGCGTCAATGGAAAATGTGTTATGATTTAATTTGTTGCATCTCCTTATCTCCTTATCTAAGGCATATGAAATCAGTCCCACCCTGGCTCTGCTATACTCCAATACTTTTGAAAGTTTCATCTTTTGTAAGTCATATTTACAGATATAACTGTAGTTTGCGTTCTTCTTACAACCTATTAATGTACGTATGAGCTCCCAAAATAAACGATGTCGATGTTTTCAGATTAATCTTGCTAAGTGATTCTCGTTAAGAAACGCTGCTTCACAAAAAACAGCAATGTGACAAAAACAAGCTAATAAAGATTGATGGCACTATTTGTCCCCCGACATGGAAGACAACTTTAAAGACAAACCACTGTCTCAGCTAAGGTTGACACACACAAATTAACTGCCTCCCTCTGTGTACAATACTTTAGGCTGATGGACCCTCGAACTAATGGTGATGTTAGCTGTAACTTGAATGAAATTATTCATCGTACTTGCTTCTCTAACCCTTTCATCCTTGCGATCGACACAAATACAAACCAAAGTTAGTAACGTCTAGATTTATCCCCCTGCTTCAGGATGACCTTTGACCTGTTACCATCTGTTCTGTCCAGGTGTGCCGGGGGTACGGCCAGATCGTTACGAAGAGGGCCTGTCTGTGAAACACTGCGCTCTCTCCCTGGTTGGCGAGCCAATTATGTACCCTGAAATCAATGCCTTCCTCGGTCTCCTCCACACCCACCGCATCTCCAGCTTTCTGGTTACCAATGCACAGTTCCCAGAGGAAATCAGGTAGACGAAATCAGCTGAGCTGAAACAGCTTGTAGAACAGCATGCTCTAGACTAGAGCTTTCTGCTGAGGACGTGTCTCCTTTTTACGTTTTTGTAAAAAAACGAATCATTGAGGACACTCCACTACTGTGCTTCCTTATCCAAGCCGCCACTCATGTCCGGTGGTGGGTGGAGCTTGGGGCAATTGAAAATGAGGTGTTATTAATTGAAGCTGTCAAATGACTTGACCCATCTCTACATAAAGGTCCATCCTGACTTTGCTTATTGTCTGCCAGCACCATTTCATTCATAAAGGAGTGACACTCTTCCTCACCTACCTCACCCCCCGGCTTCTGAAGCCTGCGCAGAGCCACTCCAGAGCTCCACAGCAGGGCTGGGTGGCGCCTGGGGAAGGCCTGATAAGAAGGCCTCACGGAAAAGAAGTGCAAATCACAGCCTTGCTTCTCCCTGTCACCTGAGTCCATCTGCCTGGGTGTCAGTTACTGTACATCTGGCCTGGTGCCTTAAAGCATCTTCGCCAGCTTCCTCCGGCCTCATAAAAAATACACTCTCACCTCACATGACTCTGCACACGCTCATCCACATCCACATGCCGAACCCTCGTTCCCTTATCAGCAGTGGCAGGAGGGCGCAGTGAGGAGCACAATAAGAAAAGGAGGCTTTAGTGTCGTGAGTCGAGGGAACAGTGTTGTCAGTTCACAGTGTTTCTCTCTGCAGTGCGGCAGCTGCTTTTCTCTGCCAACACAATACAAACATTCATATGCTGTTGAATGTGCCTTGCAAGCTCATGCGTCTGCATGTGACATCTCTAGCTCCTCTCTGGAATATGTATCCAACAAAGGTGTTATTAAATTGAGCATGATGGAAGCAAGCAGCCACAGAGAGAACATTATTCATTGCACAGTCAGCAGTGTGTGTCCCTTGTTTTAGTTATGTTGACATCAGATGCTGAGGTGAAGTTGCCTCACAGGAAACCTGAAAGACCAGCAAGCTGTTTGTAGTTCATTACGCTACAGTTGAAGTCGTTGGCAGCCACTTTTTTGTATGATTTCTAGCACCGCTGAAGGAATTTATATTAATAAGCACAGTTGTGTTGAGTTGTGTTGACAAACATGTCCTTTTTTTCAGTCTGCACATACAAGGACTACAAGGACTCTTGATGATTGATGAATACCTATAAAACAATCATGTCAGCACAACAACCAAAACTCTCAACCTTGATCTGACCTGTTGGTCAGGAAGTGAACATTGACCCTGCTCCGCTAAGCAGGTGCTTTAATTAACCAGAACCTTTGCCCTTCGCTTTCATGTTCAACAGATTAAATCTCCCTCCTGCTGCCCTGCCTCATGTGTGGGTTAGCGTGCCTTGCTGTGTGGTTAGCCTCAGCCCTGCCTGGTCTGTCACACACTGACTTATCATCCCCTGAACCAGAGCAGCCAGGGAGGACGGCAGGCATCAGTCATCCCTGTCAGAACTGTCTAGTCTTGGACAAGCTGTCAGAATTGATCAAGGTTGGACCTCCACTCACATTACTGTGATTGGAAACAAGTGTTGGCCAACAAGTGGAGGACATGATAGAATCACAGGATGAGGCAAATGAAGAAAGTCCAATATCATAATCCTGTTGAAATTCCTGCAGCAAGTACAGGGACGTTCCCCCCCGAGGCAAGTAGGGTGAATTGCCTTGCCCAAGGACACAACATAATGTTGGCACAGCTTCCTTCCAATCACTAGCCCAACACCTTAACCTCTGAGCCATGTGACTCCACGTATCCTTTCTGATCCTTATTTTTCTTTTGACCCAGTCTTATTGGTGTTGACATCACATTCCTCATCTCCTCTCCAGGAATCTGGTGCCAGTCACACAGCTGTATGTCAGTGTGGATGCCAGCACAAAGGACAGCCTTAAGAAGATCGATCGACCGCTCTTCATAGATTTCTGGCCTCGTTTCCTAGACTGCCTTAAAGCCCTGGGTGAGAAGGTGAGGCTCAAAGCTCTGCGGAAGCTCAAAAAAGATTCAGTCAGACAGATACAGGACATTATTCTGTATCTAACTTTTACTCTTTTTAGTTTGAAACCACATTTGGTTTGAGTAGGATTATCCCTTTTTGTGATTGCTGAAGAATAGGCACAAATTCTTTGATCAGAAATAAAAGAAATGGGATACGTCCACTCTTTGCAATGCAACAAGAGTTATACTACAAAGTTCTCAAACACAGGTTTTACTTGCAGTGTTTTCTTTCCCTGTTATAATATATTTGACTGACACAGAATCAAGCTGAAGTGAAGTGGACCAGATTCTCAGTCCTCTACTAATCCTTTCCATCTTTCTGTTTGTCTTTGTTTCTGAGCTTCTTACCACACTTTTAAGAACATGATCATTAAGAGCTTTGCACCATTTCCCCGGAAATTCTCAAATCCAGGTTGTTACCCCCAACGTTGATTCAGGGAACCATTGACAGATAACTTAACTTCGTCCTATTGCCTGATGAGGCGGTTTATCCGTGCGTTGGCATCAAGAATGTTCATTACCGCCTCCCATCTCCCTGGTGCTTTTAGTCCCTGTGTAATTTAAATCATGTTAGTAGCCTCTACCTTGAAAGCACTGCCGTTACGAGTGAACACAACACAACTGGGCGGGGGGGGGGGGGGGGGGGGGGGAGGGGGTCTGGCAGAACAGCCTCCAGACACAGAGGTTGTAAACTGCTTGAAGAAGAGCTCAGACTGCGGGCAAGACTGGATCATTACAGCCTTATATTGTTGAGCTAAATCATGGATTATTCCAGGGATGCACTGAAATTTCGTCCACTGGAGATTCTTGAAAGAGAATATACTCTGGCCGTAAACACAGTACTACCTAGCAAAGGGGGATAATATCAGTAATGTGGAAATAGTTTCCCGTACATCCATTTTCCAAAATGAACCCTCTCAGCGATAGTTTATTTTCGAAAGGATGTCAAACTGCTAGAAGTGAAGACAACTTTTTCTGCTGATTCACTTCCCTGTCATGAGACACTGGTTATTTCACTGGTGAGCTTCCACTTAACCACCCAGTGCCCCAGGTCCTAGTATTCCAGGGAGGACTCCCCTAGGACGCCCCTAAAACACTATTCTGTTTACCTCCAAAAAATGACAGTTTCAGTCCTCCATTAAGGATGGGCATCAGTCCTAGGAAACACTCAGATTTATCCCCCAAATAAAATGTGTATCTAGAATCCATCCACTATACATTGGAAAGCCTGCGATGTCTGATGTTGTTTCATCTCCAACTAGGAAAACCCAGATTCTGTCCTCGGTATGTCCTTGGTCATACTACCCTCCCCTGCAAGGCAGAGCTTTTGTTTTCCTCATCTGTTCTTTCCTCCTCTCTTTCTTCCTCCTGTTCACTTGCTCTCACTCTCCCTGTTCTCTGCATTTTCCACTAACTTGTTTGAATGTATGAACGTGCTGGAGGTCTTTATGATGAACTCGGTTGGAGTAGCGAGTGAGTGATAGATGTTCATGCTGAGAGTGTTTGATCACCTCTGAGGGTTGTATTTGCTGTAAGTTGCTCTGGATAAGAGCGTCTGCTAAAAGACTACATGTAGGAAGGAGAATGTAAATGTCTTCTCAAAGAGTGCGCTGCATTTTGGAGGAAACTAAAAGGGTTGAGTGTGTGACGTAGGGGTTTGATGGCTCCACAGCGCTGTGAGATGAGGTGCTTTCAAGCCTTTTCATCACAGTCCAGGCGTGCTTGTCGTTGTGATGTAATATCACAGCGGTCTGTTATCAACCTTGGCTCTGAGTTCTCAAGTCAGGCTGCTTCTCGTACATTCAGAAGGAACAGATGCAGCCTCTTGTTCTTCCTCTCTCTCCTGCTCTCCTCTCTCCTGTTCTCCTCTCTCTCCTGCTCTCCTCTCCCCTGCTCTCCTCTCCCCTGCTCTCCTCTCTCCCTCGCTCTCCTCTCTCCCTCACTCTCCTCTCTCCCTCGCTCTCCTCTCTCCCTCGCTCTCCTGCTCTCCTCTCTCCCTCGCTCTCCTCTCTCTCTCGCTCTCCTCTCTCCCTCGCTCTCCTCTCTCCCTCGCTCTCCTCTCTCCCTCGCTCTCCTCTCTCCCTCGCTCTCCTCTCTCCCTCGCTCTCCTTTCTCCCGCTCTCTCCATCGCTGTCACGACAGACAGATGGGAGTAGAGGCAGAGACATCATGGCAATCTGGAAAGAGACAAGAATGCCATTTATGAATTATTCTTAACACACAATATTGGCACTCTCAATTAAGCATGTCATCTCCCATGCTAATTGTGTATTTTAATCCACTGTAATTACATCCCAACGACAACCAAATTACATCCCCAGAGATGATGAATAACTCCCCAAAAACCCTTATTGCTATGCTCAAGACTTACGCAACACTTATTTGTCCGTCATTGCCACACTTCTTTTTGTCCGCAGCATAAAGGAAGACATTGGATCTTGTTCTTTATTCAAGTCATTTGCGTCATCAAGGTCTTCCTCAGTGTATCCAGTACGAGGAAATCATTGAGAATTTGAGGAGCGATTTGGTTGTCGGTTTGCTTTTCTTTCCTCTCATCATGTTCCCTGGTTGTGTGTGTTGCAGAGACAGAGGACAGTGTACAGACTAACCCTGGTGAAGGCCTGGAACCTGGACGATCTGGAGGCCTACTCCCAGCTCATTGCCTTAGGCCAGCCAGACTTCATCGAGGTCAAGGTAGGCACACCTATCTTCAGTGAAAGGAAAATAAAACAGGGAACTGTCCCTCGTTTTGTCCTTCTGCCTCGATAACCGTTACTCTCCTTCAGCTTTTCTTTATATTCTCCCTTCATTTCTTTGATGTTTTAAATCATATTATTAATTGGTGGTCAGGGAGACGTGTAGCTCATGAATCTTTGTGATATTCAATGAAAGTATTTGCATAGTCCCCGACGCCAGTGAAGCCCTTCGAAAAGTATATGAAAGTACTTCGAAAACATTATCCCAAAAACACTTTCACTTCCTATTCTGGAATAAATAATCATACGTTGCATATGGGATAGATGCTGTGAATAGTAACATGTAGATGATGTGGAATGTGTGAAAATGTATCAGAACTGAATAGTTGACCACACATAATAATCTATGCACTTCCATCCTCTTACTCATTGATTATTTTCGACCAGTAACTGTGTTACATCGCTAAACGGTGAGTCCATTCATTCAGTCCATTTCATACGACGCACACAAAAAAATATTTCTGGTTTGATGTGCAAGGATACGGCCGGCATGCATCAAAGAGAATTATCTGAATGGATGATCCCGATGGCTTTTAAACTCATCTTGAGATAATGCGTATCTCAGGCCATGCTGTTAAATCGATATGTCCCCAACATTTATATACTGCCTATTAGTCTCCCTTGATGTCCCACTGACCTGTTGTGCAATTCACTTGAGTGTCAGTAGAGAACATTCAATTGACCCACCCATGGTAATTAGTGTGATACAGCATGAATGATGGTGGAACATGATCTAGAGTTGTCATAGTAATACAGCAGATCGTTGACTGTAATGCGTTTTTTTTTTTTTTTTTCATTATGGATTTAATCACAAAGCCCTTTCAGGTGAAGGGTTGAGGTTAATTGAAGTCAAACAGAAAGGTTTTCCTTCGAACTTAAAAGGATCTTAATCAGGGTCAAATAGATCTAGTTTGCAAGTGTGTTGTGCTCTTTGATCTTCCTGATGATTTTTTGAAGTGTGTGTGTGTGAAGTATAACTTGAAAGTCCAACTGAACATTTGAAACCTGGTTCTATTGGTTCCACTTGACATTTATTAAAATAACAAATATTATATTTATGTTAATAGTTGCTACAATGTCTATATATCTATATACATACCATATACAATGTTTCTCTGAAGCAACTGTGTATTACTCCAGACCCTGTCACCTTCCAAGACCCTATTGGGATGTCAAATCCTTCCCCAGGAAAGGGATGTGAGTTGCAAATCAAGAGGACTGATATTGCCTGCAATGTAAATACTTCAAAAGACACACTATCAAAAAACACCTTATCTACAGACAGACCCCCCACCCACCTCTGCCCTCCAAAAATACACACCTTTATTTCGAGGCAAGAGCATGCCTGGCCTGGGTTGCTTAGCAACAGTGATGACCCACTTGGACCCAATGCTGTGCAGCAGGTTAAGGGCCCGCCTCTCTCAGGTCTCAGGGCCAATCAGAGTGAAGGAAGGGGTGCCAAATAAAGCTGCCTTATTTTCTCCTGAAACACAAACATGTACTCAGTTTCTCATAGATTGTACACAACTGCATACGCCTACACACACACACACACACACACAAGCACCCTCACCATGCTTGCACTGTCCTTAATGCACTTTTAGATACACACACACAAACATACACCCACACATACTTGTCAATAAGTTAAAAAAAACTAAAGTGTTTCTCAAGATTCTGTTCTTGTAACAGAAGTGTCTACATCAGTGTAGTCAGGCTCTATTAGCCACAGAAGGTCGAGGAATGAGAAGTGAGTGAGTCACCAGGGGCAATCAGCAATCCTTCCCACCGGGCTCAGCATGGATGGGCTCAGGAGGAGAGTCACCCCAGCGTCATTGTGCTCAGGAGGAAGGCAGAGGAGCCAGAGACATGGACACTGGAGCAGAACCGTGTGACATAATAACGTTACAACTTTGTACGAAGGAACAAAGGATCGTAACTCTTAACATATATAGATATTTTTGGAAAACGCAGTTTAATCATTGTTGTTTCATTTCAGTCATCCAAACCATTGGCCCACGCAAGCAGTGGCCGGTGCTCAGTGAATCAGCAAATCTATTATGAGATGGCCTGCTGGCAGCCAGGGTGGGGCTGTTAGAAGCTGCTGTTAGTGAGACGGACATTGTTTCCTGTACAGTGGGGATTGTGAAGAAAGATTTTCTGTATGTGTCTGAGTAAACTGGAGTTTCTAGTGGCTGAAAACAATCAGTCAGAGGTTTTCTGTCATCATCACTCATGTCCGTCTGATCAGGAACACATACAGTACACACTCTCCTTTCATTCACTCAACAACAGCAGCCGCAGTGAAACATTTACGTTTAGCAGACGCTCTTATCCAGAGCGACTTACAGCAAGTATGTACATTCCCCCCCTGAGGCAGGTGAAGTAGGGTGAAGTGCCTTGCCCAAGGACACAACGTCATGTTGGTAAAGCCGGGGTTCAAACCAGGGATCAAAGCCTGACACCTTTACCGCTCAGTCACATGACCTCCAGAGACGCAGCATCTGTTCTCCTCCTGTGAGCAGGAAGCAGCCAGAAGCCAGACTCACCTGAAGAGCCTCTCGCTTGTTAGCTCATCAGTCACACAGTATCAGCTCCTGTCATTAGAAAACACACAGAATCCCCCACACACAGGCACACACACACACACACACTCCCCATCAGGCAATCACAGGCGCACACACACACACACGCTCCCCAAAGGCACACTTCAGCCTAACACACTAAACTGGTCCTCTCTATCTTACTGTACATTGTGTTTTTATACAGGATGCACAAAACCTTTTATGGGGGCTATAAAATGCGGAAGATGTGTTATAAAGCCTGTAACAACCAGCCAGAGAGATCAGAGATTGGGGTGTTATT